>CM039468.1:42783044-42865449 GCA_022433065.1 Begonia loranthoides | reverse complement strand
GAAGAGGTAGCAAAGATCAATCTACTCGAGACCTAGCAAGAACAAGTAGATTGATGGAAAGCGGTGAAGGAATCCGAGAGAAGAAGCTCCACGGGTCTTTAAGCACAAAGCCAAGATTCTTCTTTTAGGTTTTTTTTTCAAAACTCAGATTAGGGTTCATTAGAGAGGATAAAATACCTCTCTAATGGAAAATTACAATTTACAAAAGTACCCTAAACTTCAAATGACAAAAATGACCTCAACAATAAAACACACAAAATAATTCCGAAGTTGGATTTTTGTCTCTGTAAATCGGTCGTTTGACATAGCAAAAAAACCTCAAATATTACACAAAATACCGTTTTAGAAAGCTCTGGATGTTTGCAACAAATTGTATGAATGACAAAAGTTGATATAAAGTCTTCCCCAATGCCAAAAGTTCTCTAGAACACCCAGAGGTCAGATTCTAGGGGGAAAGGAAAGCCCACCATTTCTTCTATGCTTAGCATGACATCCACTAGTCCAAATGCACCGAATCCTCTTTGTGAAATTCATCAAAACTCTCCTCCAAGTTAGCTAGAGAACCGACAAAATAAATAAAAAAAAAGTTAAAAAAACAAAGGAGCCCTTGGCTCAGGCTCAGTTGGCGAGACCTTGGGGCACATCACCCTTCCGACATTATTGTTACAAGCACGCCCCCTTCTTCCCCTCATCATTATAATTGCCAAAAAATTAGTTCTAGAAATTAAAACACTATTGGATAACTTAACATAACTATACTTACAGTTGATGAAGCATCCTAGCGTTGAGTTTTGCAATGTTGGTAGTCTACAGAAACGATTTTGACCTGGTTATGCTCTGATACCATTTGTAACATCCCTTAACTTTTTCCATATTAAACTTTTCTTTTTTTTAAAACATTTGCATGAGGGAAAAACCAGAGTAACAATAAGTGGAAGTCTCAGAGTAAACATACAGCTGAAGTCTTTTACATTTAAATACCACGAATCAGTAGTTTAAAAGCTATTAAATAAACAAAGATAAAACATTAACTTAAAATAGTTGGCAGTCGTGAAACACTTGAAAACTTTTAAAACATTTAAATATGTTTATTCTCATTTCCTTGAGCCACAACCCCAAGGTTAATGTCACCAACAGTACAAACGTTCAACCCAGCAATACTTCATCAGCTATATGTCCTTATCAGCTTTATCCAATCATCGGCTCCTTACCTACATCACAGGACCTAACTATGAGTCTAAAACTCAGTAAGCGGTATAAACGTAAAACATGAAATACACATACAACTCTTATAGTATGTACTAAGCTTTCAGTTTTGCTTATTTGTTACTATTCTTGTTTTTTACTATTATTTATTCTGTTTTTGCACCAGGCGTATCCAACCAGACCACAAAATTCGCAATTTACATATACTCCATTTAATTCTATTACTGTTCTATTTTCATTTAGTTCTACTTACCCATCCAAGTGTTAGAGATGTCAGGTTGACAAGGTAGAGCGGTTTATGCATAAGGTCGCTATCCCGTGGCACACACCTAATACACTGCCCAAGCGGCCATCGCGTGGCACACACCTAAGTGCCTAACTCAAGAACCCACATCTCTAACCACCTATTTACGTTTATTCACTTTCGTATACTTTAGGATTCCAAATCTTAACGTTGTCATGCGCATACAATCCTATCTAACGTGTTCCTTGATTGTATCCTCAAAAGTGATCCATTCTTAACTAAGGAACTAAACCTATTCAAATAAACATACAAATCATAAGCAATCAAACAAACAATAAACACCCCCCAATTCCCATGATGTAGGCACTTTCGGACAAAACACATGCAGTACCACTTATCTAGAGTCCTTAGCTTTCATGAGTTACCACTTAGAGTTTCTTCTCGAAACCTATTTATCAATAACGTGAAATTATTAATAATGATTCCCCAATTATCAACCCTAGCTACCAGCAATTCATTGCCTAACAGATCTTCTTAATTCAAATTAACAATTTACTCCAACAAAGTATAGCTTCACAATATGTCCAACAACACTAAAAGAATCAATCCTCTACCTTAACCCCCCTAACATTGAATTTCAACCCTATCTTTCAACAACGTAAGTTTCCATAAATAATTAGGGTATAATGTCCACTAGACAGTTCCTTAGCAATAAAAACCCAACTACTTATCCTTTTAACCAATAGAATGTAGCTTCCAACATTATCCAACTAGTCAACTCAACATCCCATTCCACATGATAATAACTTGCACCAATAAAATATTCACAGGGACATGATTTATCAAAGTAGTTTATTTAACACATGAAAAATATATCCACCAACAAGTTTAATTCGTTAAATCATGCGGAGAGCAATTCATCCTATCCTATACTTCACATGCAGTAACCAAACTCTAATCATTTTCAAACTTTAACATCATTTTCATAGTCACGGTAGTAATCACACCAATATTTCTCACTTAAACAACCAATACAATAGAACCAATCCTTGGGCAGAAATCCAACAAAAAAATATTTCTTATATCACAATCATTCAACAGAGAACAAATTGAAAGAATCCAATACCTGAAGTATCTAAGAACATGAAACAAAAGGGAACTCCCAAACTCCTTTTCACCTTCACCAATTCCTTGCCACAAGAAGAACCCGACGGACAGATGACCTCGAACCCTCTCGCAAGTCTCCCACATAACCCATCATAATCTTTCCCTCAACTCCAAAAATCCTCAATATCTTACACTCTCATAAATACAACTGCAGAAGCAAGACTTCTCTCAAGACTTCGACAAAGCTTCTGCAGCGTTTTCCTTCTCTGTGAATCCTCATTCCCATCCCCCCCCCCCCCCCCCTATTTATAAGCCACAAACCATGACTCTTCATTGTCCAGATGAAGATGGAAGGCCAAAAGGAATGATACCAAATCGTCCAGATGTTTCAAATGATGAATCATTCCATCATCGGGCATCAGTTTAATATTTTCATACTACCTTCAGGATTGGCGGTCAATCGATTTATCTTTGGATGATCAATTTTTATTTAATCGATCAACCGCTGAATCCTTTGTTCCAAATTAGCGGATGATCGAGGCAGACAATCGCATCCTTGGGTGAATGACCGCCACTCCAAACCAATCATCTGCAAGCTTCTTTCTCCATAATATAGATATATATACATGTTATTCCTTAACGTGATATAAACATATGAATACATACATTGCAACCATAGGTCTTAATTGCAATTATAATATCTTCAATGCAACTTCGTCTTCTCCAAATCAATATGCACTAAATCCAACTATATATATATATATATGAATATCTATATCATTTAAACCAATTTATACTATACACTCCACTATTCTTCCTCACCTTTATCTGAGTCAATTTTCAATAAATGTTAAGAATCTTATTATTCTCAACATTTCAATTCTTACTATATCCAATTATATTTTCTCTTAACAATACCATAATAAAAGCTTTTATCTATTACCTCCAATTTCATTGACTATAATTCACTAATCTAGTTCTAATTCACCGAATAATTTTTCATTAACCTTAATCCTTCCCCTAAGCTAAATAATCTAGGTATCAAGGTTCACTTTATCCAAATTTGTTTCACTTGACTAATATCTTAAATTACTCAATTCAGCTCCTAACGTCCCAAAATTATCAGTTAAGCATTGAGTTTAGCTCTACGAAATTTCAGGATATTACACATTCAAGTATAATCTATGAAAATAGAGTTATTATCACAATTCTAAGTTAAGTTTGATATTTATTCTCAAGTTTTTTATAATTTTAATCTATTTTATGTAATGATGCAGATAAATAATTAAACAGGTAAAATAAATATGAAAAAAGTGAATTTTGGAAGTCGAGTCACAACATAAAAAGAAGAAATAATTAGCAGCCTAGAAATATTGGGCTACGACTCAGAAATGTTGGGTTGTGGCTCAGAAATGTTGAGTTGTGGCCTAGCCACAGAAGCAGAGGTTGAGCTGCGGTGCACACAAAATCAGAGCCCAAGCCGTGGCTCAAAAATGTTGAGCTGCAGCCTAAGACTAGATTCACTTTTCAAAATTATGAAACCACATATGTTTTGAAAGATATTTTCAGGAATTTAGAAACCCTTATGGAGGCTCTATAGATACAAAATAACCTGATGAAAGGAGGGAAATTCAACAGCCTTGAGATGAGTTTTGGAGAGTGATCGGAGAAGATTTTGACATCGAACATGGAGATCGACACATGGGTTACACCATGGTGACATCCAGAGACGTATATTCTTTTCTACCTATTTCTTCTCTTTGATTTTCTTATGCTCGGCATATTTTTTATTGTTTGTATTTTGACTATGTTGAACTAACTCTCTTCCTCTAGAGGAGAGATGGATTGTTTATTTGCAATATTATTTTGATTGATTGAATATTCTGTTAGTTGGATTAATTATTTGTTTGGAATATTCTATTCTTTATGCTTCAATTTGCTGGCTACTAATTGAATAATTCTATATTTAGGGTTTGACGCTCGAGAGAGAGAATTCTAAATGCGATGTGAATATTACAACATAAATGCTTAACAACTCGAGAGAATGTTAGGATTACACGAAATCAAATAGAAAACCATATAACTTTATTTTTTGTCTAAAAGAACGATTTTTATAGATATATTGAAATTGTGAATCTAAGAATTAATGTTAGTTTAACACTCAAGAGATGGGAGTTTTATAAATTAGGGTTTTTGGTTTATAAATAATTATTCAACTATAGACTATTGGTATGATAAATATTATGAAAAATATTTATGAAATCAATTTTCTGGATCTTTACTGAATTAAGGTTTTTTATTGGTGATTTGTCTTTGAAAATGTTTATTTTATTTTTGTTTTCAAGAATAAAATTTTTAGTGTAACATCCAGAAATTTAAACACATTTTTTTAATAATACTTTAAAACATTTTAACACGAATATAATAACAACAAATATTTCAACACTTAAGATAAAATACAATATTAATAAAAACAGTTTAGAAAATCCTTAATAATTAAATCCATATAATATCTATAACAAAGTCCATAAGTTTGAAAATTACATAAACACTTTTTTTTCAATTAAATAATGTCCACATGTCAATTTTCACTAGACAACCTCCAAGCTCACTCATGGAAATCAATCTTCACTGCTTCATCAACAAAGTTATCTTTGTTAGTTTCAATACCTACACCACAAGATTCAAACTATAAGTCTAATGCTCAGTAAGTAGAGAACTAAAATCAAGTCATATCCTTTATATACATGCATCTAACTATCTCAGGAAAATCACAGCAATCACACATAAGCAACAAACATCTCATAACAGGTCATCTATACACCTATGCATGATATGACAGAGTATCAAATTCCTTTCTTTTTCTTTTCCTTTTCTTAAACTTTCTTTTCTTTCTTATTATGTTTATCTTCTTTATCTTTCTAGGAATTGAGTAGGCTTGCTTATGAGATGATCTCATATTTTCAAGAGACACACATGACATTAATCGAGCCCTTTATTAGATGTTGCACACATCATTGCATAGCGACCAAACATTCGGCTGGTCTGCCCTGAAATTAGCTAAAGGCAAACTAACAGGTCAATGCACTCCTAGGTTCCCCTTCGGAATGGTCTGTCCTCCGAAACCCATTTATATAAATTCACTATTTTTTTTCTTTCTTAAATTCAATAACAATAGTACAAACATCTATGGTACAAACTGTCATATCCTTGAGTAATCACTTTTACAGTAAACAAAAGAAAATATCTCAACCTAAACAGATAGTAGATTCCTAATTATCATAATTTACAGAGTATAAAATCCTCAAAATAATTGTAATGTAACATTCACAACTAACAGAGCATAAAATACTTGAATCGTATAGATAAAAGAAGAAAAAGGGATCACACATAGCTTCCTAGCACGTTGTGGTGTAGGCCGATTAGCCACACACATACAAACTCCACTTACCTAGAATTCACGTAACACTCTCTGTAAATTTTTCCTTTGAGCCACAAGGTCCTTTCGGTTAGTACATAGAAATCACCCTTCTCCTCAATTTCTTCTCTTGGTCACTTAAACGTAATCGCCTTTTCCCAAAGAAAATAAAGTTCTCTCATTTTCCTTCTTTTTAATCAGAGTGTGTCTCGGTACACCCAAGCTAGACAATCGGTCATGGGTCGCTTGCTTCATTATTCCTTCAATGAGTGTTTACTCCATGGTGAAATAATAGATTATGCTTTAATCATCGATTGATCGAAGCAATGTTTGGCTTCTTAAATTGCCAGTACTTCAGAGGCAGAAGTATGGGCTGCCACAGTGGAAACATGCTTGTCCGTTGAGAATATTCCCAGCAAATATTCGTCATGCTAAACCAATCATCATATCCCAAGATGTTCCTTCAGACACATTTTATATCCACAGATGTCTTCGTTCCCCTGTCTAATTCTATTATGTCAATTTTTCTTCGCTAAAATGACGATGTTCTTTACTTTGTATATCTAATGCAGATGCATTCCTTTCCTTGGACGGACGTTCCTTTCTTAATACAACATCTTTCGTATTTTATTTTTCCAAATGTGGACAAATTCCCTTTGAAATGACGTTGTCCAACTTATGTAGACTTCCTTCCCACATATATGTTTGTCGTCGTGGACACCATTCTTAAAATAAAATGACAATATTTCCTCCTTTCAATATGTTGCCACAAACACATTTGTTGTTTACATTACTTAATGCAAAACAATGTCGTTTACCTTTGTATCACTTAACATCTTCCTATGGTGGAATTTTTTCCTTTCTGCAAAAGTATCTTTTAGCTAAACATAACACTTTATGCAAGACACTTTTCCTTCCCACAACAGAATATTTCTTCTCCCACAAGGGCATCTTTTCCTTAATCTAATGATCCATGTTTCATCCTCTAACTAAATTCATCGATTCTTCTCTCTCCTGCATCCTGGAGGAATCTTTTCTTTCCCAAAAGCATCTTTTCCTTCCAAATTCTCATCCAATGGTCCTTGTGTTGTCCGCACTTTAAATCCAACGATTGTCCTTTCTCCCACACTCTATATTATTTTGTCTTTTTTGCATACACTCTCCCTCTTATGGGAGCCTAGCCTTTCATGACAGCGAGTGTCATTTCCTTCCATACAACGTTGCTCGTTTCACTTACACTTCCACGATACTTTTCTCTCCAGACGTTCGTAATTCCCATGACATCTCTCATAATGGACATTCCTTACATGTGATGTCATCTTCCATGCCACAGATGCACTACCACAGCGTCCAAAATAACACAAAAGTTACTTTCCCAATTTTATTAATTTATTTTTTGTTCATAATTTAATTAGACCCTTATAAGTAACTTTCAACTTCATTTTTTTTATATAAAATCATCATTACAAATTTAGGAAAATTTTGGTCACTACATTTAGCTTTCCAAATAAAGTTAAAATCAATTAGACTAGTACTTAATAAAGATAATAAATTACATATTCCATGTGGATTCGATAACCCTACTCATTACTATATTATAAAACTTGGCATTATACACTTACAGTATTTATATTATGAGAAAATTCTTTGTAGAAGTTTTTGGCGTCGTTGCCGGGAAATATTTTAGTATATAATTTTTGCTAAATTGTTGAAAATTTTATTCTGATTTTAATTTGGATTTTTTGTTTTGTTTGATCTCTAATTTTATTTTATTTTGGTAGTTTATGTGTCGTGGAAAGGAATTGCAATTAGTTGCATTCGATCCAAAAATTGAAAAGACATTGTGCGTAATCGAGAGACCAACAATTGAAGTGGGTGAAAACATGGCTGGGCAAGAGAGAAATCAAGATGTCCACAAGCGAGCAATTAGAGACTACTTTAAACTAGTGGTGACTAATAACTTGTCTGCCATTCTTTGTCCTACTATTCATGCAAATAATTTTGAACAACCTGCTTTGATTAATATGGTTTAGCCAAATCAATTTGGGGGATCTTCAATTTAAGATCCCAATATTCATTTAGCCATGTTCAATAAAATAAGTGATCCTATTAAAATGAATGGTGCCTCTAATGACACCATTAAAATAAGACTATTCCCTTTTTCAATAAGAGACAAAGTTAGGGTTTGGTTGCAAAGTCTGCAACTAGGTAGTATCATGACGTGGGAAGAAATGGTAGAAAAATTCCTAAATAAGTATTACCCACTTACAAAGACTACCCAAAATAAGAATGAAATTTGGTAGTTTAAACAACTTGATTTCAAACCCTTGTACAAATGTTGGGAAAGATTTAAAGATCTACTATGGAGGTGCCCCCAACATGGTTTTTTGGATTACTTGCAAATTCAAATATTGTATAATAGTTTAAATGGACAAACTAGAACTATTGTCGACGTCACAAATGGAGGATCAGTCATGGGCATAACTATTGAAGATGCATGTGCTTTCCTCAAAGACGTGATCTCAAACACAAATCGATGGCTAAATGAATGATCCAATATAAGAAAAATAGCAGGATGCTTGGAAGTTGACCCCATTTCAGCCCTCACCATGCAAATATCACATTAACACATCACATTGTGAATCTAACAACAAAAAAAAAAAAGATTATTGGGAAGAGAATCATTATCAAATCCAAGTGGATCATACATGGCAGCTAAAGAGATTAGAGAAGATGTTCAATACGCGAATAATAGAGGCTATAACAATTTTAGAAATAATAATCTTCCCAACCAATACCATCTAGAACTGAGAAATCATGAGAACTTCAGCTATGTAAATAATAGGAATACTCTAAATCCTAATAATCCTCCTCCCAAGTTTTAGAATCAAGCAAATGGAAAGAAACCCACCCTTGAAGATTTATTGAGCACTTCGTGATAGAAACTATAGCAAGATTCACAAAGAGCAACTTGACAGTTACGAGACTCATTTGTTAACATGAATGCATCTATCAAGTCATTGGAGACTCAAATTGGACAATTAGTCAAAGCCATAAACAATTCAAACAAGGGAACCTTTCTGAGTAACACTAAAAAAAATCTAAGAGAGCAATGTCACACTGTAACATTCAAAAATGGGAAGGAATTACAATCACCAAAGAGATGAGAGAACTACAAGAAGAATTTTTAACTAATAAGGAAGATGAGTCCAATAAGGAGGCTACTAAACCCAAATTGATCTAATTTCTAGACAACCCTCCAATTTTACAACCTGCACTTTCGTTCCCAGAAAGATTTCAAAAGAAAAAAAAATTGATGATCAATTCCAAAAGTTTCTTGAAATTTTTAAGAAGATTCACATCAACATCCCCTTAGCCGGCCCTAGAGAAAATGCCAAATTATGTAAAATTCAGGAAAAAGGTGATGTCAAAGAAGAGAAAACTTAAGGAATTTAAGACTGTCAAGTTGACTGAAGAATGCAGTGCCATGCTATAAAGGAAACTTCCTTAGAAGCTAAGGGACCCTAGAAATTTTACCATACCATGTACCATTGGGAACTCATCATTCGACAAAGCCTTGTGAGATTTGGGAGTGTCAATTAATTTGATGTCTTTATCTGTCTTCAAGATACTCGGGCTAAGAGAAGTGAACCCAACCACGATTACACTATAATTAGTAGATAGGTCATTGACTTATTCTCACGGTGTCATGGAAGATGTGCTAATCAAAGTTCACAAGTTCATATTTCCAGCTGATTTTGTTGTTTTAGATATTGAATAAGATCATGAAATGTCATTAATCTTGAGAAGACGATTCTTAACTACTAGATGTGCACTAATTGATGTACAACTCAGTGAATTTGTAATACCCATAATTAAGCTTAAGATACGGACAATAATAATTATGGATTTTGGAGATTTTGGGATGATTTTAATATGGGATGTAATACCCCAATTTTTCGTAATGAAATTGAGTAAGGATAATTAAGGATTTAATTGGGTGTTAATAGGATTAATTGGATGAAATTGGAAGATTGGTGAAGGATAATGTTGTATGTATTTTTAGTGATGAGAAGGAAGGAGTAAAGGAGGCAAAAATATTACAGAGGCAAAATATAGTGGCATGCTCACCGTGGGAGCGATTGATCACTGGAAAAAGGCAATTCGACCAATCAATCAAATGATCGACCTGTTAGGCATGACGAAGCTTTTAGCAGCAAAATAAGGAATTTGGATGTTGGATCGGTCGACCAAGTGATCGATCGGTCCTACTAAAAATTTTTATCGGCCGATCAAGTTATTGACCGGTTCCATATGAAAATGCAGGAATGGATTTTAACATTGGTTCGGTCAATCGTGTGATCGACCGACTCCACATGAAAATGCAAAAATTGAGTTTTAAGTGTTGATCAACCGACAATGCAAATCCCATGAATTTTGCTCTCTGTGAATTCTCCACGTATCCCCCTTTCGTGTGATCGACCGACTCCACATGAAAATGCAAAAATTGAGTTTTAAGTGTTGATCAACCGACAATGCAAATCCCATGAATTTTGCTCTCTGTGAATTCTCCACGTATCCCCCTTTACATATGGCAGTGTATAGGAGGTGTTAGGTGAGATTTATGGGGATAAATGAATCCTATGGGGGAAGCTTTAGGAGAGAAAATGGGAATAAAGAAGAGAAAAATATGAAGAGAAAGAGATAAAGAGAGGAAGAAAGGAAAAGCGAGGAGCTCTCTCAGGAAGCTGAGAGCTGTGAAAGAAAAAGAAGAAGAAGCAAAAACAGAGATCGAGAGTAAGGGAGAAGAGAAAGTGAGAGAGAGAGAGAGTCTGAAGAAGAAAAAGAAGAAAAAGAAGAAGTTGGGAAAGGGAAGACTCTGGATGTTGAGGAACTGTTGTCTTCTCGGGTGCTCTTTTGGTAAGTGGATTCCCTTTGCTTCTATTTATGAAGATTTCCTTCTTGGTTTTTATGAATTTTACATGATTAGTGCTCCCTGTTTCCTTTGTTTACTGCTTCTATTATCATTGTTGGTTGGGATTCTTCACTGTCATGTTTTGTTGAAGAAAATCATTGAAGTTATGCTATTGCTTTGGTGAATGATCGGTTGAACATAAATATTATGGAAGAGTTATATACGGTTATGGATTTATGAGAATAAAGATAGAAGATAAAAAGAGTGCAGAATGTTGGTAATGCTCACTGTGATGAAATGTGCTCTATTACTTGGAAGTGGCTCCCTATTGTTTAACTACTTCTTGGTTTTGTGAAGAACAGTAATGGATTGGCTTTTATTGGTTAAGTGTTCGTCCTCTATTTCGTTACATGGGTTGTTTATCTGCCATTTGGTTATGGTTGTGGGGCTCTATTGGTTCAATCTTTGATGGTTAAAGTTGCTTTTTGTGATGTTCCTGCTCACTGGATATGGATGGAAGTTATGTTTTGTTATTTTTGTTTTGGTAATTAAGAAAGTTAGAGAGACAATTTTGTTGCCATGATATATATATTTATATATATTTGTGTGTGTGTGTGTATGTGTGTGTGTGAAGTAGTTATTGATAAGAATTTTGTTAAAGGTATTGAAGAAGAATAATAAAGTGCTAAAAGCATTACGGATGAAAGTTAAGTGATATTGTTAGTGTTTTGTCAAAAGGCCTACATCACAAGAGTTAGAATTTGTATGCTAACTGTGTTTATTAGAATTAGGTTCTTTACATTGAGAAAGTGGATATTGATCATATTCAAGGATGTATTGTTGTTTTCTGTTTGATGTTGTATTTATTAAATTTAGGTTTTTTACATTAAGAAGTATGATATTGAGCATGTTTTGAGGTTATAGTGATAATTGAGCATGTTTCGAGGTTATAGTGATCATATGATATAACTGTATGCATTCACGAGCATTCATGCATCATGGTTTTAAAAGGTTACGAAAATGATTTTCATGCATGGTTTTGGAAAATAGTATGATGGATGCTCATACATATTAAGTGTACGGTGTTCTCTAGGGTTGATCACCCAAAGAGGACAACCTCCATTTGGATTGTATGATTCTCCATTGCATCATTTAAGGCAAACGAACGTAACTGAATAAACGTAAATAGACATTTCTAGTGGTCCACAAGCGGGAGCCCGACACTAGGAACAAAGCCGTGAGGTTGGTACGCAAGCGTGAGCCCAGCAACCGATGCAGATAATGTAAACAGAAAAAATACTGAAATGAAAACATAATTAAATATGAATAAACATAAATAGAC
Organism: Begonia loranthoides; assembly: GCA_022433065.1. Lineage (NCBI taxonomy): Eukaryota > Viridiplantae > Streptophyta > Magnoliopsida > Cucurbitales > Begoniaceae > Begonia > Begonia loranthoides. The sequence goes on along the minus strand of CM039468.1, from coordinate 42,853,217 downwards.
ATTTCCAGTGGTCCGCAAGTGGGAGCCTGGCACTGGGAACATAGGCGTGAGGTTGGTTCGCAAGCGTGAGCTTGGTAATCGAAGTGGATAATGTAAATAGAAAAGATACTGAAACAGAAAACAGAATTAGAAAACGAAAATAGAAAACTGCATATAGATTTTAAAAGCAATCTAGCAATTGCATTGCATATTTATTTTATATCGCTTACTAAGTTTTAGGCTCAAAGTTTAAATCTTGTGATGTAGGTATGCACAGTAATGAGAAAAGGAGTAGATGATGGAGTATTTGAAGTGGTTGGTGGCTAACTAGGCTAAAGGATTTAAATAGAAATGGTTTGTAAAATATTTAAATTATAAAATAAAGGAATTCTATTTACCACATTTTCAACTGTCTAGTTGTACTAATAAAATTCTTCCGTTGTTTTTATAAAAGAAAAGTTTTAATTTTACGCATTTTTAGAAAGAAAGTGTTTTAAAATGTAACGTTTTAAGAAAGGAAAACTAGGTCATTACAAAATTAACTTTGAGCGTAAATGATGAAAAAGTTAAATTTAATATATACCATAATTTTAAAGCACTAGTTGAAATAAAAAACTTGCAATATGGATGATGTTATAAATAATATGGAATCTTGTATTTGTGCAAAAGAATATACAATGAGCAACCAAGCAAGATGAATCTCAAAAAGTTGATAGAGCTATGCAAAGACACAAAGAATGATGTGGATCGCACAAAGAAAAGACATACAAAGTGTCACCCAACTCAAGGTTTTATGCTATGACAAAAAGTGAAGTTTTGTAACTCAATATGGTTAGACACGTTCATAGTGAATGAAGTATTTTGTCATGGACTGGTCGAACTAAAAGCAAAGAGTGGAAGCACTCATAAAATGAGCATGCAAATAATCAAAAATAAAAAGAGAGCCACCATGAAAAAGAAAGGATGGAAGGATAATCCACCTAAAAAATAAAATATGCAAAATAAGGAGAGTAGGGCTGTGATTACAAATTATGCGCTTTCTGAGAGGCAATTCAAACATTTAGTTTCTAAAAAGTAAAATAAAAAATAATAATAATAATATGTTTTATGTTATATGTGTGTTTTCTCTGGCATTGAAGGTTCACATCAATACGATAGTCATAAAAAAGGGTTTACCCCAATCATTCTAATTGACAAGAAAGTCCTTGCACAACATCTGCCGGCTATGAAAGTGATAGCACTCTCCTTGATAGGGCAGTACTTTTTTCTCTTGTTTGTTTTTTATTGCTTCATATTCATACATTGGGGACAATGCATCTGCAAAGGTTGGGGGTTTGACTTTATTTTCATATGTTCATCACCTGTAGTTCACAAATATTTGTTCGATCTTATATGATTCTCACTTGTTATTTATCTGCAAAAAAAAATTAATAAATAATAAAAATAATAAGAAGGTTTAACTACTAGCATGAAGTTGTCTTTGGTTAGAAGGAATATGCCTATGATAATACCTGGCTCAGATTATTTGTAGCTTAAAGTGATGATGAGATGATGCATGTATGTAAGTTCAACTTGTTTATTATTAGTATCTCATTCGTGAGTCTGTATTTAGAGCACATAGTCTGAAGCAGTGACATATTTTGAAAGTTAGCAATAAATTTAAGTAAATAATAATTATGATCTTCCCCTTTTGAAAAAAAATAGTGAATAATGAGTAATAATCTCTTTCAAGGTTTCTACCACTCTTTGCCCTACTTTCAATTTTGAGTGAGTCATTTAAATACTCAATGGGTGAAAACTATACAGTAAAATAAGAGTGTAACGACCCAGATTTTCATACATTTAAAAATGCGTTAAATTTTGAGGAAAACATATCAAAGTACAAGTCGAGCCATTAGGAACACTTAAAACATTTAAAGTAAATCATTTTGAAAATAAAAACTTTTTCGGAAGCGTAAATAATTTAAAGGAAATAAACTAAACATTTAATTACAATTTAGAAAGAGAAAACTGAATTTAATTACAAATCAACTGTCTCTCACTTTACATAGTCTGGCCAACCACAAGCTCGCTCGTGCCAATCCATCATCAACTGCTTCTTCAATTTCTCGAGGACTCCGCGTGTACATATACCTTCACTGAAGACACAAGGCAGGGACAACAACTCCACTGCACCCAGCTCACATGGCAGCAGCTCCATCACACTCTCACACCAAGGAGAAATCAACAGAGCACCAATTAATAGCAATTCCCCCCAACATAACAGAATAATTCAACACACGAAAATTCAACCACAAACTAAAGGAAAATCACCGTACCCGACAATGGAGGCCGAGGAGTCACTCGAACAGGAGACTTACCTCGTGGAGAAGACACTGCCAAATTTGAACCCACACCCGGAAGCTCGGCCTCCAATAGAAAAACACCCGAGAGCTTTCAGCTCTCAGCATCACCCTTCTTTGTATTTATACACAGAAGGCAATTTGAAATGCATAACAGCTTATCCCATGATTTACGCGATGAAGCAGATTCTTCGGCCACAACTGAGCTACAAACTGTCGTCTTTCACCAAGAACCAGCTGACTGGTTCAGTTCGAATTGCAGGCAGACCACAGGCCTCCAACCGAATCGTCAACTCACGCTTGCCGATCACCAAGCCATCGCCAATCAGTCGCCGTCGCGCATCGCCAACCATCCACATAGTACCAGCAACCCAAAGCCCGCACCGAATTGAACCCGTGAAGCCATGCTTCCCGAGCCCTAACCGTGAACCCGCATGCAACTCACCGATTCGCCTCGCCTGGACGTCGCGCACGCCGGACCTGTTGCCCCACTTTCCGTCACCATTCGTCGTCACGAACCCCGTCTCCCTCTCACTCCCGTTCTTTCTTTCGCTCTGTTTCGCCTACGAAGAAATGGCCAAAGGCCATTTCTTTTCCCCCAGTGATTGGCTGAAGGCCATTCATTCCCTTCAACCCAAACCAGTTTAAGTGAACTGGTTCACATCCCCAAACCACCATTTAAATTTTCCTTTATTTTAATCTTCACTTAATACTAATTAATCCCAATAATTCCTAATTAATCCCTTAATGTAAAACAATTAAATTAATCCCAAACATTATAATTTAAATTCATTAAATTACAATTTATTTTAATTACAGTAAATTCTATTTAATCTCAATAAATGGAATTCTTACGAATACATCCTTCGTAATACCCCAATAAAAATAATTATCCATTTAAAAAAAATTGGGGTGTTACAAAGAGACTCGAGAAGAATTTTATAGCAAAATGATGAACGATTAATAATAATAATAAAAAGAAAAGAGAGATTCAGCAATTCCCCACTCTACTTTAAAATTTGAGTGAGCCTTTTGGGTACTCTAGATAGAAATTGTATAATAAAAGGGGGACATAGGAAGAAACTCCAATGCAAATCTCTTTTGATTGAAAAAAAAAATTATAATTTCTTCAATATCTATTCAAAATTTTCTTAAATAATAATAAATCAATGCCATTACTTATATAAATTTACTTTAAATGAAAATGTTAAGTTTTGTAAAACTACTCACACACATGCAGAATTATAAGTAAGATACCTATAGTATTCAAGTTAAAGTTTTACATGTATCCAAATTTCTTTAATTTATTGAGAGCTATAATTTTGGTGATTCTTTGAAACAATGTATTCTATTTGATCAAAGCAACTATGTTAGTAAGTTAACTCTTTATTTCAAGTATTCAGTTCCTAATATTTATAAGGCATGTTTGGATTTTTATTTTATTTTCATTACTTTTTTATGTTATTTTTACTTGATGATTAGCAAAAAGTTAAGTTTGGGGGTGTGATAACTCTATGAAAATTAGAGTTATTATCACAATTCTAAGCTAAGTTTGATGTTTACTCTCAAATTTTTGACAATTTTAATCTATTTTAGGTAATGATGCAAATAAATAATTAAACAGGTGAAATAAGAATGTAAAATAAGGAATTTTAGAAGTTGAGTCGTAGCATAAAATGAAGAAATAATCGGTGTCAAGCAGTAGTGTAACGACCTGTTTATTCTTATATTTTTTCATAACATTTTTTTAAATCATGTAACACATAGAATTTATAACTTAGCGGAAGACTTTCTTTGTAAATAATATCCTTTATGCCATTCAAACTTTTTAAAAGATACAGTATATCATTCAAAACATTTAAAAGTCATATTACATAGCTTTATCTTAATCCCTACATAATACATTATATAATCATTATTTAAAACAGTTTTAGAAACAAAGCGAGCCATAACTCATCGGTCAAAATCACCAAGTGACATAGGTGCTCGATGTAGCTATACCCTTTTAGCTACATTTCCATGCTATCAATCCACATTTTCTTCATTTGCATATTCCTTACTTACATTACAAGATTTATCTATGATCCTAATGTTCGGTAAGAGATAAAACAGATATAAACAATGTGATGTTCATGTTATACAATCTCATTAAAATATGGATTTTCATCTCAGTTTTTCCTTTTTCAGTCACATAACAGTCCAGACATTAGAGATTCAACGTCAAAGGGAAAAGATACATCAACTGGTCCTCTTAAGTAGAACCGTCACTCAATCCCTCCAAGGATGAGATACATCATCTGGTTCTCCTACGTAGGACTATCACTTAACCCCATCTCACAACGCCTATTTACATTTATTCTATCCATTTTCAATTTCTTTGTCAACATATATGCATGTAAACATTTTCGTTTCTTTTCTTGAAATCATGATCCATGAACATAAGTGCATACCATTCAGACCATCACTTAAAAACTATGCAACACAACAAATCATTAACTTCTATAACTCCTAGCATATCAAACATGTGATAGCATACAATTTATAACATCACATTATACTAACATCCTACTATAATCAACACAACAAGCAATGTCATCAAAACAATACAATCCAAATATCTTGTGATAGGTCAAAAGGCCAAAGACATGCATATCTCTTGCCTTAAGTCTTAATGTGGTTCCAACACTTAGTTCACACGACCAAAATAATCAATGAGAATAATATGCATGCTCTAAATAAAACATGTCCAATAAAAATACATATACATACAACGTGAAAACAGATAAGCCATAAAAATGAATTTTATAAGAGAATACTTCTTAAAATAAATATTTTGAAAACAATACAATACTGGATATAAAAATAAACTCCTACCTCAAGTAGATCTACCAATAATCAAGCCAATTCCAAATTCAAAAATTTCAATACACGCTAAGTCCAAACTCTAAGACTTGGAACCTAAGAATAACAATATCACAGAATTAGAGCCGAAAATCCTCACTTAAACTCCAAACTTTGGGGCTAATAAAATGACTCAAAAATTATTGAGTCAAAAGCCTAAAACAATGTAAAAATGGGCTCTAAAATGACTTTAAAATACTTGGGTTTAAAGTTCAAATAGATTCCAAAACGAGGTTCAGGTCGTGGCCCAAATATCTAGGTCGTGACCCAAAAACATTGGGTCTGGGCTACAACCCAGCTTTGGCTTAGTCCCCTATGCCGCAGTTTAGCTCCTTCTGAGCTGCAACCAGCGTTGTCTTCTCTGATGTTGGGTGCACTATATTGCCAGATTTCTTCAAAATTTCTAGCGAATTTGAGACCCAAACAATTTACAAATCATATGGCCAAAACTAAACATAATACTCACCCATTTAAGGAAAATCTTAAGTCTAAAAATCCAACCTTTTACATTTTAAAACATTTATACCATCCAATCAATTTTCTAACAAAATTCCAATTTTGAATCATGGATGAACAACAACATTAATTCGGGTTTTATCTCTTGATGATGATTCAAATTCATAAGTTTCTGATTCCCAAGTCGTAATAGTTCAATTCGTTTAACAAAACAAAAACCTAAATCAAAATTTGCTCACAAAACTTGATTTTTCCCAAAGAAGTGTCCTTAACAATATAGGGGTATTTACTTACTAGGATGCACAAAAATTCAATTTCCCAGCAAAAATCTTTCTCTTCCAAAGGCTTCTATCTCAGCAATGGTTTCTCTCAAATGGATGCCAAGGATATATTAAATGACATTCTCTCTCCATCAGAAATTTCTTTCATGGCAAAAGTAATGGAAGACAGATTTTAAAAAACGCTCCATTAAGATTTTAACAAAAATAATTAAATTTCTAAATAAAAGAAAACTTACCTAAAATAGGAGGTGCTACAAATTACTAGAAAAAACACTTGGTACTGTGCTGCCACACAGTCAAAGAAGGACATGGTATTGCGGCTAGCAATTACACATTAAAAAAAGAAGAGCAAAGCATGGTTTGAAATAGCGTGCAAGCATGCAGAATGCAGAAGAAAATAAGATAGTAACATACAGAGGCTCAATGCTCTATTAAGAACAATAATTATAGATATCAATTTTTGGTTTATAATCTCCAAAAGAACAAAATGTAGGGAATGGACTGGAAGTAGAGTAAAGACTAGATGAGGGTATGCCAGAAAGACAAAATTTTGGGGATTGTAAACGTGAAACCAATTATTTAGTCGTAAAAATAATACCTACTTAGTCTATTCTTTAAAGGCATGGGTTCAGTTCCTGCTTTCCTGGCTGTGGAACTTGAACAACCCACCAACGTCAAACTCATTGTTTATTTTGACTCTCTCTCTCTCTCTCTCTCTCTCTCTCTCTCTCTCTCTCTCATTTTTTGTTATATTTTAGTCCATATTTTATATCATTATAACTAGTCAGGTACTATACATATATATATATATATATATATATATATATATATATATATATTCATTACCCACATTTTGTACAACTTACAACCAAAATAGCATTTTGTACAACTCTCGTTAACCTTGTTAGTGTATAAATGTGTAAGACCAAAAAATATTGTTAAATTCCTATTAAGTTCAAGAACACGATACGTGCGAGCCACATGATTTAATCTAGGTGCGTTTAAAATGATCTATTATTAAAAATTAATGGGTGGTATCATACAAAAAAAAAAAGGTGAGTAAGAAATGTGGTGGGGGGTTTTTGGAAGAGAGAATGGGGTTGGCAAACCAAGTAGAAATCATGGATAGGTAGGAAATATGGGGCTAGGGACTACATGCCTTTAGAGGAGAGAAGAGAAGAAGATGGGAAAGGTAAAAGGGCGTGTAAAAATAAAATAAAATGTTTCCTATAAGTCCTACAAGCTTGTCTTTAAAGGGAGGGTGGATTAGGGTACAAAGGAGCTACTCTCAATAACTTCTCTCTCTCTCTACATATTCAATCATCAATGCACATTGCTCTATACAACATACTCATCTCTGTCTCATTCATCTTCTCAAGCTTTTTACCCATACCTTGCTCATTTATCAATGGTTCTTCACCATTATACTATATTAATAATACTGCCTCCTCTTCACATATTAAATAAAAAAAACCATTCTAGCCCACATCTTATTGTTTACTCCGCTTCACTCCAATGTGTGTGTGTGAGAGAGAGAGAGAGATGGGGTTCAAGTGAACTAAGCTTTCCTAAAGATAATGTCAATCATGGAAGACCGATAATCTTACTCTATCAAAAACAATATCAATAAAAACTCATTCTGGCATTATAATATTGTCTATTTTGAACTGAATTTCATATAATTTTGTTATTGGATTTTATCTCAACCGTGTTGTATTAATGTAGAGATAGATCAAAGCATTCATCTCAACAATATTTAAGCAATATGAAATTATACACAATTTTCTTTAGGATTAAACATTCATAGTTTACCCTAATTTGGAAATATTCTTGCTTAGAATAGAACAAGTGGGTACAAGATGGATCATAAAAGCAAAGTATTTTGAGCAAAATTGCTCCATATATAATGTGAGTTCTCCTCTCCAATCCAAGCAAATTGCGGTGTTACTTAGGGGGGGTGTGTGGCTGTCACCTTCATCTATTGAGGTTTAACTTCCCAACCATAAAGTCTATGCTTTGGTTGCTAAGACAATGCATGGAAAGTGAAGAGTGTCCACATTTTCAAAAGTGGGTGAAGCCTCATTAAATAAAGGAAGACTAGTCATATGCATGCAGCAAATTAGAGAGCTTTTTACCATTAAAGGAATGAGAGGATATTCCTCCAACACCTTTTCTCCTCCTTTACTTTTCAACTAATTGCATATTTGTCTATTTATGTATTTCATCTTAATAAATAAAAAACACAGATCCAAAACTCCTCCTTTTTTTTATTTATTGAATAGTTTCTTAGAGTTGGGTCTCCAAAACTCTATTTAACCCCACCAGAAAAACTCATGTTATAGTTTAACATGACTAAATACCCATTCAAAATTACTTATTTACCCACATTCTTTTCTACACGTCCCAGACGAACATGCGAAGGAGAGGGATGCAAGCACTCACGTGCGACAACGTTTATATATAGGCATGGGAGGAAAGTACGTACCCAATAGCAGAGGAGGGGGAAAGCGTGCGAGTAGTGGTGGCCGCTGAAAAGCTCTGCTTTTTTATTCATAGTTTATACTTGTTTCCTTCAGCTACACTTGCATAGGTTGGGGGAGAAAACACACAACGGAACAACCCCAACAGATTCTCTGTTTTCCGCCATTAAAGATCATAAACAGAGTGGCAAATGGGTACATAGAATGATAGTGAGCCAGTGAGGGGGGAGAGCGAGAGAAGGAAGAAGGCCTTTCTTATTTTGTCTTGTTTCTCTTCCGAGCGAAACCTAGTCGGAAATGGAGGAGAGTGAAATTCGACATTCCAAGTTCAGAAGGATATGTGTGTTTTGTGGAAGTAGCCAGGGGAAGAAAAGCAGCTATCAGGATGCTGCCGTTGAGCTTGGAAAGGAGTTGGTATTGAATCGTTTTAAATTCCATTTATGATATTCATGCATTGATTCTCTGTTTTTGGGTTTTAGGTTTGTGTTTTTCTTGCTTCTTCGCACTTCTCATTCGACTTCTTCAATGTTTGTTCTTTAGTGTTTTTAACCTGTTCCTTCATTTCCCTCCATATTCAACATTTTCAAAGTCAAAACTATTTCTTCAATCCTGGTCATTGATCTGGAAATATCTTTATTTAGAAACTTGGACACTCTAAAGAACATACCCATTTCATAAATGTGAAGATATGCTTTACTGTTCTTGTTATTTTGCTTAAAATGGATAATAACCTATTTTAAATCTCCCCAAAATGTCGTTTCTTCATTATGTTGATGTCTGCTCTGCAACCTCTGGTTCTCCCCGTCTGTTAAAGATAGAAATAGAATATACTAACTGGTACTGCATCGTTAAATGGGCTTTCAGTTTCCTTGTCAATCTATGTATATTCTACGAATTTTCCCAATGGCTTCACTCTTTCCATAAGACTGCTTTATCAATGCTAACTGGTCTATCTTAAATTACACATTTAGTCAAACACCAACTTAAAAATTTCTCCCTTTTTTTGAAGGTTTCTAGGAACATCGATTTAGTCTATGGGGGAGGCAGCATTGGTCTGATGGGTCTGATATCACAAGCTGTTCATAATGGCGGTCGGCATGTCATAGGGTAAAATGCTGTTCACTTTACCTTTACTCCAGTCAAAATTAATAATGAAAAGCCTTGCCAATAAAGAACTTGTATGACTAAAAAAGGATAATTATGAAGCCTGTTTTCTTGTCATTCTTGGTCCATTTCTTTTCTCTGTTGTAATTTTGTCAATATTTTTGTTTCACTGCAGGGTTATTCCCAAGACGCTCATGCCTCGAGAGGTATGTCTGCTTTGGCCAAAAAAGCATCAATCCTGTTTTTCTTAAACTACCACTTTAAATCTTGTTTTTTTAAAACTTTTTAGTGTCCAAAATCCACCGAATCAGCAAAACTCTCCTCATCTTCAGTGTTTTTGTTAGTCTGGACCCATTATTCGAAGCGAGAAAAAATTGTCTTGTTTGCTGTTTCTGTTCTTCGATTGGACTTTTTTCATTATTTCCATCTCCTTCCTTTTCTTCACGCTCTTTTCATTTCTATTTTAGGAATTATACTAGCTTCTTCTCTAAAAAAATTGCAGCTTCCTTCGGACTTTCTTGATTATTATCGGCTGAGTTGTTCCAAAATCCTAATATTTTGTCTGTTTTTGAAGAATACTTTAGCCTTATCCATTGCAGTTGTGAAATAGTTGGCTTCACCCTTTATAGATAATCAACTTTGGGTCTGCAATTTTGCTATTATCCTTTCAGCTGTGGACCTTTTCTTGTGCTCCCATTTTTTGTTTTCTAAAACTCAATATGTTTACAGGTACTGTTTAGGAATAGCCAATTAAAGGTTACTGCAAAAATCATAATTACGTTAGAAGAGAGCTCTCTCTTTCTCTCTCTCTCTCTCCCCCAAGTTGCTCAACTTTATCCGTTGATAATACCCTTTTGCAGTTAACTGGTGAAACAGTGGGGGAGGTGAAAGCAGTGGCTGACATGCACCAAAGGAAGGCTGAAATGGCCAAGCATTCAGATGCCTTTATTGCCTTGCCTGGTTGGTAATTGAAACTCTGCTCCACTATTCCCCTTCACTTTCCGTTGTTTTTCAAATTTAAAATATTTATATAATACTTTCTGAATGCTCATCACAAATAGTTGATAAAAAGGAAAAATCCTGGATTATCTGATCATAATGTTGTGAAATGACCAATTTGATCCGAGTAGAATTACCCAAAGCACACCATTGACTATAAATTGATCTACGCTTGGATGAAATTAGTCTTCTTCGCTTCCAATTTACTGTAAATCAAACCAATCTGTCCTTAAAACTTGGGCCACAAACCCCAAGAAACGTGATTAAAGAGCAACTTTTGAAAGCTTTTTGTTGACCCGTCAACATCTTACACTGAAAAATAGAGTTTTTTGCGAAGAACCCTGCAACTGTTCTCCATAGCTTTTCTTTTTTTCCTCTAATGCAATCAACAAAGCCTGTGGCTTTACTGTACCACTGCCATTTATAGGGAACAAGACTCTCAGACATACTTTCATCAAATAGTTTTTGTCAACTAGCTCCCTCCACTTTGCAGGGAATAATAATTCTCTTTTTCTTTTATTGACTTGTGTTTCTTCATTGCTGTCGTCTTTTTCATAACCTTATCCATTCTCTCTCTTTCCTTCTCTATTTCTCTCTCATCTCCATCCGTTTTTGAGTTGCAGGCGGTTATGGGACGCTAGAAGAGCTGCTGGAAGTGATAACCTGGGCTCAGCTTGGAATCCATGATAAACCTGTAAATGACCCTTCTGCAATTAGCGAACAAGTCATTCTTCTCTCTCTAGATGTTTGATTAATATGGTTTGAATGTACGAGGGTTTTACAGGTTGGTTTGCTGAATGTGGATGATTACTACAACTCCTTGCTTTCTTTCATGGACAAAGCAGTCGAAGAAGGCTTTATCAGTCCAACTGCGCGTCAAATCATTGTATCTGCTCCATCAGCCAAGGAGCTCGTCATGAAACTGGAGGTATTGTACGAAAGATACATACATGCATGCATGTGCATAATACATACATACATACATACATACATATAGATGACAATTATAAAGTAAGTGTCAAACTGTCTGTAACAGGAATATGTACCCTGCCATGAACGAGTTGCTTCCAAGCTGAGCTGGGAGATTGAGCAGCTTGGCTACCCTCCAAAATATGATATTTCTAGATGATTTGTCCAACGGGGATTTCTATTTTTTGTAAATTACTGCTCTTGAGCTCGTAATGGAAGTTAACCTTTTTCCCCTTCATAAAATTGACCACAATTTTACGTCTACTTAGCTTACAATCCCTTTGCTTTCTCATCCGGCTATGAGTAAATGTTATCAAAATCATGCTTAATTGTTTAATGTATGCATGTAAAACTTACACACATTAAACATGATTTTGATAACATTTACTCATTATTTCTCATGAAATTAAATATAAAAAAAACACTAAGCACTTTAAAAATATGTGAAAATAACAAAATAAACCTTATAGTTTGGAATCAGCACTTAGTTAAATCTTAAAAAAATTTTGCAAATAACTAAAATCTCTAATTATGATAAATGAATAAGGCAAATCTCACAGTTACGTCTTTTGTCAAAAAACGTTGAGGCAAACGTCGAAGTCGTGTTTTTGACTTAGAAAACACCAAGGAGGCTACCTGAACCTCCAACAGACGTCTAATAATCAAATTTGGACGTCCTTCAACGACGAGGGATGTCCAAAGCTGATTCTCGAAGAGACAAACATCTTATGGGAATCGGATTTGCTCTTACACCAAATGATGCGAATCAAGATAGTTTTGATTCCAAATGATGGACAATAGAATTGGCGACAAGTCGAATAATTAGATAATAAATATAGAAAATATGGATTAAGGGAGAAGAGAATCGGCGTAGAGGGAGGTCAGATCAAAATAAGGTGGTCAGCATATAAGGAAGAATAATAGACGATTAGATGAAAAATGATAAAGGAAGAAAAGAAGATGACTGTTAGATTATATTAATGGGTGTCTAATACAAAAAATGAATGTCCGACGCGACATATGAACAGCTGGGATGAAATATTGGGAAGGTCCTCGACTTAAGACGGACGTCTCTCGTCCCACAATGGGCGTCCCTCGGCTCATAACAAACATCCTTTGATTTAAGACGGACGTCTTTCGTCTCACAACAGACGTTCCTCATCCCACAACGAACATTCCTCGACTTAAGACAAACGTCCCTCAACTCACAGTGGATGTTCTCGGACTTCCCTCCACTTACGATATCGTTTAGATTTGAGAGACATCCGTTGGTGCTAGGGGGATATCCATTAATGTTGAGAGACAATGTTGTTTAGTATTAGAAGACGTTTATATTGACAGAAAACATGACTGAAAGGTTTACGTAGTTATTTTCACATAATTTGAAGTTTTAATTATATGCAAAAACTTTTCATAATTTGACTTAGTTTGTTTTGTTAATTTTCCCTAAAAACATTAAATTGAGCGTGACAGTGTCTTTGGTTAGAATGTCATCATGGTATGCATAGCAAAAAATATTGCATCAATTAAAAATTTGGAAGCACCTCACTTTGCCTGCCATCTGTTAACCATGCAATGAAACGACAGCGTTTTAAGAAAAGAACACAGGCTGCCCAGCCGACAGACAACATAAAATTCCCGCTAGACCGAATCGCACACATTTTGGGCCCAACCAAATCACATGTAGTAGAAATTAAATGTTGGATCGGCCAGGTCATCAAAATTCTTCCATAATTAAGAAATGTAAGTTGTGCAGTAAAAAAATGATTAGATTAAATTAATCACAGTCGGAATGCAACTACAAGGGGACCAAAGTACATCGAAGGAAGAAAATAGAAGTTTCTATGCACAAGGGGTGGGGGAGCGTTTGGGTTTTCAACGCAAAGACTTCATTAATGAATTAATTAAGGGCTTACTAATTGGCATAGTAGTGAGGGCTTTACGGGTTAGGGAGTAGTAATCAAGTGGGTGCGCCGGCATCGCCAGCCAAAGCGCCTTCTGCGCCGCCTGTTAACACGTGTTCATGTTTTGGTTTAGCAGTTAACCCTTAACTAATCCTCCATTTTCCTCGCTCTAACATTACCCAGGCATGACCCTTCCTCCTCTGACTAACTAATCTCCTATTTCACCGTCCATAAATATATTCCTTTTTCACTTGTTTTTTCTAATAAAACTTTAAATCATTTTATGTGATTAAGAATGATAGAATCATTAAATTATGAATATTAATACAATATCCCATTTGATTATTTTTGGAGTGGGGCAACAACACAACAGTGTGTCTTGTCAGCCACAGCGTCATATATCAACTGCCACGTGGAAAATAAAAAATGTCAGGCGCAATGCCAATGGTAACGGCCACGCACTGCGCCTGCTGTTGTTGTCTCGTAGCTGTCAACTTAGCGTGGCCCACACACACGCTCTCTCCTGTTACACGCCCAATCACAGCTCCCCACGACAGGGCAGGGCAGACGTGGCCAAGTGTTATTGGAGGAAGAAAGTCGGTGAGAAGGGGTCGAGGACAGAGATTCACATGAGGAATAGGTGAATGAATGATGGGGAGTGATGAACTGTCCAGTCCGACCTCCGACGACATGCCTACGTTGTCGCCTATCTAGTTCTCACCTACTTTTTTTAATTATTATCATGGTTGTCATCCTAATCTTAGCCTAACAAATATTTTAACTAGATCGCCTACACACTATTTGCCTCCATTGTGACATTGAGAAGATCATGGACTATGACTATGAGAGGTTTATCTTTATCAATATTTATATTTTAATATTCCAAGTCATTTAAATATTTTAACTTTAAATTATTTTTGTTCTCCAACATTTGTGTCAATTTATTTATTAAATATAATATGTGTTTATCTCAATTTGATTTATATCTTTCAATTGATTTTTAATTTAGTTTCAAGCTTAATCACTACAAAATTTAAAATTATTATGGAAAAGAATTAGGGAATTCAAAATCAAGATAAAAATCGTCTTAAAAATTAGAATATCATGTCAAAGCGTATGATTAAATGAAAAATATAGAATTGACAGATAAATTACTGTCAAAGTGTAGATTATGGGTGTGTAAAAAAGAAAAAAACAAAAGGTTTAAGGTGTAACCCTAAAGCCCTAGACCTCCCAAAGGTCCAATGGTATTATAAGCTTTTGATTTAATGATGAGTTTGAGGGAAGTGGTTTGGAGAGGGAGAGGGAGAGGGAGAGGGTTGATGAAATTAAAAATGGGGGATGGACCATGTGTGTAGCCGAGTTGCTTCTGGTTAGCCTGTCATTCTCCATCCCCTTGCCTACACCATCATGTGACCTAATCGTACAACACCACCACTGCAAAACCACTTACTCATTCATTATTTTATTTTATTATTCTCTTTCATAAATGTACACAACTGTCACGTTATTTTTGTGGTGAGGGATACACGCGCTTCAAGTGGAGAGTGGAGTAGTTTGGTCGCTTGAAAGCGAAACGAGTCCCAAAAACCAGCGGTTGGGGGCTCGTTTTCAGGTGGGTGAGGGAGGAGAGTTTTTAAACCCCGAGTCACTGCAGAAGCGTTTGGAAGCAAATAAATAATCTTCATTTTTTAAAATAAAAAAAAATACCAAGTTTACATGGTTTGAGTAAATCTAGGGACACAAACTGAAGATATGTTTTTAAGTTCCAATCTAAGGGATGAAATGATAGATGAGAAGCACGCCGTGACACTCTCTTGTTGTTAACCTTCTCAACTGGAGTTAAGTCGATACCACCATTGACAAACAAAATCTATTGAAAATTACTTAGAATTTGGAGGAAATCTGAGCGAGAGGAGAGGAGAGTAGAAATGGAGTCATTGAATTTTGAAGAGGACATAGAAGGAAGTGGGAAGGGGTAGATAGGGGATCTTTGTTGTTCTTCTTCTGAAGATGCGGAGGCGGGTATCCTCAGATCCGAAGAAAAGGGTAAGAAATCTTTATAAAAATATATAATAAAATTTGAAGAAAATGAAAAAGGTAAAAACTTTTTTTTGTTTTTGTTTGGTTTGGTTTGGTTTGCTTTGGTTTTTAATGAGACACACAAGTTGATATATATCTTTCTCAGTCGTTACCTCTTTATTTTATTTCTAAAGCTTTGTTCCTTTTCTTTGCTTCTGTTGTTGTTGTTGTTGGGATCTTTTTGTTTTTCCTCTGCTACTCATTTTTGGACGCTTGCGCGATCTAAAAGGTGCCTCTCTCTTTTTTTTTTTTTTCCCTCTCTTTTATCTGCTACTGTGTCGGCCATTTTCGAGTTTTTTGTTGAATCTTTGAAGAACGAGAGGACGAATATTCATTCATTCATGAGTTTTGGGCTTTTTGTTGGATGAATGGGCGGAGACTTTGAAGGTTGTTTTAGTTGAATGAAATTATCGATTGTTTTTTTCTTCTGTTTTAATTCTTTTTGATCGATCGATGAGAGTAGAAGGACTCGATCGAAGAGTGTCGATCTCGTTTGAATCTGTTTTTTTGCACTGAAGAAGAGTAGGTTTGGACGAAATCGGCTCCGGCGGGAGTGAGCTCTTCCCAGTGCTTGGTCGTTCAAGTGAATTCTCTCCGGCGACGTTTGACCAGCTTCTCCCAGAAGGAACGTAGCCGGAAAAGTGGGTGGAAATTTCGTAGTTATAATTTTCCGGCAACCAGTGACGGATGTCTGCGAAATTACCGGCTTTTGATTTTCGGATTCGCCGTAAGTTACATACCCAGTTTCATTTTCTATTAAACTCGCCGATTGAATTTTCTTTCCATCAAATTGATAAAATTCTTTTTCTGATTATGAATGATTAATTCTCATTGCAGAGTTTAGGGGGTTGGAATTAAGCTTCAAGAAGAGAGTGTAGAGGGTTTTTTCATGCCTAAATTAGTTTTTTTTGGGTTGGATTTTGCGTACCTAAATTAAGATGATTACTTTTATGGAAACGAAAGAGAAAACAAAGGAGGTCGAAAAATGCTTAGATCCTCAGCTATGGCATGCCTGCGCCGGAGGAATGGTTCAAATGCCGCGGGTAGATGCCAAGGTCTTCTACTTTCCTCAGGGCCATGCAGAGCATGCCAGTGGGCCCGTTGATTTCCGGAATTCCCCAAGACTTGCACCTTTTTTTCCCTGCAGAGTTTCTGCAGTTAAATTCATGGCCGATCTGGAAACTGACGAAGTTTATTCGAAGATCAAATTGGTTCCTTTCAGCAGCAGTGAGCTTGATTTTGAGGAAGATAGAATCAGTGGGCTTAATGGGGCTGAAGTGCAGGACAAACCAGCCTCGTTTGCAAAGACCCTGACTCAATCAGATGCCAACAATGGCGGGGGATTCTCCGTTCCAAGATACTGTGCTGAAACGATCTTTCCACGATTGGATTACAATGTGGATCCCCCAGTCCAAAACATTCTCGCCAAGGACGTTCATGGGGAGACTTGGAAATTCCGTCACATTTATAGAGGAACGCCTAGGAGACATCTCTTGACTACTGGTTGGAGTACCTTCGTGAATCATAAGAAGCTCGTTGCGGGCGATTCTATTGTGTTTTTAAGAGCAGAAAATGGAGATTTATGCGTTGGAATTCGAAGGGCAAAGAGAGGAATCGGAGGTGGACCCGAATCGTCATCTGGGTGGAATCCGTCTGGTGGATATGGAGGATATTCAGGGTATTTGAGAGACGAAGAAAGCAAATTACTGAGAAATGCAAATGGTTTGAGCTCGAATGGGAGTTCAATGACATGTAATGGAAAGGTTAGGCCGGAATCAGTCATCGAGGCTGCCATGCTTGCTGCTAATGGACATCCATTCGAAGTCGTTTATTACCCTAGAGCTAGCACACCTGAATTTTGTGTGAAGGCTTCTTCGATGAGAGTGGCAATGCAGATCCGATGGTGCTCTGGAATGAGGTTCAAAATGGCATTTGAAACTGAGGATTCATCGAGAATAAGCTGGTTCATGGGGACTATTTCTTCTGTCCAAGTTGCCGATCCAGTGCACTGGCCGGAATCTCCTTGGCGCCTTCTGCAGGTAAATCACCTTTCTTTGCCTTTAAATTTGATCATAGACAAGACTATTGCAACTATTTGCATATGAGATAGTGTTTACGAGTTTACACCTGATAAATGCCGGGAAAAGTTGCTCAATATGAAATTACTCGAGTTTTTAGATGGCAATTCATGTTTGACCCAAATTCTTAAAGCCGCCATTTGAACTTTTTTAAAGCTGAAGAGCTGCTTTTGGGCATGTCTAGATAAAATAGTAGAAGTTAAATCCTACTTTCCTCAATGATAAGGGCTTTTAGAAGCCCTTTTTGATTGTTCATAGAACATCTTTCTTAACTTCCATCTTCAAACGAGCTCTATGAGATCTTGCAGACTAGAGTTTTCCGTAGAAAATGCTGTCAATGAAATTGATCGAGAAAAACATTTTTCCTTGATTGTTTCCTTTTAAAAATTTGAGATGCAGGTTACGTGGGATGAGCCGGATTTGCTACAAAATGTTAAACGGGTTAGCCCGTGGCTGGTAGAGGTGGTATCGAACATGTCGGCAATCAATCTCTCCCCATTCTCACCTCCGAGGAAAAAACCGAGATTGCCAAATCACCCTGAATTCCCCTTCGATACCACCATTTTCCCGATGCCAAATGCATTTGCCACGAACAACCACATTCGGCCGAGCAGCCCCTTCGGTTGTCTACCGGACTACTTCCCCCCTGCTGGCATGCAGGGAGCCAGGCATCCTTGTTACAATCAATCCTTCTCGGATCTCCAATTCAACACACTTCACTCGAGCCAATTCCCTGTCGGCTATCCTCCACTCAATACCACATCCGCTTTTATGGGAGTAGTCCCGACTAGTACAATGGTTCAAAAGGGCGTCATGGGTAATGGCCTCTCAAGCTTGTTGACAATGGCAGTGTCGAAAAAACCAGATGACTCAAAAACTCCCCATCTCATGCTTTTTGGCCAAACAATACTGACTGAGCAGCAAATGTCTCAGAGCTCTGGCGATACCATCTCCCCAGGTCCCACCGGCAACAGTTCATCAGATGGGAATGGAGATAAAGTGGCAAATTTGTCAGATGAGTCGGGGCAGACCCTTTTCAACATCGAAACAGGTCATTGTAAAGTCTTTATGGATTCAGAAGATGTAGGTCGAACAATTGATCTCTCTTCACTCGGATCCTACGATGAACTTTGCAAAAAATTGGCAGAATTGTTCGGGATAGAAAAGTCAGAGACGTTAAACCACGTGCTCTATAGGGACGGTTCTGGTGCAGTCAAACACATAGGCGATGAGCCATTCAGGTTTGATTTCATCGACAATGTTTGGTGCGGACCCAGTTATGTTTGAAATGTCGTTAAATTTGTATTTTTTTTCTTGTTCTTGGTGCAGTGAGTTCATGAAAACGGCAAGGCGGGTGACGATTCTAATGGATTCGGCAAGTGAATAACATAGAAACTAGGAAGAGGGCGAAATGAGAAGCAATTGTATAGCTGGTTTACTAAATCAGATCCTTCTTCTTCCTCCTCTAAGCTGCTGACCCTTCTCTTGGAGCTTCTTTGGATGGCTTTAAGAGCTGACATTCCCTTCATCCTCCTTTGGACTGCCTTTAGATTCATGTTTCGTTCTTAGGCTGCTGATTCTCTTACTAGCGACGTTGGATTTTTGAACTTGGCAATGTCTTGTGCAAATGAGTGGAAGTTTTTCGATGTTTGAGGGATAAGGTTGTGTCTGGTGTTTTTCTCTCGTTGTCTGTCTTTGTACTTCCCACGGGATAGACAAGGACAGAAAAAGGTCAATGCTATGACTCCAATCAAGATGTGATTAGTTAATTATTCACGTGCTTGGCTTGCATGGTAAATCTTTTGATTACCACCCAGGTGGGTAAATGTATAGACAAAAAGGACCAAATTAGGCGTAAATTAGCTAAAGAAAGCGTATGTTGGTGTGGATTATAAACTAGGATCTGTCAAACAGCGAGTCAACCACATTTGGTTGGTCAAATTTAAAAAACCAAGGGAGGACGAGTAACGTGACGGGGGTCTCAAGCCACAATCACAATAATACACATTCCTGGTCAAACTTAAGACACTCCCATGTGAGAGTGACGTCATCGAGCGAGCTAGTCCCTTCTTGCTTTTAATCAATGCAAATCATAAATGAGTAGTTTAGTTGGCCAATTAAGATCCAAATGAAGTGTTAAAAGGTTTATTATTATTAATTACTATTTATTTTTATATGGTGTGAAACACAAGTGACCGTGGAAGTCACGCCTCCATCTTCTTAGTTAATGTTTTTACAAATCACGCGCTCATGTTTATGGCTCAGTTTCAGTGATTTCTTTTTTTTTTTTATTATCTCTAATTTACAAGTGACTGGCCCTACCCATCTTCTAATTTATCACTTCCTGGTTACTCGTGCATATCCAAGACCATTGTAGTGAATATTTGGATAAGGATGGGCGCAAAGTCAGCGGTTCCTATGGTTTGGATCAGGAATCATTAAGTGTGGAGAACTAGAGCCACGCTGCAAGATACCCTTTCCCTTCTAGTTCATTTTTAAAATACAAACAATATTTAATATTTTTTAAAATTTAAAGTTGGTTTTGAATTGATTTTCTGGGTCGGATGTGTTTGAATTGAATTATGAGTTATTTTCTTATTTGCAGCTGCTTAACCTCCATTTTATCATTCATGCTTCCACCTCCATTCTAAAACTTTTGGTGAATAGAACCATGATCTATGTTTCTTCTATCTTAAAGTCTGGCTCCAATTTTTACACAGGTGGGAACTCAATTGTGGAGTCCCCTAGTGCCCGCCCATACTATAATATTGTCCCTTTTTTTCCTAAAATCGTACGGTTTTATTCTTGAAATTAGTAAAAAACGCGTTGTTCTAGGTAAAAAGGAGAATTCTATTTATAAACTATTCACTTTTCATTCTTCCCTAGCGATGTGGGATTGTGCACCTCTACTAGTATGAGTTGGACCCTAACAATTAACAACATCTTAGATCATCACTACCTTTAAAAAAAAAACAGCCACATGAACTACTGATTCCTATTGGATTGGTTCTACCCATTCTTATGTTTGAATACACCAAATTCATATTGTAACATGAGTTTTATCTTCATTTCAAGTAAACAATTACACATTATGAAATTGAATTTTTAAGTCAAACTAGATTTGTACACTAATTTATATATATGTATACACACAGGCACACACATGCATATAATACAAGTTAAAAATTATATAGCGACAAAGATTTTGATGAGGTGGCACCATTCCACAGCCGTGCGTTGTGGTGGGGCCCATTTATCCTTCTAATCTAGTCAACGTCTCGACCCACACTCAACTAATGGTGTCCGACCCCATGAACACAATCAAAACACGTCTCAATCGGGGCATTGATTACGACTTGTCGATGTTGGCTTTCTGTCGGGCCAATACTCCCAATCTAAATCGAGAAGGGTATATTGATGGGCCTCGGAGTGCAATTTCTGAGCCCGTTGAGATGGAGATTCGGAGATGAAGCTGATCTTCTGGCATCCAAGTGCTTGAGGAAGAAGAAGACAACTACATGATTGCCGATTCTTTGGAATTCAATTGAGGAGGACCAAATCTATTTCCTTTTGCCGACTGGGAGCGATGAACATTAGCCGCCCGTCGGTGCATCCGGTAGAGGCGCCGCCATTGACAAACGGCGGGGAGCACAATGTGCTGAGGGTTCGAATGAAAGATATGCAGGGTATGCCTGGTACACTCGGTGGATTCGCTCTTCGTCTATGTCAGTTCGTTTTCGCCATCATCGCTCTCTGTGTTATGACCACCACCTCCGATTTTCCTTCCGTCACGGCGTTCCGGTGAGACTTTTTCGTCTCCATGTGATAAAATTGACCTTTTAGTGTTTGTGTTGTTGCGTGATGAGTAGGTTTGTTTCGATTAGTTTGTAGGTGTTGGTCTGATAATGACGTTCTAATCGTCGTTTCATTTAAGGTGTTTGTCCCATGGTTGGTTTGAGACCCTTGTCGTCATTTCCAGACACGAAATTAGAGTTTTGTTGCCATTAGAGCTCAACTTTTTAATTCCATTTTGTAGCTTATTGATTACGTTGAGCTCTGATTATTTTCCCAATGGTTATTATAACATACTTAGAGGATTGAGTAAGTCTATGTGCCTAAATTTATAGTCTGTGAATTTAGTTGCTCTTCGAGCAATGTTGATGATTTTTGAAAACTTTGACAGTAGCTTGCTTATCTACTTAACATAATCAGATTCCTTGTTGCTGCTGTGAGCTTGCAATGTTTGTGGAGTCTGGCAATTGGAGTTATTGATGGATATGCTATATTAGTGAGACGAAGCTTGAGGAATTGCGGAGTTATAAGTTTGTTTACCATCGGGGATGGGGTAAGAAAAGTTTCAGCGTTGGAACACAGTTGGGTTTTTAGTTAATTTAAATGCAATTTATAGCTTACTACACTCTAAACACTTCGTCTGATGGAACTGTGTAGTCTCCCTCATTCATTGCATTATTACTTGTACTGTATTGTTATTACAAGAACCTGCCATTTTTATTAAAAATTTTGAAGAACCTGTAATATTCACTATTGAAGAATGTAGAGATGTTCCTTATTTTACATATTGAGAACTACGTGGCTTGCCTCAAGACCATATTGTGAAGTCGGTCCAATGGTTTATTTTTTCTTGCTTATCATAAGTTAAATTGATTCTGCGGACCGAAATAGAAGCCCTTTTGTTAATAGTTCATTTTTCCTTTCTTACCTAACCAAATTTGTCAATTTAACTGCAGATAACATCGACGCTTACTTTTGCTGCTGCTTGTTCTTCTGCTGGCATAACTGTTCTCATAGGAAATGATCTTAACAAATGCAACTTGAATCACTGTGCAAGATTTGAGTCTGCAACTGCAATGGCTTTCATAAGTTGGTTTGCTGTCTCACCATCTTTTCTCTTAAATTTTTGGTCATTGGCTTCTCAGTGAAACTTTCACCGACCAGGTCCAAGTTAGTGTTTCTACGTTATTAGAAATTGTGGAGGCTTTACTGTAGATATGTAGATTTTTTTTTCAACTCATTGACATATTTCTTGTTGAATAAATATTGAGATTCTTACAAGAATTTTGCTTGAAACTTGAAATGAAATGTGTTTTCTTCTTGTAAATTGTTAGTTGTTTGTCAGAACCGTGATTAATCAACAATAAACTTTATTTTCTGTATCATTTTATGGTGTTAGAGCAATGGAATAGAAGTCATCCTAAAATTAAATCTTTTTGCTCATCTTAGGGAGGAAATTTGCTTAGACAGAAGTTCAAAATAAGGCGTTGCCAACTAGTTTCCAAGTAGTTTTTGTTACTATGTTTATTCTTCATGAGGGAAATGGGTATAAATTTCAATCTTCTAGGAAAATTTTAAAGATATTATTGAAGGAGATATCCTCCGTTGGAGTGCAATTGCTTGTTTAACTTGGGTAGTACCACTTTTGGAACTGAAATAGGCTGTTATATTGAGGAATACTTCCCTTCCATTAGGCACCTTGTATTAGGTCTTCTATCACAAAGAGATGAACAGACACATCCTTCCAAAATATAAATTATGGGTTCAAATCATTAGATTTGAAACAAACGACACATTTAGTTGAGATACGCAGCGAAATACAGATAGAGGATCCTCATTTCTATCTTAGAGAGCGTAGAAGTGGTTTATCTAAGACAGTAGCACTGCACTTCATCCATCTATTTACCGCATAGTCATTCAATCTGATGAATTGTGTGAATGGGTTTTGGCTGTTTATCACTAACATTCCTTTCTCATGGTTGTATATGATAAGGCTCATACGCAGTGGATTCATGTAGAATTGTTTGAGAATTGAGTTACGATCTCATGTGTTTGTTAGCTTCCATTCAATGGTCGGCATGCACGTCTTTGTCTTTGGGAGGTTAAAGAAAACAAGAGCATGCATGCTACATGATGATTAGTGTTGAAATAATTTGCGTACATATTTAGGAGCAAGATAGTTGGAGTCTCAATTTCTCACCCCTCTTTCATCTGCTTCTGGCAAGTGGCCATTTTTAATGCTCATCAGAAGATCAATAATGGCGTCCTAATCCTTTTATAGTGGTCCATTTTTCATTGTCTTGTTTCGATTGCAAGACTTGAGCAGCCGAAACACACGCTGATAAATCAGAGATGAACCCCAGAAGCTGCCTTTTCTTTTGGTCAAACTAGACTCTAATAATCTAAGCTATTCATTGGTGCCTACTCCGGTCAAATAAAATTCACCCGTTTTAGCATCTCACAACTCAAAACTAAGGCCACTGGCAAAGGATGAGTGCGCCGAGTCACAGAAATGACACGATGCAGTTGAGAAATGTGACTTCTAAACTAATGCAGGTTAAAATATAAGATTAACCAAACTCGCGTGTCCAATTATAGATTGCTCCGATGCAGTGCAGGCAATAGCAGTTTGAGTGAGTGATGGAAGTGGTAGCTGTCGAGTGGAGGTAGTTATAGTCGTGGACCACAAAGTCTCCTCACCTTCCCGGCTCCCACCCTTAAACCCGATTAGATTCCTTAAGGTTTGATTTTCACATACATTTTCAGAACACACACCTCATCCTCAACCCACAATGCATGAAGCTGTTTCACACCCAATAATGAAGACAAAAAATGCATCAACTTACACACAGTTTAGGCATTTTATTCGCAAAAATTTCAGGTTAGCAAATTTCCCAAGTGGTTGTCTGTTTTCGACCCATGATTTGATTGTGGTTAAGTCACCAGTGATTTAAAGCTCTCTTGTGGTGGAGGAGGCGGATAAGTTCTTTCTAATCTTCGAACCCTGTTTTTTTCCACACTGCATTTCTTACTCTCCTCAAATCTCTGCCTTTCAACGTCCTTCCCATCCCTTCATGGACAGAAAATGAAGCCCCCCTTCTTCTCGCTAAGTATTCATGAGGAGGAACCTTTTCATCTTCATCATCATCTTCTTCTTCTTCGCCTCCTTCTTCATCTTCTTCGAACCCTGCAAATCTTTTACGATGATCATCTTGCAGAATTTTCGACCAATCTGGTATACTCAACGGCACTGATGATGATGATGATGATGCGGATTTCAAGCCCGCTGCAGTAGTTTCTCTCTCAATCATCTTCTTCTCCACCACTTTCTTCGTCTCTCTGTACACGGCCATTGATTTCTTCTTCGAACCCATTGCGGCAACTCCATAGGAGCTCCATATTTCAGCTTCGTCGAATTCATGGATGTCGTTGCTTGAAGCGGTTGGATATGGAAACTCCGACGTGGGATAGATGTAATTATGGAAGCTTCTTCTCGACGCCATTAATGAAAGGTGAAGGTTTCGTCCGGAATTGTGCTATAATCCTCTGTCACTGTTGATTTCCGGCATTTTTATAATGCTTGTATAACGGATAAGCTCGCTGTCTTCCCTTGTATGAACGTTAATGCGGAGAAGTACTAACATGCGGAGTACCCTTATGTACTTACCATGAGGATACCGTTAGATCATCTTGACCACCTTCATTGACGATGGATCACAATGTTTGATAAATAATACAAAATCATTGTAATATTAAAGGCAATTCTATGTTTATGCATCAATCGAATGTGTGAGTTTCTTCTTTTGTAAAAACTGAAAAATAAAATTAAAAGTGGGGGCTCATGGTAGGGTAGGTAAGGTCGTTGCACCGTAAAAAAAACCTGGAGAGGGACAATATTTGTGTATCGTGTAAGAGTCTACCACGCGGAGGCCAATTAAAAAACGCTTTGATTTGACCGTACTTGTTAAAACACGTGGGCCAACCAGCCTTGACAATTTAAAACCAACCACCAAATAATTATTGGGTAAATGACAAATCAACTATAGTGGTTTGAGCTCAATGACAAGTCAACCACTGTGTTATTTTTTTTAACGAGTGAACCACTACAGTATGCAAAAATAACAAGTCCGACATCGCTGTTGCTTTCTCCGTTAACGTCAACAACTCGTAGGAAAACACGTAGACTCTACTGAAGCGAGAGACCGCGCTCCCAATGAGTGGGCGAAAGGGTGATGGATTTCGATACCATGAGAAGTTTTTTCAAATCATCATGATCAACACCGCATATAACTCGGATCTGTTGGCGCAAAATCAGTTCCAGAATAAGTGGAAATTCAAGCGGAACACAAGCGAAAAATTAAAAAAAATTCTATCCTCAAGTCTCAACAAACAGAGCGCTGGAACGAATAACTAACCAGAACGTCCGCCGGAAGATTTTCGAGGTGAAACTTCTCAGATTCCTTAGCCATCTTATCGCCAAACTGTCTCTTAGATGAAGTTCGGGGATACAAATCAACCATCCGCGATGCCTCCTTATCGCTCGAAATCACGATCCTCTTCCTTCCAAACGCACGCGTCTGTCTAACAAACCTAAGCTTCATTTCCTCATCGGCGACCACACCGCGCTTCAACTTCACCTTCAACGAATCACCAAATTTCTTACCCACCGCCATTAGAAACTCAACCTACCTTGGAAACCCATATATTAAAATGAAAAAAAAAAACAATATAATCAGAATCAAAGATCAAATCAAATCACAAAAACAGAAAAAACTCCGATCATTTCCCCCCCAAAAAATCAAAGAGATCGAGCAGGGAAAAACCGAGGGAAAACGAAAAGATAAACAGAAGAAGTCGAAATGAAAACCAACCTTCAGAAACTCGCCTTCCAAATCGAGATCGCCTCTGATTCACTTCGTACTCTCCAGTCAGAATCATTGAAGATTCCGGAGCTCTCATACCGCTGCCCAACTTGGTTCTTCTTCTTGTAATCAGAGACCGCGATGATCGTCTCTTATGTTCCGACCTGAGGAGAGACTGCGTAAAACGCGGTCTCTCGCATCAGCAGAGACCACGTTTTACACGGTCTCTCGACAGGAGGAGAGACCGCGCAAAACGCGATCTCTCACATCAGCAGAGATCGCGTTTTACGAGGTCTCTCGGCAAGAGGAGAGACCGCACAAAACACGGTCTCTCGCATCAGCAGAGATAGCGTTTTACGGGGTCTCTCGGCAGGTGGAGAGACCACGCAAAATGCGGTCTCTCGCATTAGCAGAGACCGCATTTTTACGCAGTCTCTCGGCATGAGGAGAGAAAGGCGATGAGTTTGCCGAGAAATGCTCCATTTTCGGTGCTCCTGGTTCTTTTTATGGTAGACTGTTTCCAGCAAGAGCCTCCATTTTGTTCACTCATCTTCCAGTCTCCATTGACTATCTTAGGTGTACCCAATAATATATGGAAATTCATATTTTCTGCTCTTGTTCAAACAAGAAACATCCTAATCTGTATAATTTAACGATGACAGAGCAGTTTCGCGAAGATTTTTATGTGTTTCTGAAGTCCCGCTCAAAGAAATGGTGACCGCGTTTTTGCAGAGTCTCTGTGTTTTCCTGCGAGTTGTTGACGTTAACGGAGAAAGCAACAACGATGTCGGCCTTGTTATTTTCTCATACCGCAGTGGTTAACTTGTTAAAAAAAATACCACAGTGGTTGATTTGTCATTGACCTCAAACCACGATGGTTGATTTGTCATTTACCCTTATTTTTTTGTTAATATTAACTATTGAATTATAGAAAAAAAAAAAAAACTAGTCACGTTTCTGTTAAATGCTTTAATTTTGATTCGCAGCGAAACATATAGTAATCTGCCACGAATTAATCACAATCTACAGTAGATTGACCACAATTTGCGACGGATTGACCACAATAGACCGCAAATTGATGAGAAAGAAATTTCTTTATTTCACCTAGACAAATGGTGAAGTTTTACAAATCAATAATTCTCTCCATTTTCAACGATTTTAGAAGCTTGAAGACTCGTTTTCCATCATCTTTTTGTGATGCACAAGTAGGAAACATCTATTTTGTCATTCAGTGCTTGTCAGAACAGATTGAGACAGGAAAAAAATTAGATCGTTTCATCTTTCCGCTTTTCTCTTTCATTTGCTCAACACCTTGGTTCGTTATGAAAATACTATCTGTAGACACCATGATACAACGCTATTTTTGGAGACGTGTTGCACATGTGTATTAGGAAAAGATTAACGTAACTTGTGCAAAAAATGTTTGCCGCAGCAGGGAAAAACCGTTCTCTGAACGTGCGGAGCTTCATAGTTTTGAATTGTATAAGAGAAGTTGGAGGATTTAGAAGCATTTATAGCCCTCGAAAGTGGTAGAAGCTGCTTCGGCATCTTGCCAGAGCGTAGATCTCGAAAAATTATGCGAAATAAAAAATTTGTTCAAATCGGTCAACTGAGCACAAAGTTATGGTCTTCCAAAATTTTCAAGTAAACGATATCATTTTTTTCCAGTCCAAATTTGCTCTGATATGCACCGAATGAAAAAAAACATCTCTCCTACCTATACATCGCGAAAAAAATGATGGAAAATAAGTTCTCAAACGTTCAAAACTATTGAAAATTGAGAGAATTATTGATTTGTAAAGATTCACCGTTTCTTTAAGACAAGCCACGATAATCCATGGCGGATCATGGTCAATCCGCCATGGATCGTCGTCGTTCCGTAAAGGAACATGGTCAATCCGTAGATTGACGATCCTCTGCAAATTGACGACGTTCTTGAGTTTTATTTTTAAAAATATTGATATGCGACATATTAGTACACGATTCGCTGCATATCCAAATAAAAAAGTTTAGCAGCAAACATGATAGTGATGTTAGTGATAATTTTTTTTCATAGTTCAGTAATTAATTTGTTAGTAAAAATAATTTAATGGTTGACTTGTCATTGATCACAAATTACAATGGTTGGTTTGTCATTTTCTTCAATTTTCAAATGACTTTCATGTGACACCAAGTTATTATTATTTGTAATAGATAATATGTATTCAATTATTGTAGGCTTCAAATTTTATTTTAGTATAAAGTTTCTGCATATATCTATACATTATATTGAAGACGGACAATCATAAAAAAAAGGATAAAAACGTGCCTAGTAAATAAAATTATTCGTTGAAGAGCGTGCTTTAGGGTTTAGGCATTTAATTAATTAATTATTTTATCGATATAAAAGTGTAACAATTATAGAACACAAGAGAGTGAAAATAGAGGTGGGCTCCATAGCCCATGCCTATACTTATCTGTTCGATCAGATCGCGACACGTCACGAATGGCTTATTTTGTCGCCATGCTAAAAGCGGGCCGATGGTCTTCGTTTGTTTAGAGCTAGCTAAGCTGCACATCTCAGACGCACGATTCCTTACTTGCTTCCCACCTCCTGTTGCATCCAACGCCTCAGATTCAAACAGCATATTAAAAATAAAAAAATCAATTATTATTATTTTTTGCACAGAAAGATACCCATTGATCTTTAAAATAAGGATGAAACGTAAATGGTTAATAGCACGTTTCTTTTTTTAGATAAATAAATTCTTCGACTTAAGAAAATTAATAATTAAGTCTTTGTTTGGGTGCCTTCAATATAGTCCCTCTTTTTTTTCTTAAAAGAAGAAATTACAATTTTTGTAATTTTTGGCAATGAGGCAAATTTTAGAGGCTAAAAATCTCCTTTTAAAATTACATAAATTGCCTAGCATAAAACATAGAAGATATCACGTGAAAAAAAATGTTATTACATTGATGGTATTCCTAATGACAAAGACTTAAGTGCTCATTCTCCTAAGTTTGCTCATCCACAAGCAGCTGTTGAATGGCATGAAGCTTTTTAATTAGTCTGCCAATTCCTACAATTCTCCTACCCACTGCTTCTATTCACTAGTCCATTCTTTCAATTTGACTGCTATAGGCTGCAACTAAGGAAATTATGCTCTCCAAGCAGCCTACAATCAAGTTCCATCTCTCCTCACTCATCAACATAGAGTGAGAGAACTGAGGAAGGGGCTAAAAGGTATCATCCTCCATCTCGATCTGATCTGAGCATGGTACTGTCAATGTGTAATATCCTGATTTTTCGTAATAGAATTTAATATGGATAATTGAAAAATAATTGGGAGCAATCGAATTAATTAGATAAATATCGGGGTATTACCAAAGACGCGTTCAGTTGATTATAATTTAACGAAATTTATTGGATGATAATTAATGTTAAAATAGTGAGGTAATAATTGAAGAATTATTTGATGAGTGATAAATTAAATTAAAGAGTTAGTTGAATAAATGATAAATGGAATTAAAATTTAAAAGACATTAAAGTAAATTAAATGGGGATGAAGTGAGAATTAATTAGAATTAAAATATAAGAAGATATTTAAAATAAGTGTAGGATTGGAATAAATGAGGATTTAATTGGAGTGAGGTAGGAGATATTCGGTTGAAGGAAATTAAGGATGAAATAGGGTTGAACTGGTTCAGCAATTGAACTGGTCTGGTTTGGAAATAAAAATGGAAGCATTTTGGTTTAGCTTCACCTTCAGGAAGAGAGAAGAGCCCAAGAGAGAATAAACGAATAGAGAGGCGAGAGACAAAGGGGAGATAGCGGTGAGGAGACAAGCTCCCGCGGGGAGCTAAGCTTCGATCGAGGCATCTTCGCGAAGCTGGAGTCCGGCGAATCGTGCTTGGGCATGCACGGGGTCTTCGTCGACGGCTTGGCGAGGTATGGAGCTATGGGCTCAGGTGTAGAAACTCCCGGCGATGCTGCAATTTGTCGGGCTGGGACGAATCGGCAGGAGAGCTTCGGTTTGATCGACTGTGGACTTTAGTCCGGTCTGCGATTCGGGCCGAATCGATCCGCTGGTGAAGGACTCCTGTAACACCCCAACTTTTTAAGTGGAACAATTATCAAGGTATTACCAAGAACGTACTCGGCAGATTATATATTCTGGAAATTAACGTAATTAAAATAAAATAAATATTAATTTAATGGCATTAAAATATATATAATAATTTGGGATTTAAAATATAAAGGGGTTAAATTTATGGAAATTAAAAGGTTTTAATAAATTAATTAATTGAGGAATAAATTAAAAATAATTAAAGAGGATTTAGAAATGGGAGGAAAAATGTGTTGAGGAGTGATGAACCGGTTCATAGAGTGAACCGGTTCAACCAATTAAGTGAATGGCCTTCGGCCATTCACTGGAGGGGGAAGCCAACATTCACGAACAGAGAGGTGGGAAAGGGGGAGAGATAGGGAGACGGGTCCAGCGAAGCTCGGGGCGATGTGCGGCGGACGAAGGCGCGAGCTCCGGCGGCAGGCGAGCAAGAGGCTGCGAGCGACGAGGAACGGCGAGACGCGGGAGGTTAGGGCTTGAAATCGGAGCTCCCATTGGCATGTTTTTTGGCGACGAATCGGAGGTACATTGGTCGGGTTTCCTCCCCTTTTCGTGTTTTGATGGTCGGATGTGGGCAGGGGAAATCGGCGGTGACAATTCGCATTAGGCAGGAGAGCTTGGCTGACGGTTTGGGCTGGGCTGGCTGAAGGCCAATGGTCCAGCTGTGGCTCGGTCCACACGTAGCTCTCCCTTCCAGCTGTTGTCCCCTGCCGACAATGAAGGAATTGATGAGGCTGTCAGTGGCTAGAGAGTTATTGTGCTGTGTTGATAAATTTACAGAGAGGAGAGCTCTCAGTGAGCTGGAGATGGAACTGTGTAGAGAGAAAATTTGGAGACAGAGAAAAGAGGGTATGTTCTCTGGAAGGGCTCTGGCCAAGAGATATTACAGAGAAAGGGGGTGGCTCGGGTCCTTGTGATCCCTCAGGTAATGCACGTTTTCTCCTCTGATTTATGGCTTTTGGGTTTGCTCTATGTTCTGTTATGGGTTGAGTGAAGAACGTTGTTGGATTGGTGTTGTGGGAGGTCCATGTGTTGTTAAATTTGATACCGCATGTTAACTGTTGATGAGGAGGTTATGAATATCTGGTTTATTATGGAATTTATTGTAGAGGTTAAATGAATTGTTTGTTATGGTTAAGGGTAAAGGTTTGGATATGTCCCCTGTTGGTGTTCCACTTTTGGTTGGCTATGGCCTCTGGAAAATGGTTTGATTGGTATGCTGGATGGTGGATTTGTCTCTGTTGTTGGTTGAGTTGAAATCAATGATTGTAGGTCTTTGTAGTATACTTTATACTATGACTTTTGTTTATGTAAATCAAGGGTTCTCTTTTATTGGGTATAATGTTGATGAAAATAAGTTGATGGAAAACGTTAGGCGATTAGGTTTGATCTAATGATGTCAATATTGCTGAAGATAACGAATTATGGAAATGAGACTGATTGGTGATTATTGATGACAAATGTTTTGATTATGAAGGTGTTGAAAAGAGAAGAATAATAACTATTAAGTGCCAACAGCGATAAAGATGTGAGGTAAGGAAATTGGGTGTATCTTGGCCATTTGGAGGCCCTACACCACAAGTAGTGTGCGTGAGTAGTGTTGTGTTCTTTGAATGATATTCTGTTGTTATTTCCTTGGATTGTTAGGGTAAATTATTGTTAGCTTTGTGATATTGCTTGGTTAATATAACTGGTATTATTCATTGTTGGTATTCTTTACTGTTAAGTGATATTGTTAGTTCTGTCATAAAGGCTTAAATAATGGATGAATGAGTGATAGACAATTGATGAATGAGAAATACTTAGATAATGAATGAGATAGATGAGTTAAGTGCGAAGACATTATTATGAGTTGTTCTTTATAGTTTAACTTCTGTTTAGTTATTAATCTCAAGCTGCTATGTATTTCATCATTGTTCTGCTGCCATTTGTTTTTCTTACTTTCATAACCTAATATTAGTACTTGTGATAATGAACGTACAATTTAATTAGGATAATTAGCTAGAATAATAATAGTAATTCTATTTGAGCATGTTTAGGTAATCAGTTGTCTAATTCAATTGTTAATCACATCATTGAGCATGTTAACTAACTAAGATAATAAGGATAGATCTAAGTTATGTCATGTTTATTTGATTGAACATGTTTACTTTATTAATTAACTTAATAGTTGGAAATAGCAAATTCGTGCATACTTAACTAGTTGTGTAAGTTAATCCTCAAGTATGTTAATTAACTTAACGAGTGTTCCATTAATAAATAATCCGAACATGTAAATTGACTAGAATAACCAATCATAATCTTGAGCATATAAATTGATTAGGATGACTACTTAGCATAATAATTGTAATTCTACCTGAATATGTTAGTTTACTCTTATTAAGTAACACAAGCATGTTTAACTAGTTGTGTAATAAATAATCAATCATTGAGAATGTTTAGTAATTAGTATGTTGAATTAGTTGAGCATGTCCGCATATTAATCAATTCAAGCATGTTAATCGATGACTAAACCTTGAGTATGTTAACTAATTTGTTGAACATGTAATTAACTAGGACAATAACTAGACTAATAAATATAGCATGTTTGACTAATTAAAATAAAAGTACGTTTAACCAATTAGAATAAGGATTTCCAATTTATAAGCATGTTTCCATTATTCTTGTTTACAGCATGTTTCCCTGTTTAGCCTACCTTAGTTCAATGAGCATGTTTAGTTAAATTGTAATTTGTCGTATGTTACTTTATTGTCTCACCTTGTTCACTCGCTACTTCAATTCGATATCATAATTGTTTCCTGTATTTATGTATGCTTCCAATGATTGTTATTCATTGTATGCACGAGTTCTATTATAGTACTTTTACTTCAATGCGCATTTTAATTTCTGTTGATATACGTTATAATGCATTATGTATCTTGTTAATAGAAACCAAGTAGGGGGTACCCCATCGGGGTGGTACCCACATGTATGAGTGAGGAAAAGTACTAAGAACAAGAATGTTTCAAGATGGGTGGGACACGCCCATCACTGAAAGAAACCCTCCTGTGGGATACGCCAGAAGGGCAAAAACCCTGAAGGCCGGATACACCAGAAGGAGAGGAACCTTGAAGGCGGGATACGCCGGAAAGAGGACGACCAGGGAGTTGGGGTAGATGGGTAGTCTGGATCTAGCCTAGCAGCTAGGACACACCCTCACCTAGTTGGGAAAGGGACTAGCATGCACACAGGAAGTTAGAAGCCGATCAACTAGGCCATCTCAAAGGACAATCTCCAATCTCCAACTCGAAGTACGAGTAAAGAACCAAGAACTAATGAACGTAATAAAAGAGTTGGTTTGGGTGGCCCCCATTCTAAGAAGAATTAAAGAGAGAGATATGCATAATTGTTTTCTCCCTTTTTCCTTACTAAGCCTTTAGGCTTACAATTACTTGTGGTGTAGGTATAACGACGAACAAATAATAAGTAGGCGAAAAACACATAATGAAGCAGGGATGGATGATTTGCATGCCCGAGACTCGGGGCTAACCAGACAAAGAAAAGAATGAGTAAACGATTGTAATCATATTTAATTATTGTATTGAACTCCATTGTTTAGATTTCCTTTTAAACGATTTAAGTACGCTTCCGCCATGTTTTACGATGATTTATTTTATAACGCTTCTGCACATTTTATCAATTGGTTTTCATAACGAGTTTAAAGAAAGAGTCAGTAGCGATCCGGTTAGACGCATTCTGATATGTTTTGTTTTAAAAAGAAAGAAATTTCAAATTTTTACGCATTTTAACGATTTACAAAAATCCGGGTCGTTACAATGCCAATGTGTAATTTCATAAGAGAATCTGTGCGACAGAAATCTCGGTAAGTTCATCCCCTTCAAACTCATTCGAATAGCGACCAAATAGGGTAATTCTTGTGATTTGTTAGCGAAGATAAAGGAGGTCTTTGGGAACTCTTTGCCTATAAGATAAGGACGAGCTTCCGAGAGCAGTTCGGGTGTGGTAGTAGCTGGGTTCTTCAGCTTCTCGGATTAAGGTAAGGGTTCCCTTGTGATTGAGCTTCACGGCCTCCGATGCTGGATATTGTTGAATTGTTTGGTTCTGTTTTGAATGTTTAATTTGTCTTGTGGTTTTGTTTTGGATTTCGGTGTGATGGAATGAGCATGCTCTTGAAGGAATTGTGGGAGACAAACTAACGAAGAGGAACGCTCAAGAGGAGACTCTGAATTGCATGAATTAAATTGACAGAGAAGACAGAAATGAGGAGAGTAGTCGGTGAAGTCCTCTATTGCTCTCGACTGTGCTTCAAGGAAGGTGAGTTCCTTCCTTATTGATTATGGATTTTGGTTCTCCGTTCTTAATTACATTCTTGGACGGACGATTGAAATATTTTTGGATGATGTTATTGGATGTTATAGTTTATGAAAAATGCTAAATTGAAGATCAATGGGAAAAATATGTTTTTGGGATTAAGTTTACTCTGTGAAATATGAATGAAGCTATGATAAAGGTAAGATAAAAATAAATATACGTATGCTAATGGGTTTGCCGCAATGTATGGTTATGCCTCTATCTACTTGTGGGTTTTATTTAATTATGGGTTTTGGATGAATATGTTATTTTGTTAGTAGTGTATTAGAGATTGAGAGTGTTTGAGTTATGAAATTTTGTTAAGAAAATAAATAAGAAATTTTATTGAGGAAGCGATTAAGATTAATTAGTTGTTGAGATTAGGTGAGTAAGTTATGATTATTAACTAATGGATTATTAATTAGTTTGAAGGTCTTAAAGGGGAAAAAGGAAGTACAAAAATGCATTATGGACGCCAGGTAAGAAATAGTGCTTGTGTTTTGCCAGTAATGGCCTACATCATGAGATTAGGACTTGTTTGTTTAAATTGCTTTTCTTATATTTTTGATATATGCTAGGTTGATAGATTTGTATTCATTTCATGTTGATATCGCACGTAGTGCTCTTTGTTGATTGTGATTTCTGTGATCCATGTTATTATTGCATTTATAAGCATTGTGTGATCATGCATCATATTAATAGACATAGGAGTGATGCCACGATGAGTTGGTATTCACGCTGCATGGGAGAGACATTTCATGGGAGAGACTAGACTTAATAAACGTATGGGAATTGGGGGTTGGGGAGGTAGTTTGGACTCTAAAATGGAGACTCGAGAACAAACCCTTCCCTTGATGGAATGCGAGAGCCTGTCTCATGAGAGTTAGTTTCTGGCTCAAAATTATTCTCCTCAATCGGACTCTAACAGGGAGGCTCGAGAACAAACCCTTCCCTTGATGGGATGCGAGAGCCTGTCTCTCGAGTGAAAGTCCACTTCTAATTTCCAAAACTCGGCGTACGAGTTTAACTATATGAGACAAATATAATCAGACATATTCATGCATCATACTGCATTTCTATTTCTTGCTGGCCATTAGGCTCATTATTATCTCATGATGTAGGTATATGTACGAGAACAGGTGAATGAACAGTTGATGAAGGATTTGCACGTGCAGATATTGTGACTGGCTGGGCTAAAGGCATTAAAAGAAAACGATTGTAAAAAGTATCGTAAGAGAATGTAAAAGAGTTTTTTATTTTATTGTTTAAATAATTGGTTTATTTATAAAAGCTTTCTGATGCAATTTACAAATGAGTTTTATGAAAGAAAAGTCTTCCGCTGATTTTATAAAAGAAAGATGTTTTCAAAAGTTTTAAATTTTACGCGTTTTCAAAGGAAAGAAAACCCGGGTCGTTACATAATGTCGTTGGAGGCGGTGTTTCCAATGTCACTAGAGGCGGGACATCAAACATCGAAGGAGGCCATGCACACTTGAATACCAACTCCCTTCTTACTTTGGTCATCCTCATCCAAGCTAAGGTCACTTGATTGCAAACATCAAGTGTCTTTTCATTGATTATTGATTTGTTGGGAGGGAGCACCAGCCCACTACTGTCAGCAATCTTCTGAATGACCTAGTTATAAAGGAGGTTCTTCTTTGGGTTGTTTAGGACGTCGTACATGAGATTCATTATCACGTGTCCAAGTTTGAATCTCTTCCCATTGTATAGTTTCTCCATCATAGAGAGATCTATGCAGCTGACATAGTATTTATGTCTATCACCAGACAAAATCGTATGGATTATCATGCAATGGATGACTCTAACTTTGACGATTATGTCTTTTGATTTGGGCTTGTAGAAAGATCCAACTTTGGGATTGCGGTGCAACTATTTTAGTAATGTCAAACCTTCTCATAGTTTAATGAACTCTAGAATACTCCTCTATTGGTTCCACCGTAGAACATCCAAGCAGCTCATTTAACTCATTGAGAGTTATCCTAATTTTCCATCCAAACACATATGTCGTTAGCTCCAAGGTTTGGTGTCAAGCTCTAGATTCGTGTAAAATAGTTTGACAACTTGTTAACAATAATATCCCCCCATCTTGCACAACCCAAGTCGCTCAAGCATATATTATATTCCCAAGTCTATGGATGCAGGGAATTCTACTCTACAAGAGATAATAATGGAATGACATTTGATATCATTGTCGTACATTTCCTTGGACGACGTCATCTTGAATGCCTGTGAAAGGTATTCTTGTCTTGGTAGGTGGGGATGAGTCGAATCACCTTGTGATTGACCTTGAGCTTTGGAGGGAGTGGCTTTATGCTTCATTGTAGCTTTTCTAGCCTTTAATGTCATTTTTCTAGAGATTTTAGAACTTGAAAGGTCACTCTTAGGAAGTTGTAATGTTGTTCAGAAATCACTTAGGAAGTTGTAAGGATTTTATTTGTTACCGAAATTAGTTTAAGATTTGACTTGTCACTGATCTCATAGTTCATATATTTTTCTTATTAATTACACATTAATTAAATATTGAAAAAGACCTCACTAACCTTTAGAGAGTACTTCTCAATTCAGAGAGATAGTTCATATATTTTTCTTATTAATTACACATTAATTAAATATTGAAAAAGACCTCACTAACCTTTAGAGAGTACTTCTCAATTCAGAGAGGAGCTGAAACTTGTGACTCACTTGTTTTTATTTTGAAGAGTTGAACCCCTCTATTTATATAAGTTCAAGGTGGTGATTTTACCCCATGAGTCATCCTATTCACCATTTACAATCGGACACTAAATTTACCTAGGCTAAAAATTGTAATTACTATTGTTATCTCAATCTATTGTAATTAGTGAATCATAATAGTCTGATTAATTCTCAATTAATCATGAAAGCAGATTTCTAAATAATCCTCTATTGCAGATTTTTGCACATTCACGGAAGACTAAATGTCCATTACGAATACATTTGCTTCCACTGAGCATATTGCTATGAATATTCGCTCCATCCATCAATCGATAATCGCCATGTCATTTTGCGGATACATGAGCTCTCACACTTTCATTGTGTGCCCGAAAGTGTTCCCATTCAAAAAAATTTACTTACAACGGATACTTACCCCAAACGATGATATTTTATCCTTTATTGTCCTACTTTGGATGTGTTCATTACTGCAGATGCATGTGTCACATCATCAGTAGACGCTTACTCTTTACGCTGATGCCTACACTCCTGTGGTTCCACTGTTCAAGGCACGCCCCTTATCCAAAACGAAGACGCTTCATCCTAATATTATGTTGTCGTCGACACGTTCGTTTAGCCTAAAACAACGATGTTATCTTTATATCCATACCACGTGGCACCTTCCGCAAGAAATCTTTCCTACCCATGAGAGCATCTTTTCTTTAATCTAACAATTCTCGTTTCAACTTAGAATTTAATTTGATGGTATGTATGAAGAATTTCGTGATTAAAGACTGCATGTGTACAATTTTAAGTTTTATAGTATAATGATAAATAGGGTTGTCGAATCCACAAGGAATATGTGATTTATTAATTTTACTAAGTACTGCTCTAATTAATTCTAACTATATAGGAATAGTTAAAAATTTGATTTTTTTAAAAAACTAAAATAAAATCAATAACTTAATGAAACAAATCACTAATGGAAAGCCAGTAATTCAAAAAAGATTTAGATGATTGATTTCACAAATATTTGTCATATTACTTATCATATTCAATATTCCATAACTGAACAATTATTTGTAAATCAAAAAACCTAATTTGTTAAATTCCCATATCTCGAGTGTCGAGCTAACCTATGAAAATCTCTATAAAAATCATTCTTTTAGTCATTCAATAAAGTTTTATGGTTTACTAATTGATTCCATAAAACCCCAGCACTCTCTTAAGTTGTTAAATCTTTACATTGTAATATCCAGATCGTATTTAGAATTATCCTTCTTGAGCGTCAAACCCTAAATATAAAATCATTCAATAAGTGGCCAGTAAATTGAAAGCATGAAGAAAAGAATATCACAAAATAATCAATCAAACTAACAGAATATTCAATCAGTCAAAATAACACTTCAAATAAATAATTCAAGGAGAGAGTTAGTTCAACATAGTCAAAATAATAAGAATAAAAAACATGTTGAACATAATAAACTCAAAGATAAGAAATAGGTAAAAGAGAAAATCTGTCTTTAAATGTCACCATAATGGTGTAACTCGTGTCTTGGTCTTCTCATCTGACGTCAAAAATCTTCTCTGTTCACTCTCCAAAACTTGTCTCGAGGCTACCGAATCTGTTTTCTTTCATCTGATAGCTCTGTATTTATAAAGCCTTATTAGGGTTGTCGAAATCTTAAAAAAAATCTTTCAAAATTTTTGAGATTTCATAATTTCGGAAACTAAATTTAGTCTTGGGCCGCGGCTTGAACTTCTCTAAGCCGCAACTCGGGCTCCTTTTTGCTACGACTTGAACTCTTCTAGGCTGTGGCTCAGGTTCTTTTTCTGCTCTTAGGTCGCGGCTTAGCATCATTGAGCCATGACTTAGATGTTGCCGTGTGACACCAATTTTCTTCCTTTTATTTCACATCTTAAACTTCCAAAATTTATTATTTTCCATTTTAATTTCATCTGTTTGATTCTTTATCGCACCATAACTCAAAATATATTAAAAGTACCAAAAACTCGAGAATAAGCATCAAATTTTGTTTAGAATTGTGATAATAACTCTAATTTTCATAGAGTTATCATAATCATTCTTCCACCTACACGACATCTTTTCTCTCTCGCATATCATCTTTCTGCAGAAGCATCTTTTTAATCCACCTGCTAATCCAATGACTATAAACTCTTCTATTTAATTAATCTAATGATCTTCCTTTCTCCTGCACTTCTTTTTATTTGGCCTTCAACGTGCCTTGCACCATCTTTAATTTCAACTGTTCTATGACTTTGTCCAACAATCGTCATATTACTCGCTTTTCTCAAAACATTTTCTTTATTCGAATGACATCGCTCCTTATTACTACGAACATCCTTTCTCCGCAATGAACATTCATTCTCCTAATATGACGTCATTCATATTCCCTAGTTGTTGCAGACATTTTTCCTCCTCTCAAATTTGTGACCTAAATCTTTATAATTTTTCATATCTTTCTCTAACATTTTAATTTTCTCCAACTCAATAATACTTATTTTTCTTGGGTATTACATCCACTTCCAACTTCGGTTAGCATATCACGCAACCAAACACATGTACATAATTTTAAATATCGGATAGGGCATAAGATCATTCCTATCTATGCTAACAACCAATGTGCTGGCACAATTGGATCTTTAAATCTCTTCTCTGTACGACCATAGTTGTTTATATTGTTTGTCACCATCCCCTTAGTTCTATTTTCGGACTTTATTCCTTGTCTTTCAGACAAGACTTGAGGTAATATTGACATTAAAATCTTTCTTGACTGTCTCAATAATGGAAGGAACGTTCCATATGGCTTGACTTTTGAATCTGTCTAAGGTTTGCCACCCATTTGGTACAAGCATATTGGCTTTCTATCTATTGTGAACATATGTAAATCTCATTATAACTCTTTATTTGAAATGTAAGTTCATCTTGCATTTTTGAAGCATGAATCAGCCAATTGCATCCTTCCTTGTACACAGCCATCAACCGATGAGATTCACTTTTGACGAACTTTATCTCATACCCATTCTTCAATGCATAATCCATGAGTTATTCTCTAATTGTATTCAATAAATTATACACATGTCCATCCTTTTAAATATCAGATAGGACATAAGATCATTCCTATCTATGATGACAACTAATGTGTTGCCACGATTGGATTTCTAAATCTTTTCTCTATAATACCAAGTTGCTTATATTGTTCATCACTATTTGATGCACTAGCGGAAGAGGTAAAGAAATAATCTGTAAATATGTTGAGAAATATGGAGAACAATCGGTTGAATATGTGTTGAAGAAATATGAAGTATGTTGATCAACCAGATATGTTGAAGAACAGGCGCAACGATCGACCTTTGGAAAATAACAAGGTGGAGATCGACCGGGACTTTGTGGTCGAGCAGGAGGTCGACCTTAAAAAAGACAGTGGCGAACAGATGAACGGTCCAGTCAAGCAAGCGGTCGAGTTGATCGACTGGTTCTTCTATTTCTTTATTTGACCGCAAAACTCAATATGGAAAGTCTGACTTTGAGATCCAATAACTCTCTCATTTTGGAAGCTTTTGACATAAAATTTGGACCACGTCTACATGGATGAATAATGAAAAAATCCCTTCAAGAATAATAGAAATATCTACCATGGATTAGAAAATATGCTTGATAGAAATTAGGTCACTAGATATAGAAAGTAATTGTGACGAATGCTCCCGTATGGATGTTTTGTCGATGAAGCGCCTTTGAAAAGTTGGACACCACTTCACACTTTCTTCCTTTAAGGAGTAAGAATGCATATACCAATAAGAGAACTCATCCAACTTACAAATGAGCCCAATCTTGTGATGTAACAAACACAAGGAGAACCTTCGGTTGTGACACACCAAAGGGGTGAAAGAGAAATCACTCCAATTTCGAAAATAAGCCAAAGCTTTTCTATTATCAATCTTCACTGTCCAAATAATTACATGAGGGTGGCTATAAATAACCAATTACAAGAATAAAAAACAGTAAATAACTAAACAAGAATAATATCACTAAATCGTTTAAGTATAAGCTTGACCGATTTTCTACTTAATGGAAACTAGGTAAATTAACTAAAAGAATATTTAATTAACTTCTTCCTTTCTTCTTCTCAAAGTTTAGAGGTCATTTGGTAGCTATTTATTCTTGATGCTTGGCTACTTGGATGGTTTCTATATATAGACTTCTTTGGTCTCCAAACTTGGACACTTGGACTTTTCATAACAATGGCTCTCTGTTCTGTAGGTTTTTGACAAAGCAAACAAACTCCCAATTTAACGATCCAACCTATTCTAGAAATCTTAAGAAGCTAGATACAATCTTCATGAATCAATTTTTTTTTAAATGAAGTCGTTTTGAATGCCGAAATAGTCAAACACTCTTTGAAGGTAAGTTTTTCAAATATTCTATGTTTGAACTTGAACTTTCACTTGTGCTTGACCTTGAATACCTCCATGATACTTTTGGAAGTTTGATTAATGATGACAGAGACTCGTAGTATATCACCATCCCTTTCATTCTATTTCCAGCCTTCATTTCTTACCCTTCTAGCAA
This sequence comes from Begonia loranthoides, assembly GCA_022433065.1. Taxonomy (NCBI): domain Eukaryota; kingdom Viridiplantae; phylum Streptophyta; class Magnoliopsida; order Cucurbitales; family Begoniaceae; genus Begonia; species Begonia loranthoides. The sequence goes on along the minus strand of CM039468.1, from coordinate 42,811,250 downwards.
GACTCGGGATAATGTTGATATTAAAATCATTCTTGATTGTCTCAATGATGGAAGAAACATTCCATGTGACCTGATCAAGCACACCTCTATAACAGTTTCATTATTGAATGCACCTCTATAATAGTTTTATGATCGAACACACAAATTTAATTAGCCAAAAATGCAAAAATGTAAAAAAACCTGAAATAAGCTTCACCTCATTTCCATAGTTAATGGATTCTTGATTGCTGGTTTCTTCTATGTTTGAAAAACAAAGTATTCACACACCAATTACATTACAGAATAAGTTGCATAATAAGTTGCTACAAATAATTGCTAACAAAAATTACCTCTCCTCGAGGCCATTTAATGTGCAACACTCAAATACTTTGATTTTTGCTACATATATGCTATTGAATGGTGTTTAGGGATTTAGGGTCGCAAAAAATTTAGGGTTTGCGCAGAAATTACCAATATTCGTTTGTTACTCTTTAAAGTCAATACGCGGACGTTCGTGAGTTAAGTACGGTCATTCGGAAGTAAATTATTAAAGGGAGTGGACATTTTCTTATGTGTAAATGAGTATACGTAGACGTTCGTTATTTAATTGCAGTCATCTGCTTTTATGTAAAAGCGTATACACTGACATCCACGGGTTGACGCAGACGTCCAAAAAATGGTTTTTTTAATGAAAAACATGATTACGAAGTTTATTTTATTCATTTTTCATAGTTTAAAGTTTTATTTATTAGTAAAATTAGTTTAAGATTTGACATGATATTAATTTCATCATTCATGATTTTTTTAATGTGAAATACCCTTAATTAATCCTCGAAAGCCATTATGGTTTTTTTGAATCAACCTTGGGTCATAATTAACCTATACTATTGGGTGAATTAAATACTAAAAAACCATGAATTCATTTACTTTAAAAACGCACCCAACTTACTGAATTACAGTTGTAACATGGGTGCGCACATAATGACATACAACAAGTTCACATGATCGACTTTGATACATGTAGTTTTGGAAATTGAGATTATTGTACCTATTATATGATTGGGGCATACGCATTATAATAATTCTTAACACAAACTATTAGTGATTTAGCTTTTACCATATTTCACTTTGATCTAAAGAATTATTGTAATTTCATCCTTAGTTTAGAGTACTTGATTTGGTCGCCCTCTTTATAATTGTATTGTATTATTCCTGCCCACCATGCCAAAAAAAAAACATTATGGTTGGACGTATTTTACGTAGCTAAAGTTCAGCTAACCTAACAAGAATGCCAAAACTGAACTGGTGTTGGTTATTGACTTGGGCACAATTGCAACGAAAATAGGAATGTGAAAAAAACTGAGGGGAAGGACGAGAGTGAGGTTCTTTCTTTTAGTATACGAAGTTTATGGGTCTTCTCTTAAACATCATTCCCATTTCCTCCTCATTTTACTACCACCCACTTCAGAGACAGCTCCATTTATAGCATTTTCACCGTAAATCACCCGTCAATTCTTCTATATAAATGCTTCTGCAACAATCATTCTTCCACCAAGTTTCCTCCTTTCTCTTCTCGCAGCCAAAGAAAAATAGCTTCGGCAAGGTTTTCGAAGACCCTTCCTTTTGTTTGTCTCTCTTCTTCCCTGGAAAGGTGAGGAAGGGGGAAAGGTCTTACGACCCTTTTAATTTCAGAGGTTTTTACATTTGGTTTTGAACTCTTCAATGGAGAAAGATTTCAGAAAGCAGCGGTGTTGGATTGAGGTTGCTCCTGCGCCCATCATTTATCCGATTAAACCTTCTAATGTTCCTTCGTTGGAGCCTATTTCAGAAGAAGGATCTGAAGAGTTCGACGATGAAGATCAATAAATTAGGTTTTGCTGTTTTGGGTTTTTCTTGTTTTCTCCGCCTTTTTTTGGTTCTGTTTGGATGCCCAGAAAATGGGATGAAAGAGGAGGACGTGTATCTTAATGAGCGTAGAGATGTTTGGTGTATATAATAAAAGTCAATTTCTTTCCTAAATTTTTGAAAATTTTAAAACGGAAGCCATAGTTGCCAGCAGATCTGTACTTTGCCAGATCGCAAGATCAGAGCGAAGAAGAAAAGAAGGGAAGAGATCATTTCAAGAAATCACTGTCGTTTTGTGATTAAAGGCAGTTAGTCCATTTAAAATATTAAATCGATATTAATTATTATAATTTAATCAAAGATCCAAGTTTGGAGCAGCCTATGACCGGCCCATAAACCTTTAATAATCTGAATCCTGAAGAGGATGACTCTAAGCCTAGAGACAAAATATTAAACTCAATCAAACTTGGTTAAAACAACGTCAAATTATAATAAACACGAACAAAGCATTAAACATGTAGAAGTCTAGAAGAGAAAGGACACGATTTATTTTTATGATTACCTTCCACGTACGACAATGGAATAAACATGAAAAAGAGAAGATTTTTGTGAACATGTTTAACTCATTCAATTGCTTTTTATATATATAGGCAAATAAAAAATACTTACATATCTTGTAATAATAACTTTTTGAGAAATTTTAAATTATTCTATATAAAAAATTTAACAACCTAATAATTTGGAAACGGCTTCATTTCTATCTAATAAACCTTAAAGTTAGAGAAGTAATTTAAATGTCAAGAATACCCAAGTTGCAATTTAGTCGATGATCATAAACAAAAATGATAATTAATTTCAATATAATTAGTAAGTTCATAAAATACATGATGTCCAACTTGACAAGGTAGGGCGACACGCCTAATGGCCCACGTGGGGCAGCTAACTCAAGAACTCACATCTCGTCATATCTATTTATGTTTATTTATATTTAATTTCTATTTTCATTTTTGTTTCCTTTTAACAAACTATGTTTAAAACCATTTTCGTAACATTTTAAAAACTATGGTGCATGAATGCGTATCATCACTATAACCTCTGAGCATAATCAAATTCAAATACTTAAACAACCTAATTCTAATAAACATAACATCAAACAACAAGCAACAATACATCCTCAGGACATGATCACAACCTGTTACATCTAGTAAATGCAGGCAACAAATTACTCCTAACTCTTGCGATGTAGGGTCCAAAGACCAAACACAAACAATATCACTTACCTGACGGTCTTCAATACACTCCAATTCTTCTTCTTAATACCTTCAAAATTGATAACATTTAATCGTCAATAACCATCCCCTAACAACCAATCACAGAGTTCTATTCTAGCATAACAATATTTCTTAACAATGTTCATCATAGTCTTAACCGATATGAATAGCAAAACTCCAATCAAAAGATAATCATCCTCAACAGTGAACTATCCTTGATAATATCCTTTCATTCATCAAAATTGTAACAAAATAAAGAACAAACTCCTCAACCGTATACATGCATAACCCAAGCAGAAACAACAAGAAGCATCATCCAAACAACAGAACATAATTCTATCATTCATTTCATTTCTCCATCTCACATATACCAAGCAGTAACTAAAACAGGGAACCAAACTTCCACTTAACATAACATACATGTATTCCTCAACGTCCAATAACAATATCCCAACATGCTTTCTCATTACAAACTTCGAATAAAGTAAATAAACCCTGGAGGACAACATACAGGGCATTACAAGCTTTCTTCACTCATTTATCTCCTACATACAGGACATATCCAACATACAGGGCCTAACATTCTAACATGCCATCAATGATAACATAACAGAATAAACAAAGAGCATTACAAGCTTTCTTCACTCATTTATCTCCTACTTATAACATAACTTAATTCATAAAGAAAATAGGAAGGAAACCATCTTACCAGAGGCACACCCACAAGACCCTAGAGCAGCAGGGAGCTTCTCCTTCATTTTCCTTATGCTTCAGACTTCTCTTTTCTTCTATTTTCTCTCACAGCCTTTCTCATCTTCTCTAGACTAGAGAGATCTTCCTCTCTTCTCTTCTTTCTCAGTTTCTCTCTCGGCCTTTTTCTTTCTTCTCTAGCGCTTCCTCACTCCTTCTCTTTTCTATCTTCTCAGAAGCATTCCTTATATGCTTCACTCATCCCCAAAATAACTCACTTAACTCTCCATATTAACTGCCATCTGTAAAGGAGGGACACACAGTGAAATCTCAGAAAACCACACTTAGGATTACATATTCCCTTAAGGGAGGTCGATCAACTTTCTTTTAAATGATCGACTGGAGCAACGTTTGGAAATATAGTCTCTAAAAATCCAGTGGAGCATGTCGATCTCTCGACTAACTACAAACCAAGAATCCCGTGATTGACCGGACCAACATTGCACACTAGCTTACACACAATTTCTTCAATCTGCTATGAGGACGATTGATCCCATGATCAACTGCCATCCGAACTTCCCATGTGTCATGTCCTACACAATCAACAACTTATCCTACAAAGAAAGGAACTATTTAAGGAAAAGGAATCAAACAGCTAACAAGAACTGGATGGCCGACAAGTCTCAGAAATCCACGAATTCTAGCATAGCTCTAGACAACTGCTGTAATACCCCGATAATATTTTTCCGTGTGTATAATGTAATGAATTTTGGAATAATTAATGTGTTATTTTGCGGGGTTATATGTTGTTGATTGATTTCGTATAACTATGGAAAAATATTATGGAGTGATTAAAGTATTAAAGTTTTGGAAGAAAAAGGGTGCATTTCACTTTTTGGTTGTCATGCGGTTGACACTCGGATTTGAGTTGCATCTGAAAAGTGTTGTGAATCGTCCCTTGTGTTTTGGGACGAGGCAGGGTGTAACATCCCGAAATTTTCATATCGAAATTGATTAAGAATAATCGAAAATTAATTAGGGGTATTTGGATTTATCAAGGTGTTACCAAGGACGTAACCGTTTAGCTATAAATTAAGAGAATTTATTAGAGGTTTAATTGATGGAAATCTATTTGGGAAATGGAATTAAGAGATTTTAATCGGATCTGTACTAATTCTTTAACGACATTTGGAATAAGTCGAGAGTTACAATTTGGGACGATTAATATGCAGTATGAATATTTAACACTTAGTATATATTTTTATGTTAAGTAATTAAGTTTTAAAATGGGATTTGAAATAAAAAGGAAAAGAATTATGGGAAGGAGGTGAGGTGGACCGGATTAAAGGCAAATGGCCTTCGGCCTTTGCAAAAGAAGAAAAAGAAGAACAAGAGGGTGAGAGGGAGAGCTGCGAGATCGGGAGGGAGACGAGCAGCACTCGGGCGCGACAAAGACGAATGATCGGAGCGATGAATGGAGACTGGGGAGAAGGAGGAGGGTACGACCGCGAAGCTCGGGCTGCCATTCGGCAGGCGAAGACAAGACATACGACAACGATTCAGAAGGCAACTTCGCGGGTCTGAACGGTGAAGTGCTGAGTCGCAATTTTCGGCAATAAATTGGTGGTATGTCAGTTGGGTGTTCCTCCTCTTTCGCATTTGAGGATCAATTGTTGGCTGGAGGGCATTACATGGATAGAATCCAGCACTGGCATCAAGGAGGCAGGGGCCGGAGCTTCTCCAACCGGGTGCTCCAGCCTCGGGTCGAGCTCCGATTCGGTTATGACTCGGTCCATCTCGATCAATTCGGGCAAAATGTTGTTTGCTATGCAGACAACCTTTCTAGCGTGGAATCGGCGTGGGGAACACATCGTACGAACTGGGCAGTGGCTGTCGGCAAGCAGGGTGTTTGTTGGCTGGACCACTTCGGAGGAATCGATAAAGGGGAAGGATGAGAGCTTCTGCTTCTGGAGAACGAAGTCTCTCGGGTGAGCATCAGTGAGAGGGATGATATTCTGGAGGTTGAGCCGAGAATGAAGAGGGAGAAGCTAGAGCTACTGGTGCCTCGAGTCTGCCCTGCCTTCTGGTAAGCTTCCTTCTCGGTTGTTTTGCTTAGTTGGTTTCTATTTTCTGGCCATTCAGTTAAGGATTTCTGAGTGATCTACTTGATGGGGTAATCTGTTGTTGATGAACTTCTATGACTTGGTTGGAGGCAGAGCTGGAATGAAATTCTCTGGAGCTTGGCCGAGAGCTCCTTGGTTTGCTGGTAAGGTTCCTTCCTGGAAATGTCTTGGTCTCTGTTTATGGATTATGATTTCTGTAAAGGCTTAGCTTGGACTTCTTGAATAATATGGATTTCGGGTTTGCTCTTTGTTCTGTTATGGGTTGGGTGAAGAACGTTAAATGTGGGTTTCTATTGTCTGTTAGTTGTGGAAAATATAATAAAGTGTTGTTGTTGGATAACATTATGGACCATGAGCAATGTTAAATGTTGATGTTAGCATGAAAAGGAATTAACCTTGCTTTATGGCCTCTGTTTAATGGTTAATGATTTCCTCTGTTAATTGTGATGACTTGTCTGGTTAAGATTTGGAATAAGTTATGGGATTGAGTTGTTTGTAATTTCCATATAATTAGTATGAAGCGAATGTGCTCTCTGTTGTTGCTCGTGACAAGTCTGTGACAAGTTTATAAACTGTTAATTATGTATGTTGGCATAATTTGTCTGCTGCCATTATATTTGGATAAAAAGGATAATGAGCATGCTTTGTTGGTAGCTAATTTGTGAATATTGGCATTTTGTTAAGTGTTAAAGTGTAGATTTCGATGAGAAGTGGTCCATGATAAATTTGTTGATTATGAAGGTGTCAGAAAGAAGAAGAGGATAATAATGTAGCGCCAACCTGCATTAAAGAGTTGAGGTAAGGAATTTGGGTGTGTTTTGGCCATTGAGGCCTTACACCACAAGTAGAGTGCGTGCGTTTTACGTTAGTGTTCTTTAGTAGATAATTCCTTGATGGTTCTGTGGTTTAGATGCCCCTTTGTGATGCTTCGTAGTGTCTCTTTGGCTATTGAGTTTTGGCCTTTCACTACTTCCTTGGATGATTTATTGTTGTTATCTCCTTGCTGTGCGTTATTTCTCTTGTTGGTAGAATAGATTTCTTTACTGTCAATTGTGTTCCTTACTTCAAATGCTTTATGTAAATTGTCTGGGATGAATGCTTAAGGTTATAGTACGATAAGTGTAGTATGACGAATATGTAAATGATGAGAAGTAGAAATGTGATAAGAATGAGCTTAGGAATGTTGGTTTTCTTTGGATGATTTACTGTTCTATTCCTTGTTATCCTCCGGACGTTTAGCTTGGATTTTATGCGTTAACTAAACTGTTATTTCATTTGTTCCATAATTACTGTCTAGTGTCATTTTTAATATGTTAATAAGCATGTTTAATTAACTAAGTAGACTTGAGCACGTTTAATTAACTTATTAAGCAACTAGTCTTTAAATAACTCAGTCGAGCATGTTAACTAGCTGGTTAAGTAATAATAGATCCTTGGGTATGTTAACCAACTAATCAGTTGCGCATGTAAAACGACTAAATCGATTAACTAGCATGTTCGAATAAACTAACTAGCATAATCAATTAGCATGTCTACTTGCTTGAGTATGTTAACTAGTTAGACTTATAAGCATGATTAAATAGGACATATTTAATTAATTAAATTGAGTATGTAATTAATCAAACGATATTAGCATGTTGAATTAACTTAGTCATGCCATGTTTACTTATTAACTAGACTACCATGCTTGATTATTAACTAAGCTTAGTTATTCTGTGAATTGATAATACCATGTATATGTTAAATTCCTGAGAACGTTTAAAATGTTAATCTAAATTCTAATTTCAATTCCTAGTTGACCATGCTAAATAACTTAACTAGAGTGATTAAGAATCAATTGGAGTGATTGATCAGACTTGAACTTGTTTAGTTTACTAATTTACTAACTAGTTGTTAAATAACCAATTCAAGCATGATTAACTAGTTGTGTAATGACTAATTAACCCTTGAGCATGTTTAGTAATTAGTATGTTTAACTAGTTGAGCATGTATGCATGTTAATCAATTCAAGCATGTTTAATCAATAACTAAACCTTGAGCTTGTTAACTAAATTGTTGAGTATGTAATTAACCAAGATAATAACTAGACTATTAAGCAAGTTTGACTAATTAAAATAAAAGTATGCTTAATCAACTAGAATAAGAATTACCAATTTACAAGCATGTTTCTGTATTCGTTGCCTACAGCATATTTCTGTGTTTAGCCTAACTTAGTTCAATGAGCATGTTTTAGTTAATTATAATTCATCGTATGTTACTTTATCCTCCCATCCTGTTCATTCATTGCTTTCAATTCAATATCATAATTGTTGCTTGTATTGCTATGTGCTTCAATTCCGATTATGCTTTTATATACGCCTTTAATTTTAGTTACTTTCGCTTCCGCGCACTTCAATTCGATTAAAGTTATGTTATACGCATCATGCATTATATTAGGTTGAGAATGTATGGTCATGCATCATGTTAATAGAAACTAATAGGGAGTGCCACGGGGTGGTAGCACACATGCATAAGTGAGGTAAAATGTTAAGAAAATGAAAGAAATGGGAAGCTGGGGGGCAGATGGGTAGCGGGTCTAGTCTGCAATCTAGTCGGAGCCCCTCCCTCTTAGGGTACGGGAGTTCTAGGTTGCAAGTAAAGGATTAGATTCAATCATTATTCCATCGCAAAGGAAATCCTCCAATCTTCCACTCGATGTACTAGAAAAGAACGAATGAATGAAAGCAATGCAAAGAACAAACGAATGAATGGCGTAATGAAAGGATCGGTTTGGGTGGTCTCCATTTCGAAAGGACTAAAGAGAGGCATTTCATAACTGCATTAACCATTTTCCTTATTGAGCCATTAGGCTCACGTATTACTTGTGGTGTAGGTACAAATGACGAACAGATAATAATAGGCTCATATACGAGAACGACGAACAAATAACAAAGCAGAGGTGAAGGATTTGCACGAACGAGATTCGGAGCTCGCCAGGCTAAGAGTAAATTAAGTAACGGTTGTAATCACATTAAGTTTTATTATTTTGTACTTCATTGTTTAGATTCTTCTTTAAATGATTTAAATACGCTTCCGCCATGTTTTACAAGGATTTATTTTATGACGCTTCCGCACAATTATATCAACTGGTTTTCGTAACGAGTTTACAGAAAGAGTCAGTTGCGATCCGGTTAGACACACTCTGATACGATTTGTTTTAAAAGAAAGGGAAAATTTCAAAATTTTATGTGTTTTAAAGGCTTTACAAAAAATTTGGGCTGTTACACAGGGTCGGCATTTCGTGTCCAAAATTGTACCTTGTCTGCAATGTGAGTTTTCGGTCGACTCGCGGTCGAGTGCAATCGAATGTGGTCTAGGTGAGTTTGAATTTGTACAATTTTTTCGACTTTTTGGTCGACATGCGGTCGAGGCGTGGACTCCTTCCCTCGACCAAAATTGCAATTCTAAAGGGAAAAATAATGGATTGAACTGGTTTGGTTCGGCTCGATCCGGAATTAAATGAGTGGCCAGTTCCTGATAAAAAATTGGGAGAAGGGAAAAATAAAATGGAATTAAGTATATGGAATTAGAAATTATGAGAGTAGCAAAAGGAGAATTAAATGAATTGAAGAATTGGAATAAAGAGAATTAGGGGGGAGAAATAGATGGCTGAACCATTCCAACCGAACCGGTTCAGGGTGTTGGCTGCTTGGTTCTGGAAATCAGAAAGAGGAGAGTACTTGGTTGGCCCTTGGCCATTTTTGTGAGAAAGAACAGAGAGAGGGAGAAGGAGACCGAGCGAGGGAGAATGTTCGGGCGAGTGCAAGGCAAACACTTATACTTTTCACTCTCACTCCACGACTTTGGCATACTCGAACGTACCCTCCACCATCAAATCCGTCCATCCAAGCTTTTCCGAGTTATGAACTACACCGCTATTTAGCTAAGTTGGAAGCATTCCGTCTTGCTTTTCTTTTTGTATTTGTACCCGTTTTCGATTCGGTTTCAGTTCCTGTTCCCGTATCCATTCTCGTTTCTGTTTTTGTTCTCGTTCCTGTTTCCATTTCCATTCCCGTATCCATTCCCAGAAATTTATTTCTAGAAACTTCGTTTCCATTTTGATTCCTGTTTTCATTCCCATTTTTGTTTCCATCTCTGTTCCCGTTTCCGTTTTCGTTCCCATTTCTGCTTCTGTTGCTGTTCCAGTTCCTGCTCCCGACTTTGTTTCTGTACTCATTCCAGGAGAAGCTCAACTAATTGAATCCACTATTGTCGTACAGTTGTGCAATCACGTTCTTGGTTACCTTGATTGGGTTCGAACCGAGGTGGAAAACATAATCCAAGTCTGGCATAAGTCCTACTATCCATCGACCACTAATCCAACATTACTCCACTTACGTCGGAAACTGCCGTCAAGTTCCAAGTTAGTCATACCATTAGACTAGATCTCAAACTTCTCGTCCTTGCAAGAATCTAACCCAAACGCATTCTTAGTCAACTACTCTGCATCAATTCCAAACCTTATTCTCTTAATTCTCCCTCAAAGGTCAATACTAGTGGGCACCTACTCAGTTAGTGGAGTCCTATTCTTCTTCTTTGGTTTAGTCCTAAGTGTTCTTCCCTTCCCGTAACTAATCTAGACTCTCTCTAGTTCGTGGTAACCTGGGTGACTTCGGTAAACTATCTAGTTGGTCTAACTCGTTGTTACCTATATGATTTTGGTCTAGTTGATCTAACTTCGCTTGGGATTCTCTTTTCACTTATTTTCCAAAAATTTGGGTAGAGTCTCTTCTGTTTCTACACTCCCCCAAAGCTATAAATCTTGCAAAAAAATCCCAAACGGTTCCAGTATATTCACTTATCTCATTTCAAAATCCAAAAATCCAAAATCCAATTTATGACATCCAAACGACATTGAATACACTCACAAATCTACCATCCCAAGATAAAAAACAAAATACTCGTCATCACTAAGTCCACTAGTCCCTACAGATTACTTTCTAGCAATTCAGCTATCGAATTAGAATAATAAATCATTCATTAGTAAAGTATTAGGAAGTATACTTACAGTATATGAAGAATTTTTCACGTCGAGGCTTGTGCTGGCAAGCAGGCTACGTTATCAGTTTGACTTACAGATGAGCTACAGACTTAGTATTAAAAACGATTCTCAGAGCAGTTTACAAAAATCGTTTTTAAAATCACTGCTCTGATACCATCTGCAACGACTCGATTTTTCGTAAATCCTTTAAAATGCATTAAAATTTGAAATTTTGTTAAGACCATTGAAATCTCTTTTAAAATAGATCAGAGTGCATTTAAACCGGACCGCTACCAACCTTTCTTTAAACTCATTTTGAAAACCAATTAATAAAATGCGAAAACGTTATAAAATCATTTATTTCAAACGTTGTGGAAGCGTAATTAATTTAATGAAACGAACTAAACATTTAATTACAATTACAACCGTGCTCTCTTTTACTCTCTTTAGCCTGGACAACCATGAGTCTCGCGCGTTCAAATCCTTCATCCCTACTTTTTATTATTTGTTCATCATTTGTACCTACACCACAAGTAATACATGAGCTTAATGGACCAGTAAGGAAAAAAGGTTTAATAAAATTATGCTTATGTCTCTCTTTAGTTCTTTTTTGAATGAGGGGTCACCCAAACCAATCATTTCATTAAGTCATTTACTCGTTTATTACTTTACTTTAATCTGTTCGTTTGCTACTCGTACTTTGAGTTAGAGATTGGAGGAATCTGTGGCGGTAGGGTAGATCTTTGTTTGCTTCAACCACCTAGGGTAGACAGTCTCGCAGTCCCGACAAGGGAAAGGTAACGTTTTCTTTTAAATTTTGTCTACCTTGTTGATCTGTACTTACCCTACCATCCCCCAACTCCCTTTTCTTCTTTTTCCATCATTTTCTTAACGTTTTATCTCACTTATGAATGTGTGAGGACCGCCCCAAAGTGGCACTCCCTATTTGTTTCTATTAGCATGATGCGTGACCATACATTCTCAACCTATCATGATGCATGATGCATCATAACGTACATTAACAGTAATTGAAATGCGCATTGAAATAAAAGTAACTATAATTGAAATTGCGCACAGAAATGAATAACAGAAATTAAAAGTGCACAACAAAGAACAATTATATCGAATTGAAACAGCAAATGAATAATAAGAGACGGTAAGTTAAACATGCGATGAATTACAATTAACTAAACATGCTTGTTAAAATAAACAAAGCTAAACAAGCTCTGGCACTTAGCGAGATTAAACTAAACACACTCACAATGAGAATATAAACATGCTTTAGACGATAAATAGCTGAAAATAGGAAACGTGCTTATGAATTCGTAATTCTTATTCTAATTGGTTAAACATGCTTTTATTCTAATCAAGTAAACATACTATAATTAATAGTCTAGTTTATTATCCTAGTTAATTACATGCTCAAATTACAAATTTAGTTAATTATATGCTGAATATACGATTAGTTACGCTACTATAATTTGATTGGTTAACATGCTTCAAGGTTACGATTTTTATTCTAGTAAAGTTTTAATTAATTACATGCTCAAGAGTTGATTACATGCTTTATTCTAGTTAACTAATCATACTTCGATTTAGTAGAAATAACGTGATAATTTACTAAACATAATCAACTAGTGTCCTAGTTAGTTTAACATGCTTAGATTCGTTATACTTACCACTAGTTAATTATCATGCTCAGCTAGTTAGTTAATTAATTACTAAACATGCTCAACTAGTGTCCTAGTTAGTCAATTAAACATGCTTAAGTTAATTAACTACTCTAGTTGGATTCATTGATAAGCTTAAGGAATAATCAACATACTTAAGATAATTAACATGATGAATTGATTAGCGATAAACCAAATTGCGTGGCAAATTAACATGCTGGATTAAGGAAGTAATAGCAACCAAACAATAATGGAGGAAATGACAGCGTTACAATTAATAACTAAACAACAAATAAACCTCCAGTAACATAATAAAACTTTTAGCTCATTTTCGAACTTCATATAACCATCTACCATTTACGCATTCAATATTCATCACTATCAATTGCAGAGCTCATATGCAGTCAAGGAAGTATTTACAGGAAATTATAGCCGCATATATAAATTTTGCAGGAAGCTAATCAACAAAAGGAAACACGCTCGTAAGGAGAACAACCAATCAGCAAGTAAATCTACACTATTATCCAGGAAAATCTATAGAGCAATCAACAGTTTAAAGCATTTATTTATAGAGGAAATATCACAGAGCAAATAACAACAAGGAATAGAGTAATCAGTCAAGGGAAATATTATAGAGCATCTACAATCCTGCCACTCACGCACTCTATTTGTGGTGTAGGGCCTCCACAGGCCAAATACACCCCTATTTCCTTACCTAATTTGAAGAACTAACAGGGACAACAAGGTAGCAGCTCCAGCTCCAAGCAAGGACAGCAGCTCCAGCTCCTTCATGAATGGCAGCAGCTCTAGCTCCTTCAGCTCACAGCACGGCTCTCACCCAATTCTCACCTCACTACACTCACATTTACTAAAGGAGAGTTTACTAACTCACAATCCCTCTCTCGCAGGTCTCACTCTCACTGGAAGGAAGGCTCCTTCGCAGAACCGTAAATTGGAAGAATCAAGGGGAGAGGTAGCTAAATCATACCTGGAGGTGGAGGGGAAAAACTGGACGCCTAAGGGAGGTTGAGAGGAGGCGACAGGTAGGGGAGGTTGGCACCTATGCTAGAGGGTGGGGGAGAGTCGCTTCTGTCGGGGGATTTAATGGGTACACAACAATTTCTATCATTATAACTCTAATTTCGCGTAGGTCTAGGCTATTTTGGACGAGTGTGGACGCACTGGTCTCGTCCACATTCGTCCGCAAGAGCAAAATCCTAAGGCAGAAATCACTTCCTCGGATGAGAACTAGCGTCCTCGTCCTATCCGTACCGTCTGCAACCAACATTCGGACCCAAAATGGCGTCTGCATGCATCCGAATGTGTCCAGAAATTGGATAGAGGCAAATCGGACGCGGCCACCGCATCCGCACACTTCTGGACTCATCTGGAACTGTCCAGGGTTTGGTCAGATTCGATATGGATGCGACCAACCACGTCCTCATCGTTCGGACATTAACTGCAACTCCACAACACAGTGAAGTCAGGACGCGAAATCGTGTCCTGAGTCATCCCAAGGCTAAGGAGCGACGCGGCTATGCACTTGCGGATGACATCTCTCGTCTGCAAGTCATCCGCATGTGTTCGAAAGTCCAGCATCAGACGCATTAGGACGCAAATTTCTCGTCCTGGTGTGTCCCAAAGTACAGGGACGCCATTCAATGCACATGCGTCGACAACATTCAAGAGCAGAGTCTGTCGTTTCTGCCTATGGTTGTGGGTGAGTTTGCAACGGACCATCCTTTCACTTGAGCGTCATTTTCTTTACGTGGGAATCCATTAGTATCAATTACACAGTGTGAAACGAATGTATGAGCGTACGAATGTTCGCCGAGGATATTGTGGTTTGCGATGAACTCGACGGAGCACATGATCAATTCTTATATAGTAGGGTAGAGGAGCAAATAACAAGGCACGATGAATCGCGGTGGATTAGTATTAAACCGTCACAGTTTATAGTCAACCCGCGGCGGCTTAGTATTATACTATCGCAATTTACTGTCAACCCATAGCGGGTCATTTACGATCCGCGGCGTGTCATCAATATTATAAGGTTATTTTTTTTAAAACTATTGAGTCGCAGCGGATTAGTGGACGAACCACCACAGATGGAAGTCAAAGCGTTTAATGGCAAACGTGACAACGACATTAATGATGATTTTTTCCCTTAATTAAATGGTTAATTTGTTAACAAAAAATAATTTGTCATTTTCTCTTGTTTTTTTTAACACTTTTTCCTCCATTTCATTAGTCTCTTTTGGTAGTCGCCGTCCACTTTATAACGACGATTGCTGAGAGTGATCAGTAATCACTGATTCTGTGCTTTACACGTGGCTAATTATTATTGGTTATGGCAACTGAGGCGGTGGGTGTTGCAGAATAACCCCTAAATTAACCGGGGCGGTGACGACCACACTAAAATTGTGGCCAAAAATGAAAGTGAAGGACACGTGTGTCTCAGATATTGGCTGAATAAGTCTAGGTCGGTAATTGCTGCCAATAAGTGAATTATGCACTATTTGAATATTGCCATAATATTAATCGCTTGATCGCCATTATAAAAACTAGTAAATGAGGTATTAATGAAGAAAAAGACATGGAAAATTGAACGACTACTGGATTTGGGTAACAATTAGTGATGGTAATTGGAGGGATTAGGTTGCTAAAGTGAGCAATTGGGTGTAAGATAAAGGGCATTCATAGCAATCTATTTTGGTACATAAAAATGGAAGAAATTAATAAAACATGTGATTTTGATGATTAACAAACAACCATGCCTAAATTCGATGATGAGGATGTAATTGCATGAAATATACTTAGTATAAATAAGATTTTCTATTTTGAAATTATCCTATCCATATTATTAACACTAAAACTATATATTCCATAAAATATCATTATTGTTGGAATTCAATCAGTATTTGTGTTTAAAAAAAATTCTTTAAACAAAATTATGAATCTCTTGTCAGAGATTTGTGATATGCATAATGCATTGGAAGCACATTCTACCAGTATGACCTTGTTTTAAATTATTGTATTTACTCTTCATTTTATTTTATCTATTTACATATTACACTTAATTTATTTGAAATATAAGTAAAGTAAAATTATGAACAAATGCTGGAAAAAAACGCTGTAGAAATCCGCATTTTATGAACACTCTTCATCTCTCCCACTCCTTAATAAAGCTGCCACTCACGCTCTTCCATTCTCCATCAAAGCACTGAAGCAATCTCTTCTCTTTCTCTCTCTCCCTCATTTTCAGTCACCCAACCAATCACTCATGCCTAAAGATGTCGAATCCGGAGGAAGGACTACAACGACCCACCTCCGACGCCTCTGATCGACCCCGAAGAGCTAACTCAGTGGTCTTTATACAGAGCTGTCATAGCTGAATTCATTGCCACTCTTTTGTTCCTCTACGTCACGGTGCTCACGGTGATCGGATACAATGTCCAGACCGACAAAACTCGCGGTGGCGAAGATTGCAGCGGTGTTGGAATTCTCGGCATTGCTTGGGCCTTCGGCGGAATGATCTTTATCCTCGTTTACTGCACTGCTGGAATCTCCGGCGGCCATATTAATCCTGCTGTAACTTTCGGCCTGTTTCTAGCTCGCAAGGTCTCGTTAATCCGAGCTCTTCTGTATATGGTAGCTCAGCGCTTGGGAGCAATTTGTGGGTGTGGGCTTGTGAAGGCGTTTCAGAATGCTTACTATGAGGAATACCACGGCGGAGCTAACATGCTCACCGCTGGTTACAACAAAGGCACTGGATTAGCAGCTGAAATCATCGGAACTTTCGTTCTTGTCTGCAACAGACCCGTAGAGAAACGCCAGAGATTCTCACGTCCCGGTTAGTAATTTTCTAAAACCAGACAATTTAAAATTTTGAATTCTAGTAACTCATAGAAATCTTGAGAATGTAGGTCTTATTGAAGAATGATTCAAAATTTAGAGACGTGTCAAGAAACGTGTCTAATGTGTTAGTTTTAATTAGTACATGTTGTCCTATTTTTTCGTGGTCAAAAGAGTTGTTGTGTAGTGCATTAGTGGGTCAGTTATCAGCATAATTGCTTAGTGCCTTAGTGGTTAGTTATCAACAGAGTTGCTTAGTGCATTAGTGGTCAGCGTAGTGAGTCAGTTTTTATTTTATGTTTTTATGTAAGCTTATAAAATGGCGTCGCACAACTGGGAATATAATGTGGAAGTTCGCCTCTGTTCTCTATTCTATTTTTTCTGCATATTGTTGTTTTTATTTTCCAACAAATTTGGTATCAGAGCAGGTTGGCTCATAGAGGAGTGTAAACACCAGAGTTGAGTGAAACACAGAGAGAAAGTGATGCGAAGCAACGGCAATGCAATGAGTGTAGCACAACCACTCATTCCCATATTCAAAGGAGAAGGATACGAATTTTGGAGCATTCGTATGAAAACTCTACTCAGATCTCAAGACCTTTGGGACTTTGTGGAGCATGGGTATGCAGATCTTGATGACGACAATAGGTTGCGGGAGAACAGGAAGAAGGACTCCAAGGCGTTGGTGATCATTCAATAAGCAGTCCATGATAGCGTCTTTGCACGAATCGCAGCGGCGACAACATCGAAGCAGGCGTGGTCTATTTTGCAAAGGGAGTTTCAAGGTGATTCAAAGGTTATGGTGGTGAGATTGCAATCACTCCGACGTGACTTTGAGACCCTGATGATGAAGAATGGAGAATCGATTGCTGATTTTTTGTCAAGAGCAATGGCAATAGTCAGTCAAATGCGGTCATATGGCGAGAAGATTACCGACCAAACCATTGTTGAAAAGGTGCTTAGAAGTTTAACTCAAAAATTTGATCATGTAGTAGCTGCTATAGAAGAATCAAAAGATTTGTCTATTTTTTCATTTGATGAACTAATGGGATCTCTTCAAGCTCATGAGTCAAGAATTGATAGATCACTCGACAAGAACGAAGAAAAGGCATTTCAGGTGAAGGAGGCATCCACCAAATATGGAGAAGGTGATCATTCAGCAAATCGAGGCCATGGAAGAGGAGGATTTCGTGGTCGTGGTCGTGGTCATGGTCATGGCCATGGAAGAGGCAGAGGAAGATTTGATGGACAAAGGCAATCCAGAGAGCAAACAAAAAACAAGAATGCAGTTCAATGTTACCAGTGCAAAGGATATGGTCATATGAAGGCAAATTGTTGGTACAATGATCAAAAAATTAATTTTGCAGCAGGAGAGAATGAAGCTTCAGAAAATAATGGTGAAAGTAAGCTCTTTATGGCTCATTCTCTTACTAACCATAAGGAATGTGATTTATGGTTTGTAGATAGTGGTTGTTCGAATCACATGAGTGGCATGAAATCTATATTTCAAGAACTTGATGAATCACAAAAGATGAAGGTGCAGCTAGGAAATGGAAAGGAAATACAAGTTGAAGGTAAAGGTACCGTGAGAATTGAAACTAGCCATGGAAAGGTAAGATTTTTACATGATGTTCAATTTGTACCTGATTTAGGATACAATTTATTGAGTGTTGGACAATTAATGGCGAGTGGATATGCCATTTCTTTTGATGATGATGCCTGTGTTATCAAAGACAAGAAAACAGGTCAAGAAATGATCAAGATCAAGATGACTCAAAGTAAAATGTTTCCGCTGGAAGTAGCAAATGTGGGGAGCTTTGTTCTTGCTATTGGTGAAAAGGACGAGTCAAAATTGTGGCATTTGCGCTATGGGCATTTAAACATCAAAGGTTTGTCATTGTTAAATCACAAAGGAATGGTTCTTGGGTTGTCAAAAATTGATTCCATTGATTTATGTGAAGGGTGTGTTTATGGCAAACAAACTCGTAAGTCGTTTCCAGTTGGCAAGGCTTGGAGAGCCTCAAAATGTCTTGAATTAATTCATGCTGATTTATGTGGGCCTATGCAAACTAAGTCACTTGGTGGAAATTATTATTTCTTGCTTTTTACTGACTATTACAGTCACATGAGCTGGGTTTATTTTCTAGAAAGAAAATTAGAAACTTTTGAGAATTTTAAACACTTCAAAGCCAAGGTGGAAAAGCAAAGTGGAATGTGGATCAAAGTCCTTTGCAGTGACAGAGGTGGAGAATTCTTGTCCAAGGAGTTCAAGTTTTTTTGTGCAGAACATGGCATTCATAGGGAGTTGACAACTCCTTATACTCCGGAGCAAAATGGTGTTGCCGAGAGAAAGAATCGAACAGTTGTAGAGATGGCTAGAAGTATGTTACGAACAAAGGGGCTTCCAAATAAATTTTGGGCAGAAGCGGTATCAACGTCCGTTTATCTATTGAATATTTCTCCAACAAGGGCTGTTATTAATAGAACTCCATTTGAAGCGTGGTGTGGCAAGAAACCATCTGTAAGTCATTTAAGAGTTTTTGGTTGTATATCTTATGCTTTGATAAATTCACAAGTTCGTCAAAAACTTGATGAAAAATCTGAAAAATGCATTTTTATTGGTTATTGTACTCAATCCAAAGCATATAGATTATATAACCCTCTTAATAGCAAAATTCTTATAAGAAGGGATGTAGTATTTGATGAGCATGCAAGCTGGGAGTGGCATAACAATGGAGAAAAAAATGCAAGAACAGGTTCCTTTGGTGAATGGAGAAATTTCAAATGAAACTTTTCAACAAACTCTAGCACGCTCAGATGGATCCTCAATGAATTCATCAACTTCATCACCTTCAATGAGTCCTCAAAGCAACAATTCTTCAACCAGCCATGAAGAATCATCTGATGAGACACCACCAAGAAAATTCAGGTCTTTGGCTGACATATATGAATCTTGTCAATTTGCATTTTTGACCTCAGATCCTATGAATTATGAAGAAGCAGCGGAAAAAGAAGAATGGAAAAAAGCAATGGCAGAAGAATTGGCAGTCATTGAAAAAAATGCAACATGGGAGATGATGGACTTACCAGAAGGAAAAAATGCAATTGGTTTGAAGTGGGTGTTCAAAACAAAGTTTGCTGTAGATGGAAGCATACAAAAGCACAAGGCTCGGCTCGTGGCGAAAGGATATTCGCAGCAACATGGTATTGATTTTGAAGAAAATTTTTCTCCGGTAGCTCGTTTTGAAACTATAAGAATTGTTCTAGCTTTAGCTGCACAAATGCAATGGCCAGTTTATCAATTCGATGTTAAGTCAGCATTTCTCAATGGAGATTTGCAAGAAGAAGTTTATCTATCGCAACCAGAAGGATTCGTAAAGGAAGGCAAAGAGGAAATGGTATTCAAACTGAAAAAGAGACTATATGGTTTAAAGCAAGCTCCTCGGGCTTGGTATAGCAAAATTGATGGTTATTTTTAGCAAAATGGATTTATCAGAAGTGCAAATGAGCTCACCTTGTATGTGAAAAAAGACGGTAAGAATGATTTCATCATTGTTTGTCTTTATGTTGATGATATCATTTATACAAGTTCTTCATCGTCTCTTGTCATTGAGTTTAAAGCACATATGAGGAATAAGTTTGAAATGTCAGATATGGGTCTATTGCATTTCTTTCTTGGTCTTGAAGTTCAGCAGGTTGAAGGAGGAATTTTTATCTCACAAAGAAAATATGCCAAGGATCTTCTCTACAAATTTGGCATGCTTAATTGTAAGCTCACAGCTACACCCATGAATTTCAATGAGAAATTGCAGCAGAAAGATGGAGCTGTGATGGTTAATGCTAAAGAATTCAGAAGCTTAGTTGGAGGCTTAATTTATCTAACCCACACTCGACCCGATATTGCATTTTCTGTTGGTGTTATTTCTAGGTTTATGCAACATCCCTCAAAGGATCATTTTGGAGCAGCGAAGCGAGTATTGCGATATATTGCTGAAACTATAGAGTATGGGATCTGGTACTCTAAAGTTTCCAAGTTCAAATTGTGTGGGTTTACTGACAGCGATTGGGCAAGTTCGTTGGATGACCGACGAAGCATTTCAGCAAATGTGTTTACGCTAGGATCAGGAGCAATCACTTGGAGTTCAAAAAAACAAGCCTCAACAGCATTATCATCGTCAGAAGCTGAGTATTATGCAGCAACTTCAGCAGCATGTCAGGCTATCTGGTTAAGAAGATTATTAGTTGAACTTCAACAAGAACAAGATGGAGCTACAGAAATATTCTGTGACAACAAAGCAACAATCTCGATGACAAAGAATCCAACATTTCATAGTAGAACGAGGCATATTGACATCCGTTTTCATTTCATTCCTGGATTGGTTACAAATGAAGAAATAACTTTGAAGTGGTGTAGCACTCAAGAGCAGAGGGTTGACATATTAACAAAGTCTCTATCCAACGAGAAATTCTGCTATTTTAGAGCTTTGCTTGGCGTATGCAATTTTGAATCAAGATAGAGTATTGAAGAATGATTCAAAATTTAGAGATGTGTCAAGAAACGTGTCTAATGTGTTAGTTTTAATTAGTTCATTGTTGTCCTATTTTTTTGTGGTCAAAAGAGTTGTTGTGTAGTGCATTAGTGGGTCAGTTATCAGCATAATTGCTTAGTACCTTAGTGGTTAGTTATCAACAGAGTTGCTTAGTGCATCAGTGGTCAGCGTAGTGGGTCAGTTTTTATTTTCTGTTTTTATGTAAGCTTATAAAATGGCGTCGCACAACTGGGAATATAATGTGGAAGTTCGCCTCTGTTCTCTATTCTACTTTTTCTGCATATTGTTGTTTTTATTTTCCAACAGGTCTTGGCCCCACTTCCGATTGGATTTGCGGTGTTTATGGTTCACCTAGCGACCATTCCCATCACCGGCACCGGAATCAACCCAGCTCGAAGCTTTGGAGCTGCAGTGATTTATAATAAAGATAAAGCCTGGGATGATCAAGTAAGCGGAATTTCGTAATATGTTATGTTTCTTTTCTGCTACCCAATTCGTTATCCAGTTTGTAATGAATATTCTGTTGCAGTGGATATTCTGGCTAGGGCCATTTGTTGGAGCCGCCATAGCTGCATTCTATCACCAGTATATTCTTAGAGCAGGGGCAGTGAAAGCTTTGGGCTCTTTCAGAAGCTCATACTGAAAAATTTCCAACAAATCAACCCTATTCTGCGGCATCAAAGAGATGTTGTCTGGATTTGCAAAAGCTAGTCTGTAATTTGGTTTGTTTTTCTTTTACTTGCTTTGATCATGGCGTCTATGTACTGTTTATGGCAACCCTTCAACGGAGATAGATCTGCAAGTATCAATGTCTACCTCAACATCATCGGTGAAAACTGTTACCTTTACGCAACAAGAAACAATCATAAAGAGAACCGGAATTTTACCTAAAAAATTTTCTGAAAAAAACCTAGCAGACAAGTTTGGTATATAGAGATCAACAAATTCTAACAAAAACTTTAAAAAATCCCAGATCAATTTCAGTTTCTTTGTCTCCTGGAAGCTTGGCTTAAGACTTGGCAAATGTTTCGATGTGTTGCCTTTTCAAGAAGATGGAAGCCAGGCAATATTATAACTTTATAAACAAACTCATTGAACTTAAAATACAAGGTTCTACGATCAACAAAAAGCTCCATACTGTTCAAGACGCTGGAAATGGTGATATTGCTACGTGGATATCAAACATTGAAGGCAATTTACAACTGATCAATACAAGTTTTAAATAGTTGAAAATATACTGTGTAGAATGTTAAGTGACTTGAATAAGAGGGTGACCACAGGAATATTCATTTGTGTTTCAGTGGTTATAGGCCCCAAACTGCTTTATGCTTCAAATAAAGTCTACCACTTTCAATTCAAGGGGATTCCTATGTCAAGGGGAACAAATTCAACATTTTTAGTTTTAGGATTTTTTTACCCAAATTCTTTTGGGTCATACCTATGACCCGCAATACAAATCTTTTTTAGAATTTTATTTTTCTTTATAAATATATATAAGTTTGAGTCAATAAATTCACAAGTGTATTTTGATCTTTATATTGAATATTCTTTTTTTTTTTTTTGTTGTTTTTTTCAAAGATTTTTTCTACATTAAATCTAGGTATTTGGTTTTTGAATTTTTTTCCGTTTTTATTCAACTTTTAAAAATTGGAACTAAAGCTTTGGTTACCAGAGATTATTGAATTCATGTTTGGAAATTTGTCGAAATATTGAATTCTTTTAGTTGAATTTTTTTGTTTAGCAACTGAATAATTTTTGCAATTTTTCAAAATTGTAACTTTGGAAACAAAAATGATGAGCAAATGAAAGCTATGATACTAAATGACGTGCAACGTAATCAGCGCGTGGCAAATTGGTTGGAAAAAAATTGTTTGAAGTCACAACTTTTTTGTTTTACCAAATAATCTTTTTAAGAAAAAGATTTCATTCCAATAAGAAAAATTAAGAGTTTTGTACATTTTACAGAAAAAGTTCACCAATGGAATTGGTTATGTAATACCTTAATAAATTTCTCCATAAATGTAATACAAAGGATTTTTATGAGATATATATTTTATAAGGGAACGCGTCCCATAACAATGTATCTTACGTTAATGTAATAATTATGGAAAAAGGGATATAAACTCATAAGCACTAATATTAAAAAGAATATATATATAATTAATTGAAATAGAAGGTGAAGGAGAGAGAAGAGCAGGTTTTGGAAAATAAAATGAAATCCGATTGCTTGGGATCGATTGATGAAGAGGCCGATAGGGTGGTTGCGAATATTACGTGGGAACGGTAGACTGTGCAGGTCGACCAAAAAATTCCTGTTGATATCCATGTCGACCGGTGTAGTTATAAATTGCGGAAAAGTGATTTCTGCGTGGAACCGGTCGGTATATGTGGTCGATATGATGCTGACCGCTTCATGCTATTATGCAAAAAAATCAATTTTGCGCCATGGGTGTTTTGCAATTCTCCTGATATTTTTACCTCGATTCTCTCAAACCCATAACATTATCCACATGACAATTGTCAATTGGACCACCTCAACGTGGTTGGTGAAGAGTCCATCAGAGAAGGCTTCTCCAGGAAGCTTCTTCTCTGCCTATAAGATGAAGAAGTCTGAAGCGTGAAGGACAAAGAGAGCTTCTGTTGTTGGTTTTCTTATAGGGAGCAGAAGAGAGTGTGAGAGAGAGGAGAGAAAATGGAGGGCATGAGCTTTTGGTTTAACAGAGAAGGGAGAAAGAGAAGGTGCGAGAGAAGAGAGAGTGTGAGGCAAAAGGAGAAAGGAGAGAGAGTTTTGACAGAGAGTGTGCGAAAGTGAAAGTAAGTAGAGGAGGAGTTATTGTCTTGGAGTGTTGGCATGAAGCGTACGATGCTGTTGGTGAGAAGGAGTTCAGCTGTGTAGAAATCTTCAGAGTAAGGTAAGGAGTAAGAGGGTCATGGCCAGAGGAGGCCTACACCACAAATATAGGACTTGTTCTACTTGTTACTTAGAATGTTAAACTACCAAAATGAATGTTGCTTTTTGTGTAGTTTAAGCTTCTATCATTCAATAGTTACCATGCTTATTCTACTTTGATGATGAGTGTTAGGTCTCTTATTTTGTAATGTCTCGATTTTCGTAACAAAATTAATTAAGGAGAATTGCGAGATTCATTCGATAAAAAATTTAATTAGGGAATATTTGGATAATAATCAATGATTTATTTAATGAAAAAGTAATTTAGGAAATGGAATTAAGGAATTTAAATTGGACTCGTAATAATTGTTAATCGATGTTGGAGTAAGTTGAGAGTTGAAATTTTGGTCGACTAATATACGATACGTATATCCGACGCGTAAAAAAAAATATATGTAATATTAATTTTTGAAAGTGAGGATTCAATTAAATTATTAAAGAGGAAATTATTGGAAGATAATTAGTATTAATTAAGGGAAGTATTATATTAGATAATTAAATGGAATTATAATTTAAAAGAGAGAAATATGGATTAAACCGTTTGGCTCGGTCCAAAATTGAGTACTTAGTTATTTACTAAGAGGAGAATTTAATTAAGTTAGAATTAATTGGGATCAAAATGTTAGAGGTATTAATTGGATAGTAATTGGATATTAAGGGGAAATTGAATTAAGGGAAGTTATTTGGATTTGAGAAGAATCGGTTCAATTGATTGACTGGTCCGATTTAGGCTTTTGTTGATCTGGTTAAGAAATTAAATAGGAGAAAAGGGGGTGATTATTTGGGTTTGCAGTTTTCGGGTGAAGAAATGAGAGAGAGAGAGAGAGAGAGAGGAGAGAGAGAGAGAGGTGATGGCGAGAGGGAGACGTGTGAAGGACGATCAGAAAAGGTGGAGGCTCAGAGTGCTCGGGTTGCTTCCTTCGCTGTGTCACACGCCATTCTGCTGGCATACGAGCTAGTAATGACGACACGAGGTGCGAAGATAGGGCTCGAGATTGGGGCTCTTTACGTAGCTGCGAACGCTTGGGCGAGGTAAGTGTGGATGTCGATTTCTTCTGTAAATTCCTTTCCTCTTGTGTTTCTTGTTGATGGCTCAGTCGTCGTTTTGTGTTGGCAATGTGGAAGATGCGTTCATCGCAGCAAACGGCTAGGGCAGGGGTCGGTACGTGAAGGAATCTGCTGGTCCGGGTTGCAATTTGGTCTTCGGTTCAGGTCAAACCGGTTTGTTGCGGGACCTTGCTTTGGTAAAGCTGACAACGTGCGGCTCTAGGTACCTGTGTGGACGACAAGCTGCTGACAGGTTCGAGGAAAACTCCTCGGGTGCGATTTGTCGGGCACGCTGGAGAGCCTATACTCTCTACCTCCTTATTTTGGCAGAGAGTGTTCCCTTTGGTATGGATTTATAGAGAACAAACAGGGAGAGAATTGGCAAAGAAGAGAGATTGAGGAACAGAGAAGCGAGTGTTGACTGGTGTTAGTTGAACTTGCAGAAGAGAATGGCAGGCTTGCAAAAGGAAATGGTGGAAAATGAAAGCTGAGAAGATTTGAGAGGGAGAGAGAGAGAGTTACAGAGTAGAGAAAGAAATTAATTATCCTGGAGTACTTGTTTACAATATATAAACATAGAAATATAACCTACTGCACGTGTAAAGCAATTTTACATAATTCTAGAATATTCAGTAATATTTCCTAACATCCCCCCTCAAGCTGATGATCACATAACAAAAAGCTTGGAACGAAGAAACTAAAAACTACTTGTCTGAAGTGGTTTGGTGAGGCAGTCGGTGAGTTGTTTGTCTGTAGGGATAAACTTGACGACTAATGTCTGCTGTGCAACTTTATCGCGAACAAAATGAAAATTAAGTCCCACATGTTTAGACTTCGAATGAAGAACAGGATGTGACGATAAAAATTATGCACTAACATTGTCTGTGAATATAATAGGAGTAGAAATAGGAAGTTGTAATTCACCCATTAAGGACAACGGCCAGATACTCGGCCTCAGTGCTAGAACGAGAAACAGATTTTTGTTTGCTTGATGACCATGAAACAAGATTGGAACCATAAAAAACACAGTAAGCACTAGTGCTCTTCCAATCATCCGGGCAAGAGCCCCAATCAGCATCGGTGTAGCAGATCAATGATGGATCTAAGCATTTTGAAAAAGTAAGAGAAAGATCAGATGTACCCTTTAAATAGCGTAAAATACGCTTTACTGCTTGCCAATGAATATCCGTAAGAGAATGCATAATTGACAGACTCTGTTAACAGCAAAGCTAATGTCTGGCCTCGTGAGACAACAATATTGTAAAGCACCTACAATGCTTCTGTAGCAAGAGCCATCTTGTAAGGGAGTACCTGAGTTAATAGATAAAATATATCCTGCAGCCATAGGTGTTGCAACTAGTTTTGAATTTGTCATTGAAGAATGAGAGAGAAGATCATGTATATATTTCTGTTGGGACAACTGAAGGGTATTGTCATCACTGGTCACGGTAATGCCAAGAAAATGATGCAAAGAACCCAAATCCTTGACAGCAAATAAAGAAGTCAAATAGTCTATTAATTCTGTGAAGAAACCAGAGTCACTTGCAGTCAATATTATATCATCAACGTAAACTAGAAGGAAACCAGTGACCAAACTAGACTTGAAAATAAACAAAGAGGAGTCTAAACGAGATGTAACAAATCCACGATTAAAAAGAGCAAGCTGTAATTTTAAATACCATGCCCGCGGAGATTGTTTTAACCCATATATAGACTTGCGTAGGAGACAGACCTTAGATGATGAAGAATCTGATACAAAAATTATGGTTGATACATATAAACAACCTCTTTTAAATCTCCATGTAAGAAGGCATTTGAAATATCCAGTTGTCGAATTGTCCACCCTTGAGAAAAGGCATGAGCAAGAACAAGGCGAATAGTGGCAGGCTTAACCACTGGACTAAATGTCTCAAAATAATCTATGCCTTCAGTCTGAGAGAACCCCTTGGCCACAAGTCGAGCTTTATAACGAGCAATGGCATTATCTGGATTGAACTTTAGTTTATAAACCCACGTACAACCAATGACTTTTGCACCAAGTGGAAGATCAACTAGATCGCAAGTATGATTTCGAAGGAGTGCATCCATTTTAGAGCGCGTATGTAGTAAGCTCAGTCACTGTGGAGAACAATGTGAAAGTAACACCTTAGGTTTACGAATACCAGATTTCACACGAGTTATCATTGGATGAGCATTGGTAAGACCTTGAGGTGGAGGCGGAGTATGAGTCGAGGAAGAGGAGGAAGAGAGAGGAGTGGAAAGAGAGGGAGAAGGAGAAGATATAAAAGTTGGAGTTGAAATAGGTAGGTGGGAAGTACACACAGGTAAAGAGATAGATGGACTTTCTGAATGAAAGAGGAAGATAGCTGTGAGAAGTTAAAAGGAAATACATCCTCATTAAAAATCACGTGGCTAGACACAAAAAATATTTCAGAGAGAATTGAATAACACAAATATCCTTTATGATTTTGGCTGTATCCGAGAAAAACACACTCTTGAGAATGAGGTTCCAATTTATGTTTATTGAATGGATGTAAGGCTAGAAAACAAGTGTAGCCAAAAACATGAAAAGCCATGTAATCGGGCTTGGCTTTATAAAGACAATGAAAGGGAGAGACATTTTTAAGCACTGGAGTAAGGAGATCGTTGATGAGAAGAACAGAGGTTTGAAATGCGTAAGGCCAAAAACTAAGGGGAACATGAGCTTGTGACATACGTGACAACCCCATCTTAACAATATGTTGATTTTTATGTTCGACACGTCCATTTTGTGCTAGTGTGTAAGGACAAGAAATTCTATGATGAATTCCAAGAGAAGAAAACAATGAGGACAATGACCGATATTCACCACCCCAATCGGATTGGAACTCTTTAATCTTACAGTCAAACTGAGTATGTACAAAGGTATTGAAATGAGTAAAAGAGTTTGGAACTTCATCCTTTGTACGTAAAAAATAAATCCAGCAGAAAGATGTATGATTATCAATAAACAAAAGGAAATAACATAGTCCATTAATATAATTCACAGGAACAGGGCCCCAAATGTCAGAATGAACAAGAGCAAAGGGAACCAATGCCAGAGAATTAGAAGAAGATAATGGCAGTCTATGACTTTTACAAAGTTGACATTGTAGGATCGATATACGCCTATAAAGGGGGGTGAATATAGCGTTTCTAATATTTTCGTGCGATATTTTAATCTCTAA
>CM039468.1:42646955-42778103 GCA_022433065.1 Begonia loranthoides | reverse complement strand
CCAAGCAACATGCTACTAAAATACAACTTATTGATTTACTAAACTAACACACAATTTAGTCATCATTAAAATAAAACTTAGCCTAACAAAAAGGCTAACAGACATGCCTTACAAAAGGAGTATGAACTAGATAAAGTTAAAGATAGAAGACGAAAAACATGAGATAAAACTTGTGTTCATGGATGGCCGAGACGTCTATGCCAAATGTCTGAAGAAGAGGAAACTGCAGAGTTGATGGCTGTAGTAAGCGCAGAAGGAAATTTGTTAGGCAATGAAGACAGTTTGTAGAGGTCATCAATAAGAGGTCCTTGGAGAAGAATTTCCTGGGACAGTCGATCCTTGACAAAAAAGGAAGAAGAACTAAATTCAACAACGACATTGTTATCGTGACACAACTTAGCAACACTAACTAAGTTGTGAGAAAGAGAAGGAGAATGTAGAATATTTTTTAAGGTGAAAGGTCAAGAGGAAGTGAGAATAGAAGTATTACCTGAATTGGAGATAGGAACAGTTTGACCATTGCTCATCACAATTTTTTCGTTGCCAAAATAAGGTGTAGCCTTAGAGAGTTGAGATGCAGAAGATGCAAAATGGTGCGTGGCACCTGAATCCATAAACCAAGAATTAGCATCTGTAGAAGACATATTGGGTGGAGGTGCCAAATCAGATGAAACTGCTTGAGTATTTAAATTCTTCGGTGAAGGCATATATGCAGTATTTGTATGATCATAACAAATAGTAGCTATATGTCCAACTTTCATACAAATCTGACATTGAGGCTTGAAACCATTGTTTTTATGTGACTTTGAAAAATGTGGATGCCCAGAAGGTCGGCCCAGAATGCTTTGTGAAGGAGGCAAAAAAGTAGCAGAAACATAAGAACTGGGTCTGACAGCATGAAAATTTACTTGAGGCAAGAGAGTATTAACCAGAGGAATGGAGTTTTGATGCTCCAGACGGTATTCAAAGTTGAGCAAGAGACTCTGAACTTCTTCAATAGAGGATTCTCTAGGGCGATTAGTGATTGCAGTAACAAACGAATTATAATCACTACCTAACCCATTCAATAAGTAAATTAGTTGATCTTTCTGACTAACTCATTCTCTAATTGTAGCAAGTTGGTTGCAAAGTCCATTAAGCTTTTGAACATAGAGAGAAACAGATAAGCCATCCATCGATAAATGTTGGAGTTGACTACGAAGTTTGGTGAGACGAGCCAGTGAGCTAGCAGAATAAACCTTCTCCAAGGCAACCCAAATTTCTCCTGCTGCAGTGTAAGAAACAATTTGAGGGAGAAGAGAATTAGAAAGGGACGCATAAATCCAGCTCATGAGCAGCCGATTGTAACGTTCCTAGAGAATAAAATCAGGATTAGAGTCCGAATTGGCCAAAAGAGGGGAGGGAGCAGAGTTAGGGCCATTGAGAATAGTTTCCAGACCATTTGCAATAACAATGTTTAGTAGCTGATTTTTCCAAACCAGGAAGTTGTTGGCGTCCAACTTGACGATGATGTTTTGGTTCATTGCCGAAAAAGAGGGAAGAGTAACAACAGAAGAAGTAGAAATAAAAGGAGCATTTGAGGTAGGAAGAACATTACTGTTGGTAGATGCCATCGACTTGTGCTCTGATACCAAGTTGAACTTGTAGAAGAGAATGGCGGGCTTGCAGAAGGTAATGGCGGAAAATGAAAGCAGAGAAGATTTGAGAGGGAGAGAGAGAGAGTTACAGAGTAGATAGAGAAATTAATTATCCTGGGCTACTTGTTTACAATATATAAACATAGAAATATGACCTACTTCACGTGTAAAGCAATTTTACATAATTCTAAAATATTCAGTAATATTTCCTAACAGTGTTGGATGGGAAGTTGCTCTCGGGTCTGCGTGTTTTTTAGGTAACTCCTTGTTTCCTTCATGGACTTATGCAACAGATTGTGAAGATAAATAAGTGCTGGTTCTTGGTTTGAAACCTGTATTTCATTTTGCTTCTGTTGTTAGACATTTGGGAAAATATTGTCTTGTTGAAAGTGATTGTTTGTTTCTTTTAGCTTGGTTCTACCAAGAATACATCCTCTGAACTAATGTCTTGTTCTGCACTTGGGTTGTTGCTTATTGAATGGAAATAGTCTATGTTTGGGTGATGAGATTTAACCATGTTTGATAGACATTGTTGAGAGTTTAGCTAATTGAACTCCCCCCCCCCATTTTTGGCTACTGTTAATAATCTTGGTGGCTGAAACTATTCTTTGACCACTTATATCATGGATAAACAATGAGAGAGTAGAATCTTGTTGAGTGAGAATTGTCATTCTGTTGATAATAAAGGATGTGAGTTACGACCATTTACAGCTTGATTAAGAAACTAGAAAATAAAGAATATAGTGCACAATTGTTTGATTTTAGTTCAGTATGTTTTGGTATGATTTCTGATAGCCATGGTTGAAAATTTGGTTTTGTTAAATGCATCAAGGATAATACTCTCCAAGGTTTGATATTTCTTGATTCTATGAATAGAATGTGGTTGGAGTATGGAGTCAAGAGGTCGTTAGATGATTAAGTTGGATTTTAGGTTGTGAAATTCTATTAAGCATTGAATGAGGAAATTATGTATACCATTGAGTTATTATTGATATAGGTAAAAGTTATGACTCTATGAATGGTTGCTAGTGGATAATAGTTGATAATCAAAAGTAATTACAGTTTGAAGGTATTGGAATGGGAAGCATTTGGTCTTCGGGTCCTACATCGCAAGAATTAGGGGTTGTATGCTGAATGTTTACCGCTTTCATAGAATATTTAAGTTATTTATTGCTTTACCAAAAATTGAGCATATTCCGTATATTGTGTTATTGTTTAATGACTGTTTATTAGATTTAGGTTCTTTTAATGATATGTTTCATAGACGAACATATTTAGAGATTATTGGAAAGATGTAATAGAATTGTATGCATTCACGAGCATCATGGTTTTCAAAATGTACGAAAATGGTTTTCATGCATGGTTTTAAAAAGGAAAACAAAAAGTGGTGGAATGGATGCTCATACATACTAAGTGAACGGCATTTTCAAGGACTGATCACCCGAGCGAACAACTATCACTTAGCTGTAGGAATATCCATCGTGTCACTGAATAAACGTAAATAGGTGTGTGTGGGTTCGGGAGATTTGGTGACTGTCCATCGGTGGGGACACTATATGATGTATCTCCAAATCGGGTGATGGTTAACCACATGGACTCTAGTGTTCATCATTTCTCTTGTACGAAAATCCCCAACGTCTTCAACAAAAAGAGAACGGTGAAGGTCATAGTAGTGTGGCCATATGATGTATCCCCATGTAGGGGTGACGGATAGCTACATGACTATATGTTGTATCCATTCTCTCGGTACATGGAACAGATAGGTTTCCTTCTAGAAAGTGAAATTAAATACTAAGAAAGCATGAAACGGAAAGATAAAGTAAAGTTAAGATTAAGAAGACTGAAAAAGAAAAGGAAATGAAAATGGAAAGAAAAGGGAAAGAAACGGAAACGGAAAACGAAAAAAGATTTCAAAAATGCATAGCATATTTATTTTATTTTATATCACTTACTGAGCATTAGGCTCGTTAGTTAAGTCTTGTTGATGTAGGTATATGCTTGGAAATAGATAAACAATACAAGGAGCAGTTGATGAAGAATTTGCACGGATGGATCTTGTGACTAGTTGGGCTAATGAGTCAGTATTTTGCAAATAAATAGTTGAGTTTAAATAACTTTTTTATTAAATGTCTCTTTTATTTAATGCTTCAGCTATATATATATTAAGAAGGATGATTTCTATAAATGAAAGTTATTCCGTTGCTAAAAATGTTTTAAATGGTTATTATTGAAAAGTACTTTCAGTAATAGATTTAACACTCGGTTTTAAAAGAAAAGCCTTACTCTGCTTTTACAATAGAAAATTTTTAAATTTTACGCTTTTTTCAAAGATAATAAAAACCGAGTCGTTACATATTCGATTCTGATTGCTATATCTCTAGGAAATTAGTTACTCTTGTGAATGTGTAGATTCTCCTATTAAATGTTGCCCTTACTCTGTTGCTCTGGATTTAATTCATTGCTTGGTCTTGTTGGATGCCTCTACTGACATGTAGCTCTTTGTTATTTTATTGGTCATCCTATTGATTATTGTTTCATATTATATCGCCATATGAGATATTACAGTCTGGCTCTTTACTTAGTTGTTGACTCATTGATTCTGTGCATTTAGTTCGTTATTGTCAATAAGAATATGCATGTCCTATAGACAGGAAAGGTTAGAATAGAAAGGTTTAACAATGATACGAAATGTAGTTGAAAAAGAAATAATGATATGCGTTGTGATCTTTTGTCTGTTTTTCCTATATTTATTCCCTGCTATTGGCTTGCCTTATCTCATGCTATTGACTTGTCTGCTTTGATATACATCATAGTGCTGTGATTTATATTTCATTGTATGAACATGCATCATGGTTAGTAACAAATAGGGATACCATGTGGTTGGTATTCACATGCATTGCATGGGAGAGACCAGATTAAAACAAATGAAAAAAGGGACTTAGGGGTTTGGGAGGTAGTTCAAATTCTAGCTGGCAGACTCAAGATTAAACCATTCCCTCGTCGAGATGCGCAAGCCTGTCTGCCGAGGCTTAGATTCTGACAAAAAACTATTCTTCTTGTAGGAAATATTCTCAATGTCTCAACTCAATGTATGAGTTAAATAATATGAAACTATGAGTAAAGACAGATTGAGTGGATTCCTTTATGACATAATCAAACATATGCACGCATCATACTGCATTTCTTACTTCTTGTTGAGCGTTAGACTCACAGATTGCTTGTGGTATAGATGATGCACATGATACAAGCTATATACATGAGGAGGGAGCGGTTTATGATGAGCACTTGGGTTATCTAGCAGATATGACCTGAGGGTTATGGCTTATGAGAAGTAAAAAAGGGATTTTAAAACGGTTGACGGTTTTTGGAAATACGGTAAACGCTTAAATGTTTTGTCAATTAACGAACTCTTGTTTTAAGTGTTAAAAACCATATTTTGAATTTAATATCAATTTCCGCTTTACTTACTTTGATTTATTTTCTCTCATATACATTTTAAATAAATAAAAGAAAAGAAAAATATTTTTTTATATGATAAGGCACGTTTATAAAGAGGGTCATTACAAGTTAGAAGATTGTACCGAATTGATGAAGTTTAAGTAATGCTCACAAACACTCGAACTTCCAAAACTTACAATCGCAAGGATCAAATTAATCTAAGAGAAAGCAAAACAATAGCCTCAGCTGCAATAAATTTATTTAATCAAAAACTTTTTTTTCATAGAGTTTGGGTGGGTTATAAATAGCTCAAAATATAGAAAAATTAAAATGTTATTTAAAAATTCAAAATATAGCGTGATAAATTAATATGAGATAACATTTTGGACATGGTTTTAATTTCTCAATAAGGATTTATATACATATCCTCCCCTTTTCATCTCAAAGTGGTTGCACCCTTCAGCCAAGGGACTTCATATATATCGTTAGAAAACTCTTAAAGTATTTTTCTTGAATGAGAAGTTATCATTTTAAATCCAAAGTCTTTGTTTCTCCATATCCATCATGTCCAAATTCATCCTCAATTGATTCGTGAATCCTGCCTCTTTAATCTCCAACTATGATCCACAATGATCAAATAATCATTTAATAACTTTTCCTCCACATTACTAATATTTCCACAGTTAAAACGAGCCCTAACATCCATCGTTATCATTATAATGACATCGCCTTATCATTTACGAGATTCCTTCATCGTCTAGAAGCTACTTCAAAATGATAAATTAATGTTGTGGAAGCCTATGTTCTCGCAGCAACTACGTTTGCATCCACTGCAAATATTCCCAGTGAATATTGCCTTCCTGCAATGCTAAACGACCAATCAACACCCGCCATGTTTTTTCATGGATGCGTTATATATATATATATATTTTATAATGAGGGGGAAGCTCCATTGTTTATTCAGCAATAGAAAAGGACGCAGCAGGGGAAGAAGACCATGTGAGGGAAGTGAGATTTTTCGAGTTTGATTCATGTTGTTGAGGGGTTGATCTCCGAGTTTTACCAGCAATTTTAAGTGTGCGTTTCAATTTTATAGTTTTTTGTGTTTCACGAGAAAAATTCCATTTCAAGTTGGGAAACTTAAAAGTAAAGGTCAGTTTCAAGTGATACTCATAGAAATAGAGTTTACATAGATTTATCATAGATTTAAATATTAAAAACTTTTTTTTTCATAGAGTTAAGAGTTTAGGTGGTTGGTGTTTTACGAATGAGGACGCTGGAGCAGTCAACATTCATGTTGACCGGGGATTAGCAGTCGACAGTAATGTCAACCGGTCCCACGTAAAAATGCAAAAGTAGAGGATTTTAATCGTTGCTGTGGGTGAGTTTACTCGACCGGCCACTCGATCAAAACCTATATAAATTATAGAAAATGTATAATTCCGAGACAAACGTTTTCTAAACGTCTCCCACGTGTCCTTCCTTTTATGGTGGCAAATTATAATGGGGGTTAGGTTTATGGGAATTGTTGATGCGTGTGATGAAACCCTTCGGGGGATTGGATTATAGAGGCAAAAGCTGAGAGAAAGAGGAAGGGAGACAGAGAAAGTGTGAGAGAGGAAAGGACCTACTGGGTGAGGTGAAGGAGCTCTCTAGTGAGCTCTGGACTGCTAGAGGAAATGAAGGCAGAGAGGAAATAAAAAAGAAGAAAGAAGAAGAAGGAGAAGGGAAGTCTCTAGAAGATTGTTCTCTACCCTTCTTGGGTGAGCTTCAGGTGAGGTAAATTCCTTCACAACTTTTATGGATTTTATGGAAATGTAGAAGAGTGTAGGATGTAGTTTTGGATGCGATATGCCTTGTCGATTGAATTTTTGGTTGGGTATGCAGGGAATTTCTCTCTGTGTGTTTACAGCCTCGATGTTTATGCTCGATGGTTTAGGTATACTGTTCTGTTGGTGAGTAATGTATGATTTAGGGGCAAATTTGTAAAATATGAGATTTTTAAATAATTTTTAAAATGACACGTGTAAATTTTTTGTGAATTTTTGGTCAAGTGTGGAAAAGTTGACCAATTTTGTTGCGTAGCGACCATGTGTGCATTTTCCGTAAAATGGTGGAAATTGGGTTTGGACTTAGTATTAATCCTATTAAGTCTTCCGTACAAAAATTTATGCCTTAGGCTGGGTAACTGAGTTCTCTCCTAGAATCAGATCGCTTGACCCGGCGGTTCTATTCGGCCCACCTCCTGGTCGTGACAAAATTTGTAGTTGTGTATGGCCACTGTGGTTATTGCTATATTGAACCGTATACTATGAAGCTTAATGGTTGTGAAATGTTAAATTGTTTGTTAAGTTGTGAATGTTGGAACCATTAGGTGTTATAGCTTATTGGACTCTGTGAATGGTTAGTGGAAGTTTGGCTCTGTTGTTAAGTAGTTAAGTTGAGTATTGGAATCATTAAGCATTAAGGTTTATGGAATTCAGTGGATTGTTATTAATAATTAAATGTTATGGATTTGTAAAGGTATTAAAGGAAGAGAAGGAACTTAAGTGTTGAAACGCGTTACGGACATGAGGTAAGTGATATGTATGTGTTTTGCCTAAAGGCCTACATTGCAAGAATTAGGAATTGTATGTTGACTGTTTGCTGCTTTCATAGACCTTTACATTAGGTTGTGATCATGTCCTAAGGATTGTATTGATGTTTGCTGTGTGTTTATTAGAAATAAGTTCTTTTAATGATATGTTTATCGCTTTAAATTCTTAAAGTTAAGGATTCAATATTAAGAATGTTTGGAGGCCTATATAGAGGAGATTGAATTGTGTGCATTCACAAGCATCATGCATCATGGTTTTAAAACGATATGCAAATGGTTTTTCATGCATAGTTTTAGAAATGGTTTAATGGATGCTCACACATACTAAGTGTACGGTGTTCTCGAGGGCTGATCACCCGAAGCAGACTACCATCATTTGGTTAGTAGGAATATTCATTCTACCATGGAAAGTAGAACAGATAAGAAACAAGTTAAACCAAAAAAATAAATGTAAATGGGTGTGACGAGATGTGAGGTTGGGTTGACCGCTCATCCTCTTTAAGTTTAGACATCTCTAACGCCGTCAAGACAAGATAAATGAAAATGGTCATTTCGAGATTTGAGGCTGAGTGGGCCGCTCTTCCTCGTCAAGTTTAGACATCCCCAACACTTATCAAGATAAAGTAAAGCTAAGATCAATAAAATAGTAAACGAAAATGTAAAGAAAGACAAAAAAGAAACAGAAATAGAAACATAAAACGAAAATGAATTTTAAAAGCTGCATGACATGTGCATTTTAGATTTTATTTTCTATCACTTATTGAGCGTTAGACTCATTAGTTAAGTCTTGTGGATGTAGGTACATGTGCTAGAAACAAATTAAGGAGCAATTGATGAATGATTTGCACGCGTGGATATCGTGGCTGGCTAGACTAATGGATTTAAGAAAGGAAAATAGTTGTAAAAGGTTTTGTAAAGATAATGTAAAAGGTTTATTTATTTTATTCTTCAAATGATTGGTTTTATTTATAAAATTTTTCCACTGCGATTTGTAAAAGAGTTTTACGAAAGAAAAGTTCTTCCGCTATATTTTACCAAAAGAAGTTTTCCCAAACTTTATTTATTGTCTTTAAAGGATTTCATAAAAAGTCTACTGTTTTTATAAAAGAAAATTTTTAAATTTTACACGTTTTCAAATGTAAGAAAAAATGGGTCGCTACATTATATCAAAAAGTGTAATCCATGAAAATTGTAGCTAACGTCTCAAGTTTCTAGAATGAGATATTACGTTAACATTGGAGTTTATTTTCTATGACAAAAGGTTTGTGAACAGAGAGCTTCATTTTCTGTTATAGAAGCTCAATCTCACTTACTTGGAATTGAAGCCCAATTCAATTTGAAGGCAGACCTTGAAGAATGATCCATTAAATCATTGCTGCATGCAAGATTTAAGAACTTATTTTATGGTTTATTTTATGTTAAGTTTAATAGTCAATTGTTAATGTCACTCGGTTAGGTCATGTCTAGCCTAGCATGTGTCATTGTGAGAGCATTTTAGTAAGTTGTCTTTAAGAAGCTTGCCCTAATTTTGTGGGGGTATTAAACCCTTTCTAAGGTCTGCCCTAGGGGACAAATTTTTCAGCTAAAGAGTAAATTTTGAAGTGTGGAGTTTCCATCCCTTTTGGCTATTCTCATTTAATGGTGTTACCCAATTGAGTTTTGGTTTTTCAAATTGGTTTCCACTAATTTTCTTGTAAGTTTTAGGTAATTCCTCATAGTGCTACTTCTTTCTCCACCTCTTTCTAGAGGTAGACATCTCTAGCAAAGGAGTAAAAAGCTTGCAAATAATCAAGTTGGAGTGCTTCCACCATTGGAAACCATTGAAGTCAATAGGCATAGTTTAGGTGCCTATTTAGACCAGCTTGCATTCCTCCGACCATAACTTCCTCTCCCAAATGAATTTCCATGGGATTGTTGGAGGCTTCATTGTCATTCACAAAGTAGGGTGTGGTTCAAATTTCACGTCATTTGGACACGTATTTTTCGAGTTAAGTCAATTGTCATTTCAGGTTTGATTCTTTCCTTAATAGGCGCCTATTATGAGGGGTTTCCATATTTCTCCTCTCGGTGGTGCATGAATAACATGTTAAGCACATACTAATACATCATTGCCAATGTCAATGTATATAAAATGAAATTTTATACCTTTTGTTAAGTCTCATGATGCATTAATAACATACCTATTCATCACATTATATGTGATATAGACATATAAATCTAGACACGCATAGTGTCTATCTATTTTCTGAATTCATTGTATTTATGAAATATTTCTATGTATCGAACTTTACACCAATGTCATGCCATAAACCTCCACCATGCCATGACTTTAATTCATGAATATAGTCTTAGACATTAGAACCCCAAATGTTGAGGCACTCAATCTATCCGATCAATATTACATGCAATATGAATCATGCAACTTATGTCAATTAATAATCAAAATGTTATATAATTGATGCCATGCCTTTATTTAGATGCTATTTAATTATGTGTCAAATTCCATAAAAATGACTACTTAAAAT
The DNA here is from genome assembly GCA_022433065.1 of Begonia loranthoides. NCBI lineage: Eukaryota > Viridiplantae > Streptophyta > Magnoliopsida > Cucurbitales > Begoniaceae > Begonia > Begonia loranthoides. The sequence continues at coordinate 42,767,907 of CM039468.1, read as the reverse complement.
TCTCAGAAAACATAATTTTTTGGTAAAGTGTACAGTTTGGCCGCTGGTGCCCTTTGTTTAGGAGTTGGGGTGGCCAAATAGTTCCTCGTTTTTTAATTTTGAGCATCCTCCCATAGTGCTAGGGCGCTTTGACTGTGATTTAACACATATTCTTAGTGTTGGTGCTCTCCTAATGAGCTTTGTAGCATTTCAAATAGCAATTTTGGGGTTTCTCCATGATTCTAATCGGATTTACTTCAATTCTCAATGAATGTTTCTTTCCAAATGTTCGAAACATAACAATATGTTAATTTAACTACTAAGAACATTTATACATAATTTATTTCAAGAATTATAATGAATTTAATATATATGTTTTTGCAATTATTTGCCAATTAAGAGAGTAAAGAGTAATTTGCCTAAAATCTTAGTCGAGCTTCGAGATTTTTATACCCACACGTCTCCTCAACCCCAAGAATGTTTTTTTCTATTGACAACTTTCATCAAAATGCAACAGTTTGTCTTATTCTCGATTTACCATTCCCTCTCCTCCCTGCTTCTTCTCTATTTTTTTCCATCATAAACATCAACATTTGCTTATGTTTTATTTGGTTTTTATTTGTTTATTTTATTATATTTAATTGTTAACTATAAATTTACAATCTCGGCCTATTTGTTTGATCTAAAAGATGTTTTTGCCCTTCGGTTAATGAGTAATTACAATAAAAAAATGAAATTAATTAACTTTAAACACAATTAACTAGTTTAATTAATGTAGGCTACGACCTCTCATTGGCCAATAAATTTTCATCGCATTAGTAGTGAAACCACATCGCAACGTGTTCATACAACTTACTTTATGCTCCTCCAACATAATGCCCACTTTCAACATTCCAAAGTGAAAAAATAAATCTCTAACTATTTTAAAATTAGATGTTAACTTTAAATGTTTATAACTTTACCGTTTTAATTCCAATTGATTTAATTTTACTGTTAATTCGTTCCTTAGAGTTTCTGACTCAACACCCTAATTGGTTCGTATTTTAGATCATGTTGGGCTAGTCAGTTTACTAAACAAAGTCATATCACTCAAATGACTAAAAAGGAATGGCCTACTTCTAAGTTTTGGTTACTTTTAATCTTGTTATAATTTCTAATCACGATTTATTATTCTAATCGTGATTATTATGATTGATTATAACTAGGCCATTACAAAAGCCATTCTCTAAAACCAAAGAAACACTGAGCTGCAAATAACTCTCCAACCAGCCACAATTGAGCCCCTACCTAAAGCTAGAATATTGTCTTCTTTTATTGGCGTTCAGGTCGGCTTCTGAAATTGGTCTACTTTGAGTTTCAAATCTTGTAACCTTTGGTCTACACCATTGAGGTTCCACCTGTTAGAATCTAAAAATAAGAAAAATAAAGTAGGAGGATAGGGTTTCATTGATTGTGATTGTAATTGAAATATAACTCAAATAATAATATATAGTGTAAACCCTAATTGCATAAGTAAAAGACGGTTGTACTCTTAATAATAAAATATTAAACAATACCTATTTCACATCTCCCCTCAAATGCAAGATGCGACCGCACTAAGTATCGAGAGTTTGCTAAAAAGAAAATGAAACCAGGAAGTAGAATGTGCTTTTGTGAACAAATCAACAATTTGCATGGTAGAATGGATGAAAAGAAGTGTGATAGTGTTGTCTGATAGTAATGTCGAACGGGATGACAATCAATCTCAATATATTTCATTTGGCAATAATGGTAGATGTAATACCCGGAAATAATTTTCCCATGTACGAGATGTAATCAAACTTGGAGAAAATTATATAATTAATTGCGCATCAATACTTGGTTGTTTAATACATGTATTTATGGGGAAAGGTTATGGGGTAAAAAGTTAAGTAGGGAATTGAGAGAAAAACGCTGTCCTGGGCGTTTTCAAACGCCTGCGGACGAATCATGTCGTCTGCAAACGCTTGGAGCGTCGCCTCGTGCCTTGAGATGACTAAGGACGAGATTTCACGTCCTAACTTCACTGTGCTGTGGAGTCGGGGACGAGTCCGGACAATGCGGACGCAGATTGCCTCGTTTGCATTGAATCTGTCCTAATCCTGGGAACTTCGGACTCTTGTTGACGAGCGCAGACGAGGGCAAGTCTCGTCCAATTTGAATTTGTCTAAATTATGGATAGATGTGGACGATACATGTGGACGCCAAACGGCGTCTGAAGGTCGACTGCAGACGGTACTAACAAGGGTGGGGACGCCAATTCACGTCTGTGATCACAATTTGGCCTGTGGATTTTATTCATGCGGACGACTGCGGACGAGATCAATGCGTTCGCACTTGTTCGAAAGATCACAGATCTGCATAAATTTAGGGATTTAAAACTTGACAGTTTGTCGCGTAGTCCATAAATATGTGATCTCTCGAAGACTAAAATGCCTCCAGACAAAGAAATCGTCTCCAGTTGCAGCTCCAGCTTGTCGTAGCCCAGTTGCCTCCCCTCTCCTACGTGAAATGATGGCCTCCTAGTAAGCCTCTCTCCTTTTTAACTTCTAGTTGCCCCTTTAGCCATTCCATTCTTCTCCTTCCCCTGCGTTCCTCTTCTTCGTCAGCTTCTTTTATTTTGGTGGGAGATCCTGTTGCTGGGAATCAGAGTTGCTGCTGTCATGTTAATTTCTTGAACACTTAGGTAGGGATTTGGGTAGTCTTCGGCTGGAGGAAGCCCTACCCACAAGTAAAAGTGTGTGTGTGTGTTGTGTGTGCATGTAGTGATTGTTGTTCATACCTAGAATTCTGTAAATTCTTTGGATGCTTTAACTTTTGTATTTGCTTCCGTTAAATATTTTATTCTGCTGTTAAAATTTTATAGTGTTCTGTTATAAAATGCTTACTTGCTCCTTCAATAATTATTCACTGGATGTTAGAAGCAGTAAACCTAGTGATGACAAGCATGGTAGAGTAAAAATTCGAACTGGTGATTTCATGTTAATGGCCAAATACGAATGAGATAGGCCCTATGATCTACTGGTAAAATCAACTGGATTAACACTGCCTTGTGATTTCGTTATATTCTTTGTAACAACCCAATCCTAATTTTTTCTCGATAAATGATGTAATCAACTTTGGAGGAAAGAATTTGCATAATACATGTATTTACATCATCTCTATACGCGTTAAATTATGACTCATAATCAACTCGGATAAAAACTTGGTAGAAAATGCAAAGTAATTAGACTTTTGGTCCATTGGGACGCTTGCGCACGACGTTGCAGGAGAGAGGTGTTGTTCGCTACCAGGAACGTCGCCCAGACTTGGGGACGACTTGGGACGCAATCTGGCGTCCTAACCTCACTGTGCTAAGGTGTTGTGGACGCGGAAGATGCAGACTCGGATGCAGACGATGCATACGCGAACAGGACATGTCCGCATCAAATCTGTTTAAGTCTGGAGACTCTAGGATGATTGCGGATGTCTGCAGATGAAGAGGTGAGTCATCCGAATTAAATCTGCCCAATTCTTGGACACATTCAGACGACGCATGCAGATGAGAAAGAGCTCATCCGAATTGAATCTATCCAAATATTGGACACATTCGAACGATGCGCACAGACGATGCGGAAGAGGACTGGCATCCGGACCTGGCCTACGGACGGTACGGATAAAGGTGAGGACGCCGATTTCCATCTGAAGTCAGATTTTGGCCTAAGGAATTTGGTCTTACGGACGACTAGCGGACGAGACTAAGTCATCCACAGCCATCCGAATCATAGCAGATCAGCAACAGAATAGAATTAAAACAGAATGAAAACGACACTAAACCAATGGGAACGCAGCTCCACGACATGAAATCACACGTCTCAGGCAACCAACGGTGATTTGTTCACTGCCAAACCCTGCTGGAGGTACGGATGGTCTCCAAGGGAGTCTCCTTCCCGCCTATTTACTTCCAAGCTACATTTCTTCTGGGTATTCTTGGTCTTCTCTGGTTTGGAGTGCTGCTGGAGGATCTGCTGCGTGAGGAGTAAAGGTAGAAGGGAGAGTTGCTGCTGGGAGATTTAATCATCAATGAAAAGGGTAAGGATATGGGTGTGTTCTTGGCTTGAGGAAGCCCTACACCCAAGTAAAAGTGTGTGTGATAGATTGTTTGCTGTATAAACTATGTAGTTGTGGTTGCTTCAAGTTGTTGTGTAGATGCTTGCTGTATTGTTGCCTTAACTCTCACGTTCCTCTTTAGATGCTCTACTAGTTGTTGTGTTTTACTTGTGTTAAATACTTATATGGAAGTGTTGAAACAAAGAGAAATTGTTTAAGGTATAAATGAATGGCTAATAAATTCTTATTGTTGTTAAGAATGATGATTTTGTTTGTTAATGATCTTTCACTCGATATCCTTGTGTGTATGGTCTATTCAGCCCATTCTCGTTGTTTCATTTCTTTATTGTTCGATGTTAGGATAGCATGATCATTATTATCATTTTCGCCATCCTTACAACTAGTATTATCAAGGAAGTAAGCTTTCATTGCTCATGTTCATTGCTGTAGATTTTAGTTACTGGATAGCAAGTCTTTGTTTTTTCGTCTTCGTTGATGTTTACTGCCAACTAAGCTCGTTATGGGACATGTTTCGTTGCCTTGTTTCACTGCTTCGATATTGTCACTAATATTTAGCATGTCTAATGTTCATTGCTGCTATATATATATATATTCCTTGTGAAGCATGTTTGGTTATCCTCCGATATTTTGCTGCAGTATATTAGTCATTTAGAAACATGTCCTATCTTTCCATTTCGTCACTTAAAGCGCTGTTGTTCGTCATCAATTTAGAAGCATGTTTTCGCCGTTCATTTCATCATTAATTTTCACTGCTAAAATAGTTAACTCATGAGTATGCTTCGCTGTCCTGTTTTAATTTTTGCTACCGATTAATACTAATATTGAAGCATGATCCGTTGCTTGATTTGATATGTTATTCACTGCAGTATTGGTTTAATGAAAGCATTTTTAGTTTTTGTTATTGTCGTTCCATTCAGTCGTTGAAAAGCATATCCGCTCCGATTCATTTGACATTATTTGCTGTCTTCAGTCATTCAAGAGCATGATTTGTTGCTTTACTTTCGTTGTCATCGTACGCTGCTCACTGTTGTTTAATAGCATGATTTAGTTTAATAGCATGATTTCATTTAATAGCATGATCTTACTTGATAGCATGATTCCATTTAGTAGCATGACTTTGCTTAATTAACCTGATTTCGCTTAAATAACATAATTTCTACTTAATAGATTGATTTCGTTCAATGGCATAATTTCGTTTGATAGTATAATTTTGCTTAATAGCATGATTTCGTATAATAGCTTGTAGACTGATCCTCTTTATTTGAGATCGATGACGAAGCATGTTTTGATATTCCACTGTTTCTTAAGCATAGTTAAGTTTTTGTGGGTTGGATGATTATGCTTATTTAATTTTAATTTAATTGTTGGCATGATACCATAACATTCTATTCCTTGTTTTCCTTATGTGTTATGTTATATTATTGTAGATTCCTTAAATGTATCGTTGTTTGGTATCCATGTATGTGCTAGTTTAGATAGGTGTGTCCTCATATGTTTATATAATAGAAACAAAGTAGGGAGTACCCCCTCGGGGTGGTACTCACATGCATGGTAAGGAAATTAAAACGATAAGAAAAGACGAAGGAAAGAAATAAATAGTTGGGAGGTGGATGGGTAGCGGTTCTAGCCTGACAATTACGAAATGCCCCTACCTTGTCAGGAAGGGGATCTAGTTGCCCATAGGAGGTTAGGTCCGACCCACTATACCATCCCATACGGGTCTTCCAATCTCCAGCTCAAAGTATGAGTAAAAAACGAATGAAAGAACGAAATGTAATGAAATAATTGGTTTGGGTGGCACCCATTCCAAAGAAAACTAAAAAGGAACATATGAATTTGTTTTCCCTCATTTCCTTGTTGGGCGAAAGCTCACGTCCTTACTTGTGGTGTAGGTAACGAGGTGATTATGCCAGAAGTTGTAGAAGAGACCATTCCGGTGGAGCCTGCGGTAGGTCCGATAGAGACGTCAGCGGAGTAGTAGTACGACACTAAGTAATGAAGAAGAAGAAACTTAGTAAGGGCTAACGTCGAATGGTTTTCCTTTTTACGAATGTTAAATTTTCTCCTTTATTGCCTTTATTTGAATATTATTCGGAATATTATGTAGTCATTATTTGGAAACTCAAACCTTGGATCTTAAATTAATGTTTTTCAATGTCGTTTTTCGCTAAATTGTTAAATCATAGTTCCTTATTTTCAAAAGTGGAATTTTTGGTTCAGTTATGCTTCTGCAACTTTTATGAACAAATTTTTATATATCGCTTCGTCAAATCGAAAGTAATAGTTCTTCACTATTTAATGAATGGTAAGATAAGCTTTGGTAACAGTCAGATTTTTGGCACTTTGATAACCTTTTTTTTTTTTTTTTTTAATGAAATGATTCGTTTTAAAAGAAAAAATTTTGAACTCAGAATTTCGTTTTAGCGAACATTAATGTACTCTTAAGAACGGTTAAGAAATCTGGGTCGTTACATTCTGAGCATGCTTATTCATGGTATTACACCTTTGCTGTGACTTTTAAACTTGTTAATGATACTACTTTCGTTGTGGGGTTGCTGTGAGTATCCGTTATATAGGTGTGTAACTTTCGTTGTAGTACCTTCGCTGTTGTCAAGTCATACTAAACTGAATTGTTGTGTTTAATTAGCTTGTTAAATCTTCCAGCACGTTAACTAACCATTTCTGGTTTAAACTTCAAACATGTTAACTAACTTGTTAAATCCTCGAGCATGTCAATTAGTTAGTTTTTGTCTACTTTTCGAGCATGGTAGCTAACTATATTAGGTGTTAAATTCTCAAGCATTCAAACTACTTATTTTAGCTTCAATTATTACTCATGAAATTCCAGCATGTTAAGTCACTTGTTTTAGCTTCAAACATGCTAATTAGTTATTATTCCGTTAACCTCAAGCATGATAATTGACTTGTTGAATCATCGAGCATGTTTACTTGTCATTACTCATTTAAGTCTAAGCATGATTAGTGAACTATTGTTAAATCTTCAAGCAAATTGTCTAATTCTTGTTAAGCCTTAAGTATATTAATTAGCTGAACTATATAACCTCGTTGCTCACTTACTTTTGAACAGCATATTCCGATCGTTTCTATATATTTCTCTTATAGCTGTCCTAGGATCGTTCTTGGTATGCTTTCGTTCTCATACATCTTTAACTCCACCATTTACTAATTATTAAGTTGTCAATTACTTATTGAATTGTCATTTCTTATTGTATTTGCTTTTCGTATATGCACTATTGAATTGTCATAATGCATCATACTAATAGAAATAAATAGGGAGTGCCACCTTCGGGTGGTACTCACACGTTCCGAGTGAGGAAAATCGTAAAGAAAAATGAATGATAGAATGAATGGGGAGTTGGAGGCTGGTAGGTAGTCGGGTTTAGTCTGGCAACTAGGTATAGCCCCTACCTTGATGGAAACGGGACCTAGTATGCACTGAGGAGGTTAGCCTGGTGAACTATACCACTCCATATGGGTCCTTCAATCTTCTGCTCGATGTACGAGTAAAGAATGAATAAATGAACGAACGTAATGAAAGGATTGGTTTGGGGTGCCCCATTCCATAAAGAATTAAAGAGAGACATAACATAAGCATAAACCCCATTTCCTTTATTGGGCTATTGGCTCACGTCCTTACTTGTGGTGTAAGTAATGAGATGGTAATACCAGGAGTAGAGGAGGAGGCCTTCCCCATGGAGCCTGTAGAGTGTCCAAAGGAGACGCGACTGGAGTAGACTGATGGCTCAAACAAAGGAGAAGAATATGTTTTGTAAGGGTTAAATAGTGAAAACGTTTTTGTAAAAATACTAACTATGACTCCAACTCGTATTTTGAATATGTGATGCTTTTAACCCTGAACTTTAAGAATGTTTTGATTAATGCTACCGTTTAATAAATGTTTTAAATAAATAGTTTTATTTTGCTTCTGCTATATTTTGCAAACAGATTTAATGATTTTTGTCTTTCACAATTTAAATGAGTTTTAAGAAACTGTGGTGGCGACTAGGATTTTAAACCAGCACTCTGATACAAATGCCAATTTAATCTCAATCGTTTTATGAATTTGGTTTTGAAAAGAAATCTCAACTATTTAGAGTTTTAAAGTTGACAAAAGATTTTAATTTAATGAAACTTATGAGAAAATAAAAGGTAAAGATAAAAATCCAGGTCGTTACAGTAGAAGAGATTAAAAGAAGTATGATAGTGTTAGTCTGATAGTAATGTGAAACGAGATGACAATCATCTGAGTATGTTTTGTTCACTCATAAAAAACTATATTACATGTAATATGAATAGTACTCTATTTATCACAATGTAAAGGAGTAGGTCAATGAATAAAAACATTTATATTTGCAAGCAACCAATGTAAACAAATTATCTCACAAGAGGCGAAAGCCATAGCATGATATCAACAATCTTGTTATCTATAATGTGAGCACGCTAAAAAAATATCATCAATATACTTTGACTTAGAAAGAAGATAACTATTTGGGGAAGAAGCTAGTTCAATTCTAAGAAAATAACAAAAAGATCCAAAATCTTTCATTACAAAACAATAAGCTAACTCTGATTTCAACATATTATTCTCATCAACAACATCACAGAACTAATCATATCATCAACATATAAAGAAAGTTGAATACAACCAGCAGAGGTACATTTCACATATAGTGTAGAGTCATGATGACTAGCATTAAAATCAAATCAAGTAATCATAGTAAAGAACTTTGTAAACCAAGCTTGAGGTGCATGTTTGAGATCATAAAGAGCTTTTTGGAGCTTGCAAACTTCACTAGGTTGATGAGAAATGCCACAAGGAGGTACATGTAGACTTTTCTTTAATATCTCCATTCAAGAAAACATTTTTAACATCCATTTAAGATATATGCCATCAACGGATAGATGCAACAACAATAACAGTTCGAACAATAGTTATTTTTGTAATAGGAGCAAAAGTTTCTTCATAATCCATACCATACTTATACCTAAGAATATCCTTTGGCAACCAAACATACTTTGTATCTTTCACATTGCTAATATAAGGGCATGTAATTTAGCACAAACTCTAATGGTCTCAGGACCAATTTCATCTCATACTTTGGGTGATCCTCTTTTAGATGGATCTATTTTATCAAAGCATCATAGGAGCTCTACAATTACTATTATTCGTCCTGATATATGTTTTTGTTGTAACAAGATATGCCAATCTATGCATGTCCCAAGAATAATGAATTCCATCTGTATCATCAAGGTACATAAGATTATTATCTTTTTTTCTTCATGTTCAATGATGGAGTTTTTGTGTTTTACGGATACAAACTAGGTATCATGTCTTGGTGATCGAAATAGCACGTGTGGTTATTGTATATTTCTTGGATCAAATGTAATCTCTTGGTCTTCAACTAAGTCGAAGGTTGTTTCTTGTTCATCAACAAAGTCCAAGTATAGAACAATAGTGAATGGCACAATAGCGGTGTCTTGGTTAGAATAAATTTCTTGTGAGCTTTGTGTTAAACTTACCAAACTGCCTATCATCTTTTCAAATAATATCTCGACCACTTAGCCTGCATTGAAGCCTATCTTACACTAGAAGCCCAAGTATGTTGAAGTGGATTAACAATTTGTTTGGGACTAAGTTCTTTAAACTTGTTTATAGTTCAATTTATTCTAGAAAAGTAACACTTTTTTAATACAATTACAAAACAACTTGTTGTCTCATTATTTACTGATATATGTTTCAAGATTAATGTTCATGGAAAATGACTGTGCAAGGGATGATAACCTATACATATTATTCATGCCTAATTATGTAATAATGGTGAATATTGTTTATTTTCTACTGCCAAGTATAAAAGTTAGTTAGGCAGCAAATTCCTTACACTCTTATGTATTTGGAATAGTGTAAAAGCATCATGTACCATTTGATTCTAAAGACAATAATATTGAGAATATTGCGGCAATCTTCTTCTTCTCTCTTCATTCTCTATATCTTCACTAGTTCTTCAACATTCAAGCATCAATGATTAGCCATACTCATTGTAAATAATGTTCGCTCAACATCTTCATACCATGTGTCATAGCCCCAACCTCATTAACTTCAAGAATTGGAGTGGTGGATAGGATTCTCCACTCGGAGAATGCGCACATTAGCGGAAGTTCACAAATAATCATTACATATATGTAATTGGGCCACATAAATATAAAATCCACCCTAAATAGGAAAGTTACAATATTATTTACTTACAAAATTTTATCCAAATTTACTTTACAAACATTGGGTCAAACTAAACTAAATACAGAAAAAGATCAAACCCATGGTCACTCCACTAGGTCTATGTCCTACTGAACTCAACAATTCATTTGATCACCTTTTCACAATGAAACTACCACCACCTGTTCCTAAAAAATTGGAGAAACCACAAATGAGCTTTTTGAGCTTAATCAGAATCCTAATATAAGTATTCAATAAACCATACAAATATCACAACTAACCATGTATTAAGCCCTATATGATTAGTCCTCACAACCTTAACTTCAATTGTCAACTTTGATCAACTCTTATAATCATACATCCTAGATTTATATTATTTTAAATCTCATGATATTTCTTAATCATATCTCATCTATGTGTTACACTTCTTTAAGTGCTTAGTGCATAGATGTGAATGCGTAGACGTATGATTTAAGCAATCAAAATCTAAATAAACCTCAAATTCATGTGCATTCCTTTTGATGCACCATCGTATCTCATGGTTATATATATATTCCAAGTATCTTATTCTCAATTCCTCATGTGCTATTCCATTTTAAGCACATCCATAATCCATGGATTATTTATCCATTCTTTTTTCACTTCCAACTCTAACATAATATTTATTTTATGCTAATCATTCACCTTTTTCTCATTTATTTCCATGGTTTGCTTTTTATCAAATTCACTGGACATTTCTATATAATGTTTAATATTAAACCATATCTCATGTTTTTCTATGATTTACCTATCACCAATGCTAGACATATCTAATGTATGTGTAAATACAAAACTATCTAGATCTTTCTAATTAATATCTAATCTCACATCATTTTTATCATAATTCTTTTTATGAAGGAACCACCAGATGCATTCAAGAAGATACCTAGACACATGATGTCATAATCATTGTCTAGCAAACACTCTACTCGCAATTTCTCAACCACAAAATGTATATATATGAATGCTAAGGCTCATGATATTTTACTTCATAGTCTAGATGTCACAATATTCTTTAACTCATTGCTCGTCTTATATATGAAGGACCTCACAACGCACATATATGAATATGTCATATGATCATCACGAAATGAATATTTTTAACAACTATGAAATGATAAATGATTTAATACAATGTTTCATTTAATTTCTTACATGATGTTATTTAGCACGTATCATACTAACATGTATGTTAATGTCAATAGAAATGATCAAATATGGTATGTAAAGACGCACACATCATGTTACCCTGCCATACTGACTAGTGTTCCTAATAGGCGTGACATGATGAAATACCATCGAAGGGATAGGGTTTTGCAACCTAAGGGGGACCTACAGTCACTTTCCCTCTTACGTCATACAAATAATTTGAAAAAGTATACTGGGTTCGAATGGGACCAATCATACCACCCAGATAATATCATTTCATCTAAATAATATTTATATATGCATGATTTGACATCCATATTATGCATACATTGAATGATATAATACCTATACTTATAATGTATGTAATATGAATCATGCAAATCTTGTTATTAAGCATACACAAATTATGCATGAAATGGTGTCATACATCTATTTAAACACCCTCTACTCATGTCTCAAACTATTCTCAAAGGACTTGTGCAATAGTTAAATAATTGGTTTAAAACCGAAAGAAAATATTCATAAATAACAGGATTTGGACGTTCGCACCACACCTAAAATCGTTCACTACACATCCTCAAAAGCCTAGGCATCTGCTACAGATATCTGTCTCACATACATCATTCTGCGGATGTCCACACTAATTATCTAAGAATGTCCCTATTCATCATCCGCAGACGTCCTTCTACGGACACCAACACTTTTGTGGAAACTAACACTTTTACAGACACCAACACTTCCACGGACACCAACACTTCCACAGAGACCAACACTTTTGCTACAGACACCAACACTTCCACTGTAGACACACCTCATTCCAAAAATACTCATCTTTCTGTAATCAACTATTCGTATAAACTAACACTTCCACCTTAGACACACCTCATTCTAGAACATTCATCTTTTTGCAATCAAGTATCCATGAACACTAACACTTCCTTTCATTTTACAATTCTAGATGTCTGCCCAAAGACTAATTGTCAGCACTGGTGCACATTTACCATTTTTTGTCTCATAATTCTCACATCCAGTTCATGCCAATACCCAAACACAATGCTAACAATGAACTAATATCATCATATAGACATTTTATCATCAACACAACCAAAAATGAAATTTATATCAATTATTAGAATCCAATTTAATTAATATCACCAAGAATTATCCATGTATAATTCCATGCATTTCACATATAATTCCAATCGCAATTTTCTTCACTTATTTCATAGATTAGAACCTTTGCTCCTTAAACCACAACAAATTGTTCATTTAAAGTCACATGAAAGTAAAATAATTAATGATTGATGACATTTAACCCATAAAATTTCACTTTTAATCCCAATTATACAACTTCTTTCACAAAAAACTATGTAATATAGCATAGTTTATATAAACCACCTAGGTTAGGATTTTTACTTCTTGAAGATCATTATTTTTTCATTTTTCTCTTCTGATTTTAGGCTCAAAAGGATCTGCTTAGAGAGATGAACAACTTTGGTAAAGGAATTGATGGTCAATTCTCACGTCTTTCCCCTCAAGTTTCTCTTTTTTCTCTCTTTCTTCCTTTCCTTTTCCTTCCACCTCTTTTCTCTTTGATCAACACAAAAATGGCTAACACTTAGTTAAATTCTCCCCCTTCTAGAGAGTTCATGAGGTGGATTCACCATTTTATTTATCTTATCCTTTCAAAATTACCAATTAAACCCTTAAACCGTGGATATTATCACAAATACCATGATTATTTATCCTTGAATATCCTTAACTTAAGCTAATTAATTTACATTAGTTCAAAGCTAATTCCCATGATTAACAATGTTAATCATGACTAATTAACCTTAATTACCCCTTAATTACATACTTAGTCACTAATCCCCAAATGACATGTGGGATAACTCCAATGGTTATCCAATTTTATTAGATAGACTTCAAGGTGTTAGGAATATTTTACCTCCAAATTTTCACTCTAAAGTCCAATTTAGAGCCATCTACCAAAATATTATAGTTTTAGACTCATCCAACTTTAAACTTACATAACTTGTATTGCATTCATCCAAATATTTTGATTCCAAAGCCGTTCTTTTCATTTGTGTGTCTACTTTATATGTAACGACCGAGTTTTTATTTACTTTAAAAATGCGTTGAATTTAAAATTTTTATAAAAAAACTGAATTTCTATTAAAAACCCTTCAATTGAAATCGAAGTTTTTTTCTTAAAAACCCGATCGTTAAAACATCTTACTTAAAACTCGTTATTTAAATCTTTAATAACAACAGAAGACTTTATTTGTAAAATCTATTTTTTTCATTTTACAGCGGAAGCATAAATCATTCATTTTAAAAGACAATAAATAAACTTGTATTTTACATTTATAAAACTCTTCTCACTTTCACTTTCCTTAGCCTAACCAGCCACAAGTCCCTCCCGTGCAAATCCTTCATCAACTGCTCCTTGATCTGTTCCTCATTTTCTCGTGCGTGTACCTACACCATTAGCAACCTGTGAGCCCGAGGCCCAGTACGAAATGAGATATGCAGTATGATGTATGCCTCTAACTCATTAGGTCGGAATGGGTCCACCCCAAATTGTTCTTTTCTTTAAGTTTCATTCTTTTATTCTTACATTCTTTACTCGTACGTCGAGCAGGAGATTGGAAGAATCTGTGTCGGAGGGAATAATCTTGGTCGACTTCTAACTACCTAGGGTAGCTAGTCTCGTAACCGACAAGGGAGGGGCGTAAGTTAAGACAATCTAATTAGATTCGAACTACTCGTCCATCCCCCAACTCCCCATTTCTTTTCCTTTCATTCATTTTATTTCATTTATCCATTTTCCTCACATAAATTCATATGAGTACCATCCCAGAGATGACACTTCCTACTTGTTTCTATTATCATGATGCATGTCAATGAGAAACATTATCGTGATGCACGTCAATGAGAAATAGTAACACCAACGATATGAAAGCTTGAAACATGAAGCAGTCATCACAACAATATAAAAGTGTGAGATATGGAAAGTCTACTAACATACTATATAGGCATGCTCCGTAATTTAAAGGAAGCAATAAAAATATAGACATGCTTTGTGATTTAAACGAAACAATTATAACATAGGTATGCTTGACAATTCAAAGAAAGCAATAACGATATAGACATGCTTAGTAATTTAAAGAAAGCAATAACAATATAGACGTGTTTGGCTATTCAAAGGAAACAATAACGATATGCTAACATCCTAAACATGCTTAGAGATTAGATTAATAATGTGTGAACAACATAGGCATAATATGGCAGCATAGTAGAAATGCAAACAAACAATTAAAGGAAAGACACTACTTGTAACATCCTGTAACCTTTTCCGTATAAAATTTTTCTTTTTCTTTAAACTATTTTCATAATTGAAAACCAGAGTCTTAAATATACAGCGGAAGTCTTAATCATATAAAACATACAGCAGAAGTCTTTTACAATTTAATACCACAAATCCTTTGTGTAAATAAACATATTAACTTAAAACATTTATTTGAAATCATAAAATACTTAAAAGCCTTTTAAAAACATTTATTCCTTTCCGCAAGCCATAACCACAGGTCAATATTGCCAACAGCACAAACATCCACACAGCAACACTCCATTAGCTATGTCCATTAATAGCTTTATCCATTCATCTGCTCCTTACCTACATCAACGGGACTTAACTATGAGCCTAATGCTCAGTACGTGATATAAACGTAAAACATAGAATTCACATACAATTACTATAACATTGCATAAGGTTTTCTATTTCGTTTCTCTTTTACTGTTCATGTCTTATATCGTTATTTCATTTGCTTATATGTCTGGCATATCAAACCGGACCATTTGAACATCCGTTTACTGTTTATATGCCAGACATATCAAACTGGACCATACAAACATCCGTTTACTATTTATATGTCGGGCGTATCAAACCAGATCATACAAACATCCGTTTACTGTTTATATGTCGGGCGTATCAAACTGGACCATATAAACATCTATGTCGGGCGTATCCAACCGGATCACAATTGACTTATGTGCCAGGCGTATCAAACCGGTCCACAGTTGTTTACTTAATATCTGTGCTGAGCATGTCTAACCGGTCCACAGTTACATAACTTTTCTTGATTTTTGTGCCGGGTGTATTCAACCGGTCCACAGTTGTTTACATGCATTTCATTTTCGTGTACTTTATGATTTCATGTCTTAACGTTGTCGTGCACATAAAATCCTATCTAACGTGTTCCTTAATCGTATCCTTAAAACATGATCTTTCCTATCTAAGGAACTGAACTTATTCTATAAACATACAATTCATAACAATCAACAAGACAAATAGTAAACACTCCCTAATTCTCGAGATGTAGGCCCTTTTGGACAAAACACATACAATACCACGTACTTGAAGTCCTTAGCTTTAATGGTTATCACTTTAAGATTCTTCACAATTAACCTATCATTATTAACACATATAGCTGTTAATAATTTATCCCTAAAAACAGGATCCCTTAACTTCAACTAACATGCTCATACACTCATAATGGATAACTTCCCATTATTATATCAAAACCATCAAGAACCTTATTTTTCAATAATTATTCCAACCTTATTCTTCAACTCATTATAACCGCTATTATCACATGACCAATTACATGAATAACACCTTACTACATCAATACTTTCACCAATAATAATCCATCAATTAATAAAGCTCATATCACCAATCAATTTAACAATCACTTAATTCAATAATCTCAATAGTCAACTTCTCACAAAAATCAATCAGAAACTCATCTAATATTACCACTAATATTTTCCAAGTCATGCTCTACAACCCATTTAACTACCAATAACTATTCATCTATGTACAAGCTGTAAAATACTCAATCCCATAATAACAAGTTTAATCCAATAGACATCCAAATAACTCACTATCTTTATCATAACATCTCCTTATAAAATCCATGAAATATGTAATTCCTGCTTACCAGAAGACTCGATAAAGTTGAGAATCCATAATTCAGACTTCACACGATCACTTTCCCTTCAAGTCTTCATAGCGTTCACACACTCATTTCCTCACTATTCTTCAACAATTTCTTTCACCAACAGAGACGACCCTTACGTCCAAAATCTTCAGAAAATAACACTCTTTAAATATCACCCACACTAACGTCAGCTCTCACTCACTCTCTCTCTCCAAATTTCTGTAGAGTAATCCCGCATAAGTTCTTCCTTCAAACCCAAACAGTCCCACCACATATTTATAGGCAACTACAATTCTTCAGCACTTAACAGTGAAGGCAGAAAGCCAACCAACATAGTCCATCAGTGGTTGCAAACTCTTCGACAACAAACGCGTTCAACGCCCTTCACAGCAACTCACTACCATTAACAAGCAACTATTGATTGACCAAATGTACATAACATCAACCTTTCTAACTTCATACGCATTTAGTAATGTCTCCTACAATTCCAGACGTTGCAGATGACGTTCCCATTTCATTTTTTGTTGGTTAAAAATCTCCAGAATAATCTTCATAAATGGCGGTTGGATGAATTTCCTTCAAGCCGATCGACCACCCTTCATTCGATCGACCACAGTTTTCTTTGTTCTTGAACTGTGGATGTTCACACCGGCTAATCTCTTCTAAGCCAATCAACTGCCAAGATCAGCCACACATTTTTCCTTTCAGATTTTACTTATTTTTACACTAGACGATGACGTTGGTCAATCGAAACTCTGTCGATTGACCGCCCCGATCAGCCGCCGACTCCAAAGGTTTATTTTCTAGATTATTCGTTACCCCATGCAATTAACGTGACAATATATATAAATATATATCTTATACTTCCAATCTTATAATATCTAATTGCATCCAAATATATTTTCTCTTAATATTCTCACTGACTATTAAACCAATTGATATCGTCCAATAAAACATTAAGTTTCACTAAAGAATTCTCCAATTGACTTCAATCCTTCTTATAATCTAACTATGAATATAACGGGGTATTATAATTCACTTATTCCAAATGTATTTCTCTTGACCAATATCTTTACTTGTCCAACTTAGTTCCTAATATCCCAAAATTATAACTTAAGCTATGCTTTTAGCTCAACGAAGATTTGTGATATTACACTGCTAATGGTGTAGGGCCTCCACTGGCCAACAACTCTACTCAATTTCTTACCTCGAAGCTTTATCGCGTATTCGTACTTAATCTTTATCCTTCTTTTCCTTTTCAATACCTTCATGATTAAAATATTTGCAACTTATTAATTTCATTGTCTTTTCCTATTCTAATTTATATAATAATTCTAGGAACTCCTTTGACACTTAAATGGAACATAACCTATCCCAACTTGAACTATCTACAGATTATATATTCTGAAGAAATAGAAAACATACATCCAATATTTTCCTCAACCAAATATTCAGATTTATCATTATCCAAAGAATTATCATATTCTAACTTAATCCTTACAAATCCTAATGCAACAACTGTTCCAGCAACCAATTTATTATATTCAACTTTAAGCACACATTGGGAATATAATAAACTCATTCTTTCAAATTCTATATCCATTCTAAAACATATTTCAATTTCTAGAATCAATCTGAAATTTCTAAATCATTGAGGCAGCAGCAATATATGTATAAAATTCTCAATCCACAAGAAAGGCAACATCATTTAACAGTTTCTAACAACTACAACAGAGAACAAATCCAACTTAGCATTACACATTTATAGTTAGCAGACTCACGGTTTAGCAGGCAACCACAAGCATTTCCAAAAACAACCGAGCAGTAACAACAATAGGGAATCAAATATGCTATAGTAATTAAACAAAGAGCATAAACTGCTATCATGCATGCAGTCGATGATTCAGTAATATTCTCTAGAAAATCCAAAGCATAAGTCCTAACAAAATCCATAAATCCATAAACTCTAGAATAAAAGTGAGGGACTTCACTTACCAGAGATAGCCGAGAGCAGTAGGACCGTGAGCTGAAACTCCAATCCACTTCACTACCTCCCTCACACTCACTCCTCCTCACTTCTCTAGAAGACACTCCCCCTCTCTATCTCTATTTTCTCTCCTAATTCAGCTCACCCGAGAGCACATCTCCCTGCCATCCCCTCTCCTCTGCATTTCAACCTTACCAGAGAGGCACAACCATTCCCTACCTCTGCCACAGACACCCACAGGTGTCCCTAAGCCATGCTCTGCCATCATCATTCTCTTTGCACGTCCACATTGTCACCCTTTGCACAGCAAGACAGACAAGTTCAGACCGACCCACAAACCGGATCATGTGCCTATGGCCGTTTCTTCGTGAACCGTCAGCTCCAACCTTCGCTAATCCAACTCGTTGGTCTTCGCCACACCGTCGCCAACCCTTTCCGTCGCCATGCCATCAACGCCGACCACTAGAAATCGACAGAGTACTAGAGCTCTCCACGACCCGACGCAACCCCGATGACCCGAAGCTTCCCACCGCATCATCCTGCGAAGCTCGATGTCCAAGCCCAAGCCTCGACCCGCAACACCTACTCGCTAGACAACGCACGGCCCAGCTACCCCGAGCACATCGTCGCGCTCGCCTCTCTTGCTCGTCACTCCCGATTCGCTTGTCCCCTTCGTCTGTCGTTCTCCATCTCTCCCTCGCAAGCCGTTCTTTCTTCTTGGGTTCACTTTTGCTAGAACAAATGGCCGCAAGCCATTTGTTTTTGTGCTTCAGCCAAACCGGTTCACAAAGTGAACCAGTTCACTTCTCCCCATCATCTCTTAATTTTCTTCTTTAATTTTCCTTCTAAATTATTTATCCCCAAACATCATAATTTAATTAATTAAATTAACATTTATTTTAACTACATAAATTTCCATTTTATCTCAAATCTCACTCATTTGTCTTCAAACCGGACATGGCCGAACCAAACCGGTTAAATCCATTATTCTCCCCTTTAGAATTGTGATTTCGAACGAAGGAAGGCATCCGTGCCTCGTCTGCATTCGTCAGAAAAGTCCACCAAATTGGACAAATTAGAACTTTCCCCGACCTCATTCATTTCAAAACTCATGTTACAGATGGAGGAACGATTTCAGACGTGAAACATCATCCCCGCCTCGTCCCAAAATGCACGGAACGACTCGAAACCCATTTCGGACACATTGAAACTCCAAATGCACATTTTTCCAACAAAACTTTATTCTTTAATCACTCCTTAATATTTTTTCATATTTATACAATATTAATCAACAATATATCGCCCCGCAACATAATATATTAATTATTCCAAAAGTAATTACGTTGCATACACGGAAAAATATTATCGGGGTATTACATTATAATCTTACAATGGTTTGAGTTGCTAATCACAATAATCTCTTCAATTAACCTCAAACAATGACTATGCTCATATACAACACATTCACTCACTTTTGTGCAAAAATTCATATCTTAATTATATAATCAATTATTCAGTTTCTTTATCATTTCATAATCTAAGGTATCTACCCTTCAACCTATTTTTAGTTAGAAAATGTATTCTCAATTGATTGGTCAATTTTTTCTTCAAAGTCATCTCATGACTTATTATCACCTAATCACGTTTTAAATTATGGTAAATATGATTATTATGGTTAATCTAATCAAGATCATCACACCACGCATGATCATTTCCATGCATAAGTTACTGTTCACCACACATCATGACAGCCATGAAGGTCTTGTATCTACTCCAAATACTATTACCGTCGTGCATAATTTACCTAGGACTATATGTATGGTGGGCCACGTAGTAAACTAAACTTAGTACTACTCAATGTTGGAAAAATAGAACCATTAAAATTGGAAGTAGATTTAAAATCTTCATCTAAACCAAGAATCAAGTATTTGAACGAAAAGTCCAATATCAAGAAAAAAAACTTTTTCTCTCCTCTTTCCCCTACCATTTCGTTGTTCATTGTCTTTTTATTTCCATCTCTCTCTCTCTCTTTTTTTATATTTTTATAAAAGCCATTCTTTATCTTTATTTATTTATTTATTTTTGTTTTTAATAATCAATTTGGTTACCCCTTCTTTAAAAACCACTATTTTATGAAAATAAATTTTATGTGCAATTTTTTTGTTTAATATTTGATCATAGTACTTAGAGTTGACTCATTTTATTGCATAGTAATCATATGTAAATTTTTTTTTATCAATTGGTCAAATTAGTAGATTTTTGTGTTATTTGAGTGGTAAATAAATTGAAGAATTGATTCAATGAATGACTCAAGTTAGAAATTAGCTGGGAATGGGATATTTGGAGAAATCAGAATTTAAGATAGATTTATTTTATATATATTATTATATCAAATAAATTTAAAAATAAAATAAATAAATGAAGTGTAAGGGATTGGGGGAAACCTTCATTTCCCTACGCAACCGCCACAATACATAAAAGGAGGGAGAGAGAGATGAGAGATCAAATTAGAGAAGAGGTCGATCCGACGTTAGATTTGTGTTCTTGAGAGTTCAATCTTCAACCTTTGTGAAGACACCTTCGTGGGTAAGTCATTTCTTCTCTCCTTTTTTTGAGTATAATGTTGAGTTGGATGTTGGTTTTGAATTTGAGCTTGGAAACTCAAAATTTTGAGTTATTATAGTAATGTTTGGGTAGATTTAAAGTTTATGAAGAGGTTTAGGCTGACTAGGGGCAAAAATTTGCGAAAAGGGACACCTTCTCTTCGTAGGTTTGCATTGAAAAATTGTTCTCGTGGATGTACAAGTGTCCACAGAAGCAGGCTCTACATTCGTGGATGCACAGGCGTCCACGGGTTCACAAGCGTCCACGGGTTCACAAGCATCTGCGAAACAGTCGGACATCCGCACTAAAACCCGCTTCTCGACTAAGCAACTGAGTCAGTCATCCACGACATGATCTTTTCCTTTATGCTGTCGTTTATCCTTTCTTTTCGGTTTGGGTTTGTAGCTCGGTATATGACCCATTCCCTATTATTTTCCCTTTAGATGGGTAGGTACTAATTATGGTTGACTTTGTTATACGCTCTGACGAGTTTGTGGATTACGAGCCAGTGCTTGAGGATGTTGCTCCTATTAGTAGTAAGAGAAACTGTCGTCGAGGTATGGATTTTACACTTTTTGCATTGAATTGCATAGTTTTCTTAACTCTATTTGGTGGGTTGCCACATATGAGAACTCGATGGAGACTGTTTGATAGTAAATCAGTTTTGATGTGTAGATACATATGTTTTTACATGTTTATTTTACACATGCATGGTTTATTTTTTTTTTTCTATTATTTGATGTATACTAGAGAATAAGTTGTGGGCGGTGTTAGTGTCAAAACATCACGAGGCTATCCCAGTTCACTTTCTACTACGTGAAGCTATTCGTTTGCACGTTACGAAATGGGCAATATGGTGTGGATGATGCACTCCTTGAGTCTTAAATCCCTAAACCTGATCAGGATATGTTTGTTTATTTATTTTATGAGTTATATCACTACTTGGTATTCGGATCACCGGCAACCCATTTGATGTTGTTGGTTCTTCGAATCACCATCACTTATACCTTCTGTCTCACGAGGTGCTGCAGAGTCTTCGAATCACCACCTTTTTGTGATAGTGTGTCAAAGGGGTCCTCGAGCAACCATCTTTTATCATTGGAAACAGTTTCCTTTAAAGTAAAAACTATGTAGGCCTATTTTACTATATATGTCTATATGCACAACAAGAATTGATTACTACTTCATCGATGCGTGGAGCCTATTTTAATTCAATCGGTAAAGAGGTTTCGAATAAATTTGAAATCCATGCACGGTAACGGTGCTTTATTAAATCATGGTTTAGAAAGAAAAGTAAAACTAGTTTTCTCATAGATTGCATTTAACATAATCTACCTACTAAGTTAGTCACTCTCCCTAATGGCACCCTCCCTTCCAAGTAAGGACGAGAGCGGTTAAGAGAATCGGTGTTGTGACATTTATCTCCTGTTTCTATTTTCCTTTTGAGTGTTTTATATTTCATTTCCTGGCGAGGACATATATATTTGTTTGGTTCCTTATAAGATTATTTGGATGGTATTGGATATTTGGGATTCGTTGCACAGTAACGTACATTTAATTTCCCTACAGTATTTATCTTGTGATCACTATGTGTGTAAAACCTATGAATTTTATAATAATAAATTCATAGTACAAATTTTTCATGCAATATTCAATCAAGGTGTTAAAAGGTTGACTCGATTTGGGGTGTAGCGGCCACGTGTGAATTCTCAGTCAAATAGTTAAATCTTGAGTATTATTGATTAGTAAATAAATTGAAGAAATAAAATTGGTGAATGAAAATTGGCCCAAGACCGTCGTCTTGGTGACGTTAGGAAGGATCGTGAATTAAAGTGGATGATTATATATATATATATTGTTGTATTAAATAAAATAAAAGAAATTGATTAAGTTAATTATTAAGTAAGGAATGAGGGATTTCCTCATTCCTTCACTCACGCTGTAACGACCTGGTTTTTATACCCTTTTAAAAATATGTGAAATTTATATTTAAAACTTTTCTAAAACAACTAAAATATTTATTAAAACCTTCTTAATTAAATCAAAGTTCTTCCCTAAAAAGCCAGATCATTAAAAATCATTTTCTTAGACTCATTATGAAAATCGTTCTAAAAAGTGGAAAATCATAGTTATAAAATCTTTTCTCAAAACATATCGGAAGCGTAAGCAATTCATTTAAGGAATACTAAACAAATAATTACGTATTAATTACAAATTATTTTTCTCTTTTACTTTCCTTAGCCTAACCAGCCACAAGTTCCGTCCGTGCAAATCCTTCATCAACTGCTTCTTGATTTGTTCATCATTTTCTCATACGTGTACCTACACCATTAGTAAACTGTGAGCCCGAGGCCTAGTAGGAAATGAGCTATGCAGTATTATCATGCCTCTCTTTAGTTCTTTTGGAATGGGTACCACCCCAAACCAATCTTTTCTTTACATTTCATTCTTTCATTTCTTTCATTCATAACTCATACGTCAAGTAGGAGATTGGAGGAACCCATATGGGATGGTATAGTCTTGGTCGGGTTCTAACCTACTATAGTTAGCTAGTCTCGTTCCTGACAAGGGAGGGGTGTAGCCTAGCTACCAGACCAGATCCAAATTACTCATCCGCCCCCCAATTCCCCATCATCTTTTTCTTTCATTTATTTCATTTCATTCATTCATTTCCTCACTCAATGCTTATGAGTACCAACCCCAAAAGTGACACTTCCTACTTGTTTCTATTAATATGATGCATGTACATGAGAAACAGTAATAATAACGATATAAGAGCATGGAAGATAAAACAGTATTCACAATAATATAAGAGTATGAGATATAAGAAAAGCTACTAACATACTATGCATGACGATATAATCAAACACATGCTTGGTAGTTTAGAAGAAACAATAACAATTAGACATGTTTTGCAGTTCAAAGGAAATAACAATGTAGACATGTTTGGCAATTTAAGAAAAATGATAACAATACAGAAATGCTTGGCATTTTAAAGGAAACAATAACAATATACTAACCTCCTAAACATGCTCGGAATTAAACCAATAATGTGCGATTTGCATAGGCATGATAATTAAAGCAACATGATGGAAACGTAAATAAACAATTAAAATAAAGACACAACTAATGGTGTAGGGCCTCCACTGGCTAACGACTCTACTTAACTTTTTACCTCGAAGCTTAACATGCATTCGTACTTTAATCTTTATCCTTTTTTTTTTCTTTTCGATAACTTCATAATTAAAACTTTTACAACTTATTAATTACATTTCCTTTTCGTATTCTAAATTGTACAATCATTTTAGGAACTCATTGACGCCTAAAACAAAACATAATATTTAACAATTATAACATTCTCAACTTAACAACTTCAACATTATTTATACCCTTAATCTTTATTCATCACTCGATAGCGTTTTATTATCCAAATTCAATATCCATTTTCTAATCTTACCAAGGTAGCGTACTTTCAATAATATCACATAATTAATAGAACACATCCATATTTACCAACTTCCAACAATAGTTATAAGCCTCAACCATTTAATAGTTTCTAACAACTACAACAGAGAACAATTCCAACTTAGCATTACACATTTATGGTTAATAGACCCACAGTTTAGCAGGCAACCAAAAGTATTCCCAATACCAACTGAGCAGGAGTAACAACAGGGAATTCACATATGCTGTAGCAATTAAACAAGGAGCATAAACTATTATTATGCATGCAGTAGACAGTTCATTAATATTCTCCAGAAATCCAAAGCATAAGCCTTAACACCCAAAAATCCAAAGCATAAGTCTTAACACAATCTATAAACAGATTATGACTTTTCCATACCATTAACCAAGACCATTATAGAACGTTAATCTTCTTAGAAACATCGGTAGAAACCAAGTCAAAGCATCACCAGACAGCAAACAACAATCCAATTACTTCATTGAAATTGTCCAATACAAAGGAAGAGAACCCTTACCTGAAGAACCGAGGGGACCCGAGAGGAGGGAACCGAAGGACATGAATAGACAACTCCCAACTCAATTTTTCATCTCATTTTCTCTAGAAACTCACGGTCCTACATCCATCGCCAGCCCACCAGAGAGCTTTAGCTCCTTCACCCTATTTTCATCACTCGGTTCAGCACACCCAATAGCAGTTCTTCTACTAGCTTCTCCTCCCTCCCCTGCCTTTCACTAGAGAGACTCCCTTTAACCCACTTCAGCCACGGACACCCGTGGATGTCCTAAGGCCATGCCCTACCATTGCACCACTTCTCACGCACGTTCGAGTTGTCGTCTCCCAGAGCAACGACAACTGGTTCAAATCAGAACACAAGCTGGACCATGGCCTTCGGCGGGTCTAGCACGAACTGCCAACCTTACCTTATTGACCTGAGGCTGGAATCACAGCCTCACCGAAGCCATCACCATTTTGTTGCAATCGCCATCCATTGACGCTGGCCACCGGAATTGACAGAGTATCGACGTTTGACACTGCCCAGATCCATCTCGCGAGCCACAAATCCGAACCCTAGCTTGCAACCCATGACGTGCTGCAAGTTGGAACATCCCGAGTCTACCGACGAAGCCCAACCCCAAGCTCTCCACTTCTCTAGTCATTCTCCTCTTCGTCGTTCATTTCCTCCGATCGCAGCTCTCTCTTCCGTCTCCCTGCTCTCTCTTTGTCTCCCTGCTCTCTCCCTCGCATAATGGCCGAAGGCCATTCAAAACTCTCCCATTTTCTTTTATTTCAAAATTGCTCTCAATAGTATGAACCGGTTCAGCTGACCGGTTCATGCCTCCATTTGTCCCCCTTAATCTTCTTTTATCCAATAATTATATTTATTCCTCCTTTAATTAATTCCATAAATCTTCTCATTTCTTCTTTCATTTTAATTCCTTCTAAATTATTTATCCCAACATTATAATTTATTTCATTAGATTACTATTTATTTTAATTACTTTATTTTCTATTTAATCCTATTTCTTTTTCTTCTTTAAGTAAAATCGAGCCATTTATTTAAATCTGGACCGAGCCGAACCAAACCGGTTCTGTCCATATTCCTCCCTTTGTAAATTCTTATTTTCATCCGATAAATTTCCATAAATTATAATCTAAAGAATATTTCTTTGGTAATACTCCAAAAATTATCTAATTAATCCAAATATCTCTAATTACTTTCCAATTATCTTTATTAAATTCAGATATAAAAAGTTGGGGTATTACACACGCGACTGCCGACACGAGGGAGAAAGGGAGAGAGCAAGGAGCGTGAAATCGAACGTTTGGCAAGTTTGAGGAGTGGAAAATGTTCGCAAGAGGTCGACCATCAACTTTTGTGAAGCGGTTTCATTGGTAATCCTGTCCTGCTCTCCATTTTTAGGGTTAAAGTTTGAAAATATTGTTGGCTTCGGATTCGAGCTTGAAAACTCAAATCCGAGGGATAATGTTGGCCATTTAGAGGCAAAAAATGAAGGACACAGTGTGTTTCCATCTAAAAAACCGCATTGGAAGGTTGCCCCGGTTGACCTTTGGTCATGCCCAATCGACCATAGGTGTGGCTGTGTGTTTTGGTGAGCCATGGGTCAAATAGCAAACGATTGTGGTTGGTGCGGTTGACCACACCAGAAGGTCGGTCGACCAAATTAACCTCCGAAGGTCCCTATGTAATACCCCGAATCCCTATCATATTAAGCATAAGGTTAAAGGATAATGATATTTGATGAGTTGAGTATTTATTTAATTGAGTTATAGTGGTAGAGGTTGATTTATAGTGTAAAAAGACGTGGGATATGAAGAATGAATTGATAATAAAATAGAGATGGAGGTTAAATGTGAAGGTTTCATGTAAAGTTGTTCTCTGAAAAAATTGTGGTTGACCACAATGGAATTTGTGGTAGGAAAGTCATGTGTAAATTATGCTCTGAAGAATTGTGGTGGCCCACAATGAAATTTGTGGTACACCATAAATTTATTGTAACATCCCATTTACGTTTGTACATTTCCATATCCATTTCACGGCAATATAAAATTTAATCATTTTAAAACCCATTTAAAATATACTTAAAAGAAATCATCAGAGTACTTTACGGGGAATAATAAAAACATTTAAACTGTTTTCCAAAAATGACATGATTTAGAATATTTAAAAACCGTAAAGTAGAGTCTTTAAGTAGCTTAAACAACTTTTATTCTTTTGAACCATAACCCCCGAGGTCTATCCGCGCATGGTAACACAGGCTTGCATCGCATCACACTTCTTTCACGTTCACGTCACTTAGACCACAATCAAAACCTACATCACAGGAGGAATAATGAGTCTATTACCTAGTAAGGAATATAAATGAAATGCAGATGCAATGCCTATGACAACTCTACATGCATAAGTCTAATAGATCCGTAAGCTAGGTGAGAGCAACCTTTTCAGTCTCCGAACTCATCACTTGAATTCATTTTCATGTGAGAGCAACCTCTTCAGTCTCCGAACTCACCTAAAAATGAACCCACTTACATTTATGTTTACTTACATTTGGGTGAGAGCAACCTCTTTAATCTTCGAACTCACCTACCCATTGAGTTAGAGCAACCTTTTCAGTCTCCAAACTCACTCAAATGGGTTGTTTTCTACGTGAGAGCAACATCTTCAGTCTCCAAACCCACGTAAAAAATGCCCAATTATTATCTTCATTATTATTCCATGCAATACATGATATGCAATCCTACTGACATGTCTATATGAATGTCACACAACAATTCATATATCGCAAACAATATTACAATCAACTATCAAACATTGAGTAGGAATCATGCATCAACTATAATTTAACATTAAATATGTTTTCACTAACATATTATCAATTACCCTAAAGATGATACAACACATTTATTCCTTTATCTTTTAAGCATTATTTCCAACATAATATTTAACAGTAAAGATACTAAAATATGGCAACAATCAAACTTATTATGCACTTAGGACACATACTATTTAACAAACTTAATCATGTTGTTAATCTAAATTTTCTATATCCATACTATGCATAGAGTATCCAAATTTGATAATTTAACATAACTAACAATTTCTAATTATTTTAATTCATGCAAGAAATACTACATGGAGCACAAAAAGAAATATTTGAACACTTTCCCTCTTAATTCTACCAATACAGGAGCATATAATTATAGGAAAAATCACACAAAATCCATTATCATGATTAAACAATTAACAGGTTGAATTATCCAAGAAAGTAACTTACAGAGTTCATTCTCAAGGAATATTTTCGTTAACAATGATGGAAAACAACCTAGGCATAATATCCATAGATTTATCCACAACAAGGAACAACTCAAGGAATCTAAGAACTTGCAAAAACCTATTCCTTATGATTGGTCACTAACAGATTGGCCTTTTATCACCCAAAATTTTTGGTAATCAAACAAACAGAGAACAACATGCAGAATTATTGGTAATCAACAGGTAGAGAACAACATGAGCAGGAATCATTAGCAAAGACATGAAAATCACAGAGAACACATTGAGGAAACATGCTTGAATATCTCAGAGAATATGTCAAAGAAATCATATAGTAAGGAACACTAGCAGTGAACTATGAAGGAAACAATATCTTGTATGGAATAATGATAGAAGTAGGCATGGAAAAATCACAGAAAAACACAACCAATCGTACTCCCGTGATGTAGGTCCTTATGGACAAAGAATACATATTATTCCTTACCTCACTTAATCTTTCTATTTTCCTCACTTAGCAGTAGCCCTTCCTCACCACCGAAGTTCTTCTTCCAGAAACTTAAAACTAGAAAACTAGAGGATTACCGAGAGATAGAGAAGGTTTAGAAAAATACCGATTGCCATCCCCCTTATTCTTCCCTAAATACACTCTGTAACATTGCAAAGGGGACGAGGAGACACGTCATTGTTTCCAGCAACTCTTTAAGCATCTAATTGTCAGTTATGCATTTCCAAACCAACAATAAGTGCAGCGAACGATTGATTCATCACCTGTGATCGACCGCCAGCATCCATCGATCAGCCGCGAATTCCATTTAATGTTTTACCGGTCGATCATTGTCGACTGCCACACACAACCACCAATTTATCACATAATTTATTTAATCGCAGCCTATATAAATCCTTATTTTCTTAATAATAATAACTAACCACATCACTATAATTCCAATTCCAATTCCAATTCCAAAGGGATATTAAAACATTATCTTCCATAAAAAATATTACAATAAAGTGTGACAGTTTGACAATTTGACAATGACCAAAATATTATTTTTCACTTAATCCGAGATTTATACGTAACTAAATACCTCGGATATTACATATTCCTCTCCTTATTAAAATTTTTTCCTCAAAGTTTCAGCTAATGAAATAATTTTGGGTATTTAGCTTCCATGTCTTCTTTTCGGTCCCGAGTAACCTCTCAGTCGAATGATTTTGCCATAACACCTTAACAAGTATAATCCTTTTGTGTCGTAGTTCCTTAATTCTTGAATCCAAAATCCAAGCTGGTCTTTCTTCGTAACTTAAGTTTGATTGACCAGCAACATGTTCCTCAGATTCCACTTGAATTGAATTTCCCAAGCACTTCTTTAACATAGACACAAGGAACACATTATGAATTCCATCCATGGCGGCTGACAATAGCACTTGATATGCCATTTTTCTTATTCTCTTTGTAACAGGAAATAGACCAATGTACCGCGGACTTAACTTTCCTCTATTTCAAAACTGCATAACCCTTTTAAGTGGCGATATTTTAAGGAGAACCAAATCTCCTTCATCAAATTCCAGTTCCCTACGACAAGTATCCGCAAAACTTTTCTGGCGACTTTGAGCTACCAACATCCTTTGACAAGAATGGCAACTGATTCAAAGGTTCACTGTATCATATCTGGTCCATAGAATTCAGCTTCTCCAAACTCATCCCAATGTAAAGGAGATCTACACTTCTTGTCATACAAGGCCTCGTAAGATGTCATTTCTATTATAGCTTGAAAGCTATTGTTGTAGGAAAATTCCACTAATGGTAGCATTCTTCCCTATCCAACTTGAAACTCTACCACACAAGCCCTCAACATGTCTTCCAATATCTGAATCGTTCGCTCGCTTTGTCCATCAGTTTATGGATGAAAGGCGATACTAAACTTTAACTCCGTACTCATAGCCTTATTTAAACTTTTCCAAAACATGGAGGTAAACCATGGATCTCAATCTGACACGATTGAGACAGGCACTCCATGTAAGCGTACAATCTCCTCAACATACAGTCTCGCAAGGTAGTTCATCATATAAGTCATTCCTACAGGTAGGAAGTGGGAAACATTTGTTAGTCTATCAACAATCACCCAGATTGTATCATGTCCTTTTACAATCTTAGGTAGTCCTGTGACGAACTCCATAGTGACATGCTCCAATTTCCATTCAGGTATAGGCATTGGCTACAACATTCCCCCTGGTCTTTGATGTTCTACTTTCACTTGTTGGCATAAATGGCACAAAGCAACATATTGTATGATATCATATTTCATTGCCAGTCAGTAGTAATGTGATTTGAGGTCCTTATACATCTTCTTGCATCTGGGGGTAGATGGAAAAGCTTGAAAAATGAGCTTCTGTTAAGATTACTAAACGTAATTCTGACATACTCGGTACATACCATCTGTCCTTAAATTTCATGATTCCGTCATTGGAAATGGAATTGTACTAGTATTTCTCAAGAGTTGTGTTCAATTTAAATTCTTTTCACTTTTTATTTTAATTGAGTCTTTTTAATCCTTTCCAATATCGAAGACTTTAATATCAACGTGGATAAAAGAGGGGTTAATTGCATAGGGATCGTCTGTATATTCAATTTTTGAATATCCTTGCGAAGTCCTTCAGGCATTTCTTCACATAGCATGCTCATAACTGCTACTTTCCTATTAAAAGCATCAGCCACCACATTTGCCTTACTGGGGTGATATTTAATTTCACAGTCGTAATCCTTCACAAACTCCAACCACCGCCGCTGCCTCATATTCAAGTCCTTCTGAGTGAAGATGTACTTTAAACTCTTATGATCTGAAAAACTTTCACATCGCTGCCTATACAAATAGTGTCTCCATATTTTAAGTGAAAACACAACTACAGCAAGATCCATATCATGGGTGAAATAATTTGCCTCATACATTTTCAGTTGCCTTGAAGCATAAGCAATTAGCTTCCCATTCTGCATAAGTACTGCGCCTAATCCACTCTTGGAGGCATTACAGTAGATACAAAAGTTTCCATCTTCAACAGGCATGGTCAAAACAGAAGCTAAAGTTAAATGACATTTCAGCTCTTGAAAACTCTCTTCGTATAATCAGGTATTCACCAGAGGGTAAGAGTACTCTATAATTACTCTTTTCTGGTTTGGAGAAACAATTTATTTTTGCACTAAATTCCTTCGCAATGAAGGAATGAGTAGCACCAGAATCGAATAAAACGTATGCTGCTCTATCATTAACATAAATGATACCTGACATAACCGAATTGTAATAACATTACGAGCTACTCCAACATTCCAAAGAACTTTAAGCAACTACTTGAATAATAAGGCATACCTGACACCATAGCAGGCTGATCCTCCCCCACCACCTCATCAAATTGAGCTTCATCACCATACAAAGAAAAGACTATTTGTGCCCCTCCTCTAGATCCACCGATTCCAGCTGAGCAAAATCTTGCAATATGCCCAAGTTCCCCATACTTAAAACACCAACCAGTACCCACTCTGCATTCTCCAAAATGATTCTTCTTGCACTTCAGTCATTGTTTTAATTGATAGGTCCTCTCATTAGATGGGGCAATAACTGCCACATTCACAGGGCGCTTGTCCTTCATTTGTTGCGCTTCATTCTCTAAAGGCCTTTTTGTCACATTGTTCATCATTGGTCCACCCTTCTACTGCAGATTAAGAGTATTCTTCCAAAACCTATGATTCACTTCTCACTGTTTAGCCACCATCAATTCAGCATCATCAACTTCTAATGCCTTAGTGACAATCTCTGTATAAGGGACGCCTTGAGTACTAGAAATCTTTACTCCTTTGAAAACTTTAACTTTCAATCCTTGTATGAACTGATGGACCTTGTGCTCAATATTGGCCATTAAATGTGACGCAAATCGTGATAGTGCCTCACCTTACATACTCAGATACAATACTAGTTTGATGCAACTGGACAAACTCCACCAGCTTCTTTGATCGGACAGTCTGACTGAAATACTTCTCATAGAAGATTTCTTTGAATTGATCCCATATCAAGGCTCGGATGTCTTGTGATGCCTTAATGGTATCCCACCAGAACCTCGCATCCTGAATTAGCAGGTATACAACACATGAAACTTTCTTGGTCTCCCCAATCGTTGCATATTTGAACTTTTCCTCAAGAGACGTAATCCATTCTTCAGCTCCTACAGCTTCAGTAATATTCACATTGAAGCATGAACTTCTCCCAACTAGCTTCCATTAGAACCACCACTTGACGTTGATTGTCATTCACATTCTCCCTTTCCATAAGATGTTCCATGAACTAGGTTTGGTTGTCCACAATAGTAGTCAAGCAATCAAGAACGTCATTTCTGTCATCCCGTGGAGAAACATTTTCTTGACCATTAGTATTCTCGTGTTCAGCAGCTTCGTTTCTAACATTATCAACCCCCATAGCATCGTTTCTCTCAATATTGGCTCGAACGTTTCCTCTAGTTCTTCTTGCCATTCTATTATCCTACAATAACATTGTTTTGGTTGACATTAGTTGTTTCAAAACATTAACTAATTATCCAATGGAATGTTTATTAGGAAGCACTAGGTTTATTATTCTCATAAAAATTATTTTTAAAATTATTTTTACAAGGTTTTATATTATAATTATTAAGCTAATTATTTTATAGAAATTTTTAATGCTATGAAATATTAAAACTAAGCACTTAAACTATAAGCAACTTAAACTAGTAAAACAATTTACACTAATACAGCAATTTAAACACAATCTACACTAGCACAAAAATTTAGCAATGCAATTTAAAGCACTGTAATGTAACGAGACACTTACAGTCGAAGAAGCTTGTCCCGATCAATCTTGTGTTACCATCAGGCTAAAGAACCGCGTTAGACCTAGTTACACTCTGAGACCATAATTGTAACGTCACATTTCCGTTTATACATTTCCATATCCATTTCATGGTAATATAAAATTTGATCATTTTAAAACCCATTTAAAATATACTTAAAAGAAAACATCAGAGTACTTTACGCGAAATAATAAAAATATTTAAACTATTTTCCAAAAATGACAAAATTTAGAATATTTAAAAATCCTAAAGTAGAGTCTTTAAGCAACTTAAGCAACTTTTATTCTTTGAGCCATAACCCCCAAGGTCGATCCGTGCTTGGTAACACAAGCTTGCATTGCATCACACTTCATCCACGTTCACGTCACTTAGACCATAATCAATACCTACATCAAAAGAGGAATAATGAGTCTATTACCCAGTAAAGAATATAAATGAATGCAGATACAATACCTATGACAACTATACATGCACAAGTCTGATAGATCCGTAAGTTGGGTGAGAGCAAACTCTTCAGTCTTCGAACTCATCACTTGGATTCGTTTTTACATGATAGGAACCTTTTCAGTCTCTGAACTCACTTAAAAATGAACCCACTTACATTTACGTTTATTTTAATTTGGGTGAGAGCAACTTCTTTAGTCTCCAAATTCACCAACCCGTTGAGAGAAAGCAACCTCTTCAGTCTTCGAACTCACTCAAACAGATTGTTTTCTACGTGAGGGCAACCTCTTCAGTCTTTGAACCCACGTAGAACATGCCCATTTATTATCTTCATTATTATTCCGTGCAATACATGATATGCAATCCTACTGACATGCCTATATGAATGTTACAGAGTAGTTCATATATCGCAAACAATATTACAATCAATTATTAAACAATGAGCAAGAATCATGCATCAACTATAATTTAACACTAAACATACTTTCACTAACATATTATCAATTACCCTAACAATGATACAACACATTCATTCCTTTATCTATTATGCATTATTTCCAACATATTATTTAACAGTAAAGATACTAAACTATGGCAACAATAAAACTTATTATGCACTTAGGACACATACTATTTAACAAACTTAATTATGTTGTTAATCTAAATTTTCTATATCCATACTATGCACCAGAGTATCAAAATTTACTAATTTAAAATAACTAACAATTTCTAATTATTTTAATTCATGCAAGGAATACTACAAGGACATGACAAGGAATATTGAACACTTTCTCTCTTAGTTCTACCAATACATTAGCATTTAATTATAGGAAAAATCACACAAAATCCATTATTGTGATTAAAAAATTAACAGGCTGAATTATCCAAGAAAGTAACTTACGGGGTTCATTTTCAAAGAATATTTTCGTTAGCAAAGAAGGAAAACAACCTAGGCGTAATATTCATAGATTTATCCACTATAGGGAACAATTCAAGGAATGTCAAAACTTGCAAAAACAAATTTCCTTATGATTGGTCACTAACATACTAGCCTTTTATCACCCAGAATTTTTGGTAAACAAACAAACAGAGAACAACATGCAGAATTATTGGTAACAAATAGGTAAAGAACAATATGAGCAAAAATCATTAGCAAAGACATGAAAATCACAGAGAACACGTCGAGGAAACAAATATGAATATCATAGAAAATATGTCAAAGAAATCATGCAGTAAGGACATGAGCAATAACCTATGAAGGGAAGAATATCTTGCATTGAATAATGATAGAAACAGGCATGGAAAAATCACAGAGAAATACAACCAATCCGACTCCTGTGCTGTAGGTCCTTGCGAACAAAAAACATGCATTATTCCTTACCTCACTTAATCTTTCTATTTTCCTCACTTAGCAGTAGCCCTTCCTCACCGCCGAAGTTCTTCTACCAGAAACTTAAAACCAGAAAATCAAAGGATTATCAAGAGAGAGAGTTTAGAAAAATATAGACAGTCATCCCCCTTATTATTCCCTAAATACACTTTGTAACATTCCAAAGGCGACGAGAAGATGCAACGCATTGTATTCTAGCAACTCTTCAAGCATATAATTATCAGTTACGCATTTCCAGATCGATGATAAGTGAAGCTTACGATCGATTCATCGCCCGTGATTGACCGCCAGCATCCATTGATCAACCGCAAATTCCATTCAATTTTTTTTTGGTCGATCGTCGTCCACTGCCACACACAACTGCCAATTTATCACATAATTTATTTAATCGCAGCCTATATAAATCCTTATTTTCTTAATAATAATAAATAACTACATCACTATAATTCCAAAGGGATATTAAAACATTATCTTTCATAAAAATATCACAATAAAGTGTGATAGTTTGACAATGACCAAAATATTATCACTTAATCCAAGATTTACACGCTAAATACCCAAGGTATTACATTTGTGGTTGACCATAATGAGATTTTTGGTTGACCAGTTCTTGAACAAATTGCAAAGTGTGGCTCTCGGGGTATTTTATGATCGAATAATTTTGAATTTGAGGTCGACCAATGTATGAAAAAATTAGAAAATTTTGCTCTCAGACTAATTTGTGGTCGACCAGTGAAATTGTAGTCGACCAGGAATATGCAAAGTCACTTGAATTATGATGCAATGTCATTTTTTATTAGATAAAAAAGTGATTACTCATCACTTAATTGCTATAGGGATGCCATTTCCTACTTAGGATGGCTAAAGAAGGAATTCTAACTTAATATAAGAGGGAAGCTTGAGAGAAATGAGAGAGTAATCGTTAGAGAGAGAGAGAGAGAAAGAACTTGAGAGAAAGAGAGGGAAGTTGTGAGGTTGAAGAAGAACAAGAAAAGGAAACCTTGAAGGAGGAGTATATGGAGAAGAAGAAGAACCTTAGGAAGCTTGTTTTCTTCTCAACTCTTCAAGGAAATGAAGGAAAGAAATGATTGTGTGTGTTTGTGTTTTGGCTATATCACAAGAATTAGGGTGTGATATTTGATCACTTGAGGATGTGGTGTTTGATGCTTGTTAGATAATAAGTTCTATTTGATCATATGTTCTTTTTTAGGATATACTAATTAATGTTGTGTTTTATAGATATTAAGTTGAATTGATCATATGGTTGCTAGAGGATTTCATGTTGTTGTTGTGTTTGATAGAGGTTAATTTATTGATCATGTTGATTGTGTGAGGATATGTTATCTTGATGATATGCTAGATTATGTTAATTTTTATGTAATCATGTTCATGCATCATATTTTTTACGAAACGTTATGAAAAGGGTTTCTCATGCTTACGTATTTCTTGAAAGAATGACAATGATCAATGATAAAGAGAATAGAAGGATAAGCTTGATTTTGTTAGTTTGATCTCAATTGATGTCGAGATAGACCGACCAACGATTGGTGAGATCATTAAGCATTGATGTGCATGACTGCTAGTGAGTTTTGATTGATGTCGGAATGGATCATTGTGCATTGATGGTAACCCCACTAACAAAGCTTTCAATTGATGTCGGAGTAACTATATCAGAGGTGATGTGTCATTGTGCATTGATGTGCACAGCAGCTAACAGATGGTTCAATTGATGTCTAGCCTTTTATCAAAAGATGTTATACATTGATGCGCATAGCCGTTAATGAATCTCCGACTGACGTCGGGACATAGAAAAGGAAAGAAAGGATACTAGTACTGAAACTATTTTTTGCAAAGTTCTTTACATAGTTCATTTTGAATATCATTTATTACTAAACATTAGGCTTATAGATTATAACTTGTGATGTAGGTAAGCATGGAAACAAGAATAGGAGCAGATAATGAAGAATTTATGCATTGTGGATCTTGTATTGGCTGGGCTAAATGGAAAGGAAAAAGGAAATGTAAATGCTTTTTAATTTATGAAATGTATTTGTAAAATGTATGCTTCAAAATTTTAAAGAAAGAAATTTTATTCATGGTATTTATTACATTTTTCTCAAATGCTTTCATTTTGAAAAGTCTTCTGCTACGCTAAGTTTTATAAAAGAAAAAGTGTTTTCAATCTTGACGTTTTAAGTAAAGGAAAAAAGGGGTCGTTACACCCTGGTCGACTGCTAGAAGGCCCAGGTCGATCGTACTATGCAATTTTAATGTTTTTTTAGTTGTTTACATGTCGGTTGGGTTCCTAATCTCAGTATAGAACCCTTTCACTTTTCCCTTCTCAATCATTAATGGGAATTCTTGTCCTTTGACATGTTTTTAGAATCAAAGGATTTTGTGGATTTCGAGCCAGTAATTGAAGTTGATGCTCCTCTGATAAAAGGAGAGACCATTGTCGAGATATGAATTTTATATTTACTTGCATTGCATTGCATTGTTGTTTTCAAAACTATATTTTATGGGTTGCCACATATAAAAACCCGAAGGGGACTATTCGACAACACATCAATTTTTAGACTATGTATGTACGTGAGTTTTACATGTTTACTTTATGTGCATAGTATTTCATGGTGTGCTTTGGTTATGATATAGAAGCATAAATCCTCTTGATACTTTGGATGATGTTAGTGTGAAAGTATCACAAGGCTATTCTTGATGCATCTTCTACTACATGAAGATAGTTGTTTGCACGCTGTGTGGAAAAATGGGTAATATGGCGGTGTTGACACACTCCTTGGGTTTCGAATACCTAAACTAGGCCAGGGTTTTTATTATACAAGTTGTGTTGTCACGAAACGTTACTCACTCGATAACTCCGGTGATGAGTTAGGTCTTTGGACCACTGTCATTTTACTTCCTCTAGGATCATGAAATGTTGCCCAGAAATGGTTGCCGCCTTTATGTGCGTTTTATCGGAGGAATCCTTGAGTGATTCTCTCTTTTCATTGATAACTAATTTCAGTATAAAATACAACGAGAGTATTTTGATTATGGCTCTTTATGTATACAGCTAGATTTTAAATTGATATCTCGTCACAGCCTTTGAGGCTTGTTTTCCATAAAAACGGAAAGGATTTTGAAATGTTGTTTTTAAAGGTAAGCAGGTTTTTCCAAGATCATAATTTTGATGAAGAAAAAAGATAAAACAAGTTTTACATGTGCATTGCATTTAGTATAAGTTTCCTATTGAGTTAGTCATTCACCGCATCGACTTCTCCCCTCTAAGTAAAGACAAGAGTGTTTAGGATTGCAGGCATTCAATCTGAGGAGCATCAATTATTTCCTTTTATTTTCTTGAGCTGTATTTTTTTAACCCTTGGTAAGGGATCTGGTTGGATGTTTGTATAAGATTTTAGATTTATTTGAGATATTTGGAATTTGCATGCACAGTTTGGATTTAATTTATATTACTGTACTATTATATTTTGTAATTACTATGTGGACCTAGGCTCTCGTTTTGTGTGGGCTATGACTTTGGTTAATATTCAAGTCTTCCACTGTGAATAGAGCCTTAGGTTTGGTGATTTGGTTCTCTTCGAGGATTAGGTAGCTTGACCCAGCAATTCTGTTAGGCCTACCTCCAAATCATGAAAATGTGGACCTAGGTGTATCTCGTGTGGGCTATGACTTTAATTTTCGTTTAAGACTTCCCCTACAAACTAGGCTTTGGACTGGATGATCAGCTCCTTTTTGAGAATCAGGTGGTTCAACCCAACATTTCTGTTAGGTCCAACTCCTAATCATGACACTCTCTTTTAATGAGATTGAACCCATCATAACGAAAGTGTAACATGGATTAGTTAAAGTAAAAGCAAATCATGACGAATGTAATTAATTGTTCAGAAGAGAAGCACTTTATTTATCTTGTGGATAAATAGCTCATACATAGTTTTGAGTCCATATCAGTATCTAGTATTTGTCTTGTCACGACCTAGGATTGAGTTTAACAGAAATTTCAGGTCAAATGACTTGATCGCCTGGCCAGTTCACAATAGAAGATTTGAATGAAAATCAAAATCATAACCCACACGAGGTGAGCATAGGTCCACAAAGTAATCACGAGACTAATAATGCAAGGAAAATAAATTAAAATAAAGTTATTGTGTAACAAATTCCAAGTATCCAAAAATTTTATACCAATTAAATAACTCTTCTCACTAGAGAACGAAAGTAAACACTCAGAATGAAATAAAAATTGGAAACGCCACAACACCAGTACTCCTAATTACTATTGTCCTTTTTTGGAGGGATGGGGACGTTAGGGTGAGTGACTAACTTAGCAAAAAACTAATACTAAATGCAATGCATTTAAAATTAGTTTTTCCTTTTACATCAAAACCATGATCAACACAATGTCGTGCATTGATTTAAAATCATTTTTAACTTTTTAAGAACCGACCCCATAGGCCACCAATGAGCAGTCAGAAAACATGGCTATATACCTAGACAACTAATATCTAAATAGCTCCATCAAGTTTTTCACCATAAAACAAATCTTAGTGAAAAGGGAGGATCGCTCAAGGGCTCCTCTGAACAAACACACAAAAAGGCGTCGATCATTTTCGGTAGCATTTCATGGGCTAGAAAGATAAAGTAACAACGATCCAAAAATTTAGTAGCTTCACTTGGGTTTCTTGACAACAAGGCTCAATAACGACACAACCCATAATAACAAATAACCAAACATACCACAATCAGGGTTAGAGCTTTTAACCTAAGGAGCGCGTCATCATCGCCCAATTATCCATTTTCACATAGAGTATAAAAGAATATTTTCATGTAATAGAAGATGTGTTAGAATAGCCTTGTGATGCTTTGACATAGAGACCATCCAAAGCATCAAGAGGATTCATCCTCCAAGATATGAGCACAACAACAAAGAAAATATCATGCACATAGAAATGTAAACGTATAAAGCTCACATATGTATAATATAAAATCATAAGTGTTATCAAACAGTCCCCACCAGTTTTGATATGTGGCAACCAACAAAATAAAGTTTTGAAAACATGATACAATATAGTGCGATAAAGTATAAAATCCTAACCTTGACGATGGTTTCTTCTTTTGCTAAAGAGCACCAATCTTAGGAACTGACTCAAAGTCCTCAAACTCATCTGAGCCTAAAACATAACAAAAGATTATGAATTCCCATAAATTTAAACACTAAAAAATAGTAGAAGGGTCCTATACCGAGACTGAGAACCCAAATCAGATAGAAGAGATACACGGCAACGAACTTCACCGAGGCAACAAAATTTGACGAAAATGGTTGCCATGGTCATCCAATTATTGCTGAAGACCAACACAGACTCCAATCTGAAAACTAGTTCCAGTGTGGACTTCTAGAGTTGTGCATCCAGGGTGAGGAAATACCATTTGCAGTTGTCTGCTTTTTGGGGAAAATCTGTCCTTTTGAAAATTCCAATACTTCCATGGATTCCAACGCTTTTGCAGATTTGCGTGCTTCTGCAGATACGTGCATTCTGCAAAAACTCGCCTTCTGCAAAAACTCGCCTTCTGCAAACAAGTGTGTTTTTGCAGAAGCTTGCCTTCTATGGACACGTGCTTGCGTTACCACAAGGCGAATCTTCAATACCATATCATGAGGAAAATATGTCCATTTTTGTTGGTTTTTGTCATACCCTGAGTTTTCATGTTATATTAAGTCTAGAATGATAATGACAATGTTAAGGATACTTATAGTATATTTTATGATGATGGTATTCGTTTGGTGATTGATGATTTATGGTTTTAAGTGAATATGGATTCTTAGTGTTTTGGCAAGGCAATTCTGGGATTAATCGACCATTGTTAGTGTAAATTTATGTCTTGGAGCTTTCTGTAGGAGTAGTGGTCATATGGCTTAAGAGTAAAATTTAACAGATTCATAATAGGGTGTTTTGTGGTTGTTCAAGTGATCGACCAAGTTTGAAGCAGAATTGTGAAGTTTTCAAATTTGCGGTCAATCAAAATGGATTTGCGATTGAACTCGGTCATTACAGAGTGTAAATGTGGGATTTGCGGTCAACTACAGGAAGAAGGTGATTAGCCAGTTTTTCTGAGAAATAAGCAGAGTCAATTTTTATGCTGTGTTGTGGTCAATCACCTAAAGGGTTTAATCAATCGATAATGCGAAGAGTCAGCTGAAATTATAACCGATGTTGCATTATGATTGGAGGGAAAATAGGTGAAACCTTCAGGGATGGGCATGCATTACTCCACCTCCTACTTGGATGCCTAATGGTGAGGGATTAAGTTTATATAAAGAAAAGACTTAAGAGAAAAGGGAGAAAAAGAAAAACAAAGAAAAAGAGACCGAGAGAGAAAAAGGGGGTGGATCTTTGTGAGAAGAAGCGTGAGAGAGAAAGGAAAAGAAGAGAAGCTGTGAAGTTGAAGGAGAAGTAGGAGGAGAGAAGGCTTTGTCTTCCAAGAGGTAAGAAATGTTGTGTGTTCTTTCCCTTTTAGGGATACATCACAAGAAATAAGGTTCATTTTCGGAGATGCTTGCATTTGATAGATGATAGGTTCTTGTTTTTTATTGTTATTAAGAGCATGTTGATGATATTCATACTTAGGAAATGCTAAGTTCAAAGGATTATGTAGATGATTGTTGCTTTGATGCTTGTGTTGATAAATGTTAGGTTTTGATCTTGTTGTGCTTTGGAGATTTGATGTTGATTGTTTGATGCTTGGGTTCGTTAGATATAAGTAATGATTTCGTTGTTGTCCAAGGATGTATTGTTTAATAATTGTTTGATGCTTTCATGTTCATGCTTTGAGGAGATGTTTATGACATGCTAGATTTTGTTAAGTTGTATGTTATCATATTCATACATCATGGTTTTCACAAAACGTTACAAAATTTTTTTATCATGCATATGGTTTTAAGTAAAGAAAGATAAAGGAAATTAATAACTTAATTATATGTTGAGGCTTTGGGAACAAGTTTCCAATTATTGAGGCATTGGTGGACGTTGTCCCCAATGATAGAGGCTTTGGTCGAATTTTTCCCCCAATGATTGAGGCTTGGATACTTGACTCATATGATTGAGGCTTGGATGTTTAATCCAAAGAGGAAAGACTATGAGTGAAGTGTTGAATGATGAAACTAAAATGAAAATGTGAGGCTTTGGATACTAAACTCATGGAAAAAGGCTTGGTGGACGCGGTACCCATTGTTAGAGGCATTGGCAGGTCATTCCCCAATGGTTGAGGCTTTGAGTTGAGTTCCAATGGTAAAATGACAATGGCAATATAAAAGAAGAAACGAAAATGGGAAAATGTTTTATAAAAAGTGCATTACAGGTTTCATTATGCATCTCATTTCTTACAAAGCATTAAACTTATAGTTTAAGTCTTGTGATGTAGGTATGCACAGTATCAAGGATAGGAGTAGTTGATGGAGGATTTACGCGTTGCGGATATTGTGGCTGGCTAGGCTAAAGGATAAGTGTAAATGGTTTTGTATATGTAAAATATTTATTGTTTTCAAGAAAGAATTTTATCGTATTCTCAAGTGTTTTCAAATGCAAAAGTCTTCCGCTACGCAACATTTTATAAAAGGAAATGTGTTTGATTTCAACGTTTTAAAATATACGAAAATTGGGTTGTTACAGTTTTTATCTCCAATCGGGCTAAACCTTTGCATAGATTCTAAATCTGCCCAAATTTGCAAAGATAAATTATAAATTCAAGTTTCAAAGCTTGAATCTAAACCAACATCCAACTCAAGCCTTAACATGAAAATTAAGAGGGAGAAACAATTTACCCACGAAATCTCTTTACAAAAATCATAGATCAAACCCTCAAGAATACAAATCCAATGCCAGTTTAATCTTCTCCTATTGCTAGATTTTTTTTCCTCTTTCTCATTTTTTTGTTAGTGGCTGAAAATAAAGAAAATAAGTTTTTTCTTCCTCTTATACAAATTTACTTTTTTTATTATCATGCGATAACACTCAATTTAATTGGTTTGACCCATTGATTAAAACTTTACAGATAGTTGAATATAAATAGATTACAACTAATTTGAGTTAACATAAACACATTGATAATGAAATTTATTTTATAAAAATGTGCTGTTTTTACCTCTTGTGATCTTATCTGCCTAATCCGATCATATTGCTTGCTTGGAAAGCTACTTCTCATGTGTTCCAAAGACTAATAGACAATTAACGCGTGTACAGCAGAATGATTATGAAATTAATGAAGTGGGTAAAAGGAGTGAAAGGTATCTTTCTTTTCCAGAAAACTTTTAAAAGTCCAAAACAGTCATGCTCTTCCCGACAACCTTGATTAGTTTCAGTGAGATCAAAAGAGACGTCCTTTTCTAATCTTTTGTTAAGAATCTGAATAAAACTAGGATATGGGTGTCGTTCAGAGCGATGTTTAGTCATATGAGCTTTGGTTTCCGCCTAGTTGCCAACACAGAAAGCCATTACATTGGTTGTTCTTCAAACCAGAAAAGAGGCAGGGAATAAGGAGAGAAAGCATAATCAAACCAGCA
Organism: Begonia loranthoides; assembly: GCA_022433065.1. Taxonomy (NCBI): domain Eukaryota; kingdom Viridiplantae; phylum Streptophyta; class Magnoliopsida; order Cucurbitales; family Begoniaceae; genus Begonia; species Begonia loranthoides. The sequence goes on along the minus strand of CM039468.1, from coordinate 42,724,252 downwards.
GAAATATCAACTCCAAAAAATGAATTATTTAGCTGGTTGTTTGTCTTCTTCGGTGGTAATCTACTTCTGTTTACAGTGCAGAGAAGAGAAAAGGTCTGTATATTATGCATGCCAGGCTCCTTGTATGCCATGCGCAGAGTCCATCATAATCGTTGGTGGCCTTTCTCGGGTGGCATTCGAAGAGCCATGCATGTACCCATGCATGGATGCATTTCAATTGTCCTTCCTTTTATTTTCTCAACATTTTTTTTGGAAGAATTCTCGCGGGACACTTTACTTGCAAGCATTAAACGTTTCTTGGCGGGCATGTTGCCGGAAAGGTAGAAAAACATTTCCTCAGGACTTGAAGTTTTGATCTTCGTTTTGTAGTTAAAATCAATCAAATAAGACATATTTATCTGGAAGTTTTACCTTGATTTGTGGGGATTAATAAGCTTAAGATTCAACGTGGAGATCAATGGCAACCATAAGAATACAATCAAACACGTGAAGAACAGTTTCCAAACGAACAGAGTGGGACAAAACCACATCTCAAACGACTTCTCCAAAAGCAAACCAAAACAAGCCTCTCTCTTCGGTTTTTGGTTTCGAGTTGATTTATTCGTCGATTTCCATCTTGGGTTTGAATTTTAATTGGTGTTACTTTGCATTTTTCAAGCAGTATGGTATTAATCGTACACAATTCACAAACAAGATAAGAATTTCTTATGACAAATCATTAGATCTTCTAGTCAAAGTACTCTCATTTGACGACAACTTGATCTGATCATCCATTACTTTCATGTATCTTCTTGAACACGACCAGCTTGAAGTTGTTGAAGACGCCTACCTGGACTACAGCAGACCTTTTCAGTAAAGAAGAGACTGCTGAATCTGGCTGCGCACTCCCAAGATCGTAAATCAGAGCTCCGATTCCGCCATTTTTAAGCACACGCTCGAGCTCCGCCACAAGTAGAGCAAGGCCAGAGAAGTTTCCCACCTCCCTCGAGAAGACAAAATCGAAGGATTTATCCTCATAATCGCTCGCAGAGTTAGTGGGGAGTTGATTCAAACCAATTACGTTAGAGAATCCTAACTGTTTCATTGTTGATATAATCGAAACCACTCCTTCTCCAACGTACAAAGATTTTGCGCCGTAATTCAACAATTTCTTCTTCGTTAGCTCTTTAAACGCACTCATCGTCAGATTAAGCTTTCCATTACACTGATTTGATTCGAATAGGTCCCAAATAGGGTTCAGAAAGTGACCCTGAAATAGATACGAGCCACGGGGGAGTTCAGAACGGTCTGCAAAACAGCCATGAGAGATCGCTAAATGAGAGCTCCCTGAACTGGAACTGGAACTGGAATTGGAATTGGATAATATGTGAACTATGGGAATGATTGACAGAACCGAAGCGAAGAGGAAAACGCGAAAGAACACACGCCTCGCCACAGATTCGTCGAGGGCCCGCGATTTGAGGAACTTCAAATCCATGAACTGAACACCCAGATTGAGAACAGAGATGAAGATGATCGAAACTTGATCAGATCATCAGAAAGAGAAAATTAGCAAATGCGAAAACAGGAAGAAAGAGTTCCGATTTACTTCGTGGATTTCAGAAATCTGGTCTACATCGCTTAAGCTTGGATTGAAAATGGCGGAAGGTTGGAGCAAAGAGAGGAGGGTAATCCTAATCCATTAATATGCATAGTATATATATATATATATTGAGAGAGAGAGAGATGAAACAGGAGGAAGAGTCGAGAGATTACTGCGACACCCTGGTTGTGCACTAAGCCAATGAAATGAAGTAGTTTAATTAGAGGATTCAGGGCCCAAGAATGGATATAATAAGAAGGCGGTCAGGTGGAAGCCATTATTGCCTTCTTCAGAGGTCTGGCCCCCACTACCTTTGTCTGAGGTTTTTCACCCGCTCAGTGCCTTTTTCCTCTTCCGGCTATTGCTGTTCATTTTTTTTTATTTGTTTGGTTAATATTATTATTCGCTCCTTAAAGCATATTCTTTTTTATTTTTTATTTTTTTTTGAGCTACTTGTGAATTAACTCTTCGTGAAAATGTGTTGTGGCTATCCTTTTATCAATTAATTTAGCGTTTTCAACTAAATGTTATGTCACGTAGTGTAATGACTATTGAGCCAAATTAAAATTTATATATATATATATATATATATATATATATATATATATGCATGGGTGTGTGTGTAATGGTCTCTTGTTGTTTGTCTAAGAACATGAAAATGGCAATAAACGGTGAATGCCTAATACTCATTAAGTTTTTATCTTTGTTTAAAAACTATTTTATTCAATTTAGAGCCAAACTCACTTAGCTGATCTAATACAATTCAAATAATGATGAACCACAAAACACATGTAGCTAATAAATATTGTGTCCATATAATTATCAAGCTTTATCAATTCATAGTGTGCTCCACAATGTGATGTTGATGTACTACAATAAAATTATTGTTAGTTTTAATTACTTTTGGTGGAATATTTTCATTACAATTGTAACGCCCCGCGTTATAAAACCCTTTATTTCTTAGTAAAATTTTTCGCTTTCTTTCTTTTAAAACACTTATTTAATATCATAGTAAATCGGCTGAATAGTATGAAAACATTATTTAATAAAAGTCTATTTATAAAATATTTCTTTAAAAACATTTTTAGTAAATGCAATAGAAGTATTTAAAGCATAAAAAAATAGGAATTATTTTACAAAACATTACTTAAATAAACTATAATTTAAACAATTCTTTTTATTTTCTTTGAATCATAACCTTCCAGGTGGAATCTAGCTGATAACTCAAGAGTTCATCTAACAATGTCTATTCCTTCACGTCCATAACATAAAGTCTAATACCTGCATCACGGGCAACACCAAGAGCCGAAGCTCAACAAGAAATAGAATATATGCAATACACATGCTATGCTTATGCATGCTGTCATGGAGAAGAACCGATCTCTTCTTTTATTTTAGTTTCACTTAATAGTTCAGATGTATAAGATCTATCAGTCTAAAGAAGTTGGATCCATTATTAAGTCTAGTGGCCTAACCGTGACTACGACGAGGAAATACATCCATTAGGGGTGTCACCACTTGATCTCATATACCAATTTACGTTTATTGGTTCATTTATTAACATGCTATGCATATGTCAGCAGTCTCATAAATCCTATCATGATACATGTATGACAATTCATATCTATTTCATAATAGTCCTCAAAGTATGCAATCCATGAAATATATAAATGAGCAGTCCTATAGTACAATTATATAAATCCTCGAATTATGTAATTCACAACTATTATTTCATAACAATCCTTGAAGTATACAATGCAATAATAAAATAGTCTCGTGATGCAGGGTGTAACAATCCGGGCTTGTCCAGGATGTGTTGTCCATGGTCGCCCATGTTGCTAGAATAGATTCCTTCTATTCTTAGTAGCTCCTTTTTATTTTTTATTTTAAATTCTATTTTTGGCAAGTGACTCTTCGCCACTTTTGCATGTTCATTCTTACCAGAGTGGAGATGGAGCGGATTGTTCTTTAGGGGGAGAGGCATGACTGCACGTAGACCCACCTACTTAATGTAATTTGCTGACAATCAATGATAAGACATTTTACATTCAAACTATGCTCACTATGCTCAATGACGCTCTTTTCAATTAATCTCGCTCGCTTACTGCTCTCTCGTTAGACACAAAGCTCGCTCTAACGTCATGGGCAATTGGTGCCGTTGGCGCACTTCGTAGGCTAACTCGTTGTTCCCCCTAAAACAACGAGTGCCGCACGGCCCTCCTTAAGTCTATTGAAAGTAAGACCGTGACAGTTGGTATCACAGCCAGGTTGGCTCAAATTGAAAGAAAGTATGCCGAAAAAGAATTCGTCAGACAAGGCAAACTCGTCAATGGACCAGCTCGAACGGCTAATCGAGTTGGAAGAGGAGGTAAAATACCTCCAAGAGATACTTGATAGCATTCATTTTTTGGAGGAACGAATGAGGGAAATGGCTGAATTTCCTAATGAGATAGCTGCTATCCACAACTGGATAGACTCCATCTCGATCCAAGAGCTACTTGATCGAGTGGAGAACCTCGAGCCCAGAAAAGAGAAGGGAAAAGGGGTAGATAGTGGAGAAAGTTGCACGAGTGCTATGGTTGGGGTCCTGGAGAGCGTCGGAGAGATCGACAATGCTCATACTCAACTATTTGGCACCCTGACTGTCTTGACGGAAGACTTCAAAGGGATGTTCGAATCCCTCAAAGCTGAAATTGCCGAAATAAACATCAAATTGAATATCACTATGAGAGGTATGGGAAACCAAGAACAAGCTTCAAGCTTGGTTGAATGTAGTCGGGTGAAAATCCTAGAGCCAAAATCCTTTTGGGGAGCCCGCGATGGCAAGGAAATTGAAAATTTCATTTTTGACATGGAACAATATTTTAAAGCAGCTAAAACTGATGAAGAGTCAAAGGTGACCTTGGCCACGATGCATCTTACTGAAGATGCAAAACTTTGGTGGAGGTCAAAATATAACGACATTTGCAATGGTAATTGTGTCATCGATACTTAGGAAAAGCTCAAAAAGCAATTGAAGGATCAGTTCTTTCCCAAAAAATGTTGAGTTCAATGCACGCCGATCATTATGAGAATTGAAACAGACTAGCAGCATTCACGAATATGTTAAGACGTTCTCAGGCCTCATGCTGAATATTCGTGACATGTCAGAAAAAGACAAGATCTTCACCTTCATTGACAGACTAAAACCTTGGGCCAGAACAAAATTATACGAACAGAGAGTTCAGACCCTCTCGAGTGCTCTCGCTGCAGTTGAAAGACTGTTCGACTATGCCAACGAAAATCTTGGTCAAACGAAGAACACTTCGAGTACTTTAAGCAATACAAGAGGCCCAAAGATGACTACAGGTACTACTGAAAGAAAGCCATTTGTCGCAAGGAAAGCCAAGAGCCATGGAAAGGGGCTAGTAATCAACGACCACCGAATAAACCTATGTCCTGCTTCTTATGCAAGGGACCGCACCGAGTTGCAGAATGACCTTATAGGTCAACATTAACAACATTACAAGCCTCAATCCATAATGATAACCATGCTGAAGGGGTTACCAAAGAAGAACCTGTGGAAGTGGCTGAAGTAGGGATAATGACCTTTTTATCAGCAGTTCAACAACAGATGGCAGAGTTGAAAAGGACCCTAGATAAAGGCCTCATGTATGTGGAAAGCCTTGTCAATAATAGGGTTGCCAAAAGCACTATGATTGACTCGGGAGCCACACATAACTTTATCACAGAAAAGGAAGCTCACCGTTTAGGCCTGAAACTTGAAAAGAATGCTGGCAAGATGAAAATAGTGAATGCAAAAGCAATGCCAGTAGTTAGGGTGGTAAAAAGAGCTCAGATAAAACTCAACACGTGGGCGGGACCAATTGACTTCGTTGTGGCACAAATGGATGATTTTGACATTATATTAGGGATGAAATTCTTGATGGAACACAAAGTCATCCCCATCCCATCGACTAAGTGCATGGTAATTACCTGGAACGACCCAACAGTAGTTCCTGCTATTCTCAAGCAACCGAGTGCTAGCAACATAAAGATGATCTCTGCAATGCAATTCAAAAAGGGGTTGAAGAATCAAGAACCCACATATATCCTTATCCCTTCGATCATGGATGAAAGCAAAGAAGAAATAGTGCCATCTGAAATAATGGAAGTTCTTGAAGAGTACAAGAGTACTATGCCTGAATGCTTGCCAAAGACATTACCCCCGCGCAGAGACATTGATCATCAAATCGAATTGACCCTAGGGACTAAACCTCCGGCAAGGGCACCTTACAGAATGGCTCCACCAGAACTAGCGGAATTGAGGAAGCAATTAGATGAACTACTCGAGGTAGGATTCATCAGACCAGCAAAAGCACCCTTTGGAGCACCTGTATTGTTCCAAAAGAAGAAAGACGGTAGCTTACGGTTATGTATTGACCATCGAGCCCTGAACAAAGTCACTGTTCGGAACAAATATCTCATCCCACTCATCTTAGATCTCTTTGATCAACTATACAAGGCCAAATATTTCACAAAACTCGACTTGCGCTCAGGTTATTATCAAGTCAGGATTGCAGAAGGCGACGAGCAAAAGACAACTTGTGTGACCAAATATGGCGCTTTTGAATTCTTGGTGATGCCCTTTGGACTAACAAATGCTCCCACGACTTTTTGTACTTTAATGAACCAAGTATTCCATGAATTCCTTGACAAATTTTTGGTGGTATACTTGGATGACATCGTGGTCTAAAGCGAGAGCATTGAAGAACATCAAGTCCATCTTCATCAAGTCTTCGAGAAGCTGAGACAGAATCAGTTATATGTCAAGAAGGAAAAGTGCTCATTTGCTTAGAAAAGTATTGGATTCCTTGGCCACATTATTGAACAAGGATAGCTTCGCATGGATGTTGACAAGATCAAGGCAATCCAAGACTGGAGAAACCCCACATCAGTTACAGAGTTACGTTCTTTTCTCGGTCTTGCAAACTATTATAGGCGGTTTGTGGAAGGATTTTCCAAGAAGGTAACACCTCTCACCGAACTGTTAAAGAAGGGAGTCCTCTGGGAGTGGAACCAAGAATGTCAAATGGCCTTCACTAATCTAAAAGAAGCTATGATGCAAAGCCCAGTTTTTGGTCTAGTAGATGTGACTTTGCCATTTGAAGTCGAAACTGATGCATCTGACTTCGCACTCGGGGGAGTCTTACTACAAAATGGTCATCCTGTCGTTTATGAAAGCCGCATGCTAAAAGAAGCTAAAAGAAGGTACATAGCCTCAGAGAAAGAAATGTTTGCCGTAGTACATTGCCTTCGTGTATGGAGACAATACCTACTTGGGCGAAAGTTTACAGTAAAGACTGACAATAGCGAAATCTGTCATTTCTTTGAACAGCCGAAGCTGACCTCCAAGCAAGCGTGATGGCACGAACTTATCTCATAATTTGATTTTCATTTTGAGCACAAGTCTGGCCAATCAAACCAGGTAGCTGATGCCCTCATTCGAAAAGCAGAGTGTGTCAGCTTTGCTATTTGTCTCAACTTCAACTGAGTAGAATTACTCGGTCTATGAGAGATCGCATTCAAGATTGTTTACAAGACGACCCTGCTGCTCGGGCCATCATGCAATTAGTAAAAGAAAAGAAAACCCGACAATTCTGGATTGAAGAAGACTTGTTGTTGACTAAGGGAAACCGTCTTTGCGTACCCCGAAGTAATGATCTACGCCGAACCCTATTGAGGGAATGCCATGACACCTTGTGGGCCGATCATGCTGGATGGCAAAGAACATATGCCCTATTAAAGAGGGGATATTATTGGCCTCACATGAAAGATGACGTGATGCAATATACCAAGACTTGTTTGGTATGTCAGCAAGACAAGGTGGAAAGAGACAAAGTGGCGGGTTTGCTAGAACCATTACCGGTGCCAACAAGACCTTGGGAAAGCATATCTCTAGACTTCATCTCTAATCTGCCATCCACAAGCGACTTTGAAGCAATCTTGGTGATCATCAACCGCTTTTCCAAATATGCAACTTTTATTGCTGCCCCAAAGTATTGTTCTGCTGAAACAATGGTGCAACTCTTCTTCAAACATGTTGTCAAGTTATGGGGTATACTTGTAAGCATCATCAGTGATAGAGACACGAGATTCACCGGATCCTTTTGGGTGGAATTGTTCAAGTTGCTAGGATCAAGTATGAATGTTTCTTCTATTTATCACCCTCAAACTGATGGACAAACAAAACGCTTCAATAGCTTACTTGAGGAATACTTACGGCATTTTATGAATACCAACCAGAAGAATTGGCCGAGTCTCTTGGACGTAGCCTAATTCTGTTTCAACTGCCAGAAGAGTTTTTCAACTGGATTGAGCCCATTTGAGATAGTTTCCGGAAGGCAACCAACAATGCCCCACACACTCGACTAACAATACCTTGTGAAGTGTCCAAAGGCGTACAACTTCACCAAAGAATGGAAGCAAAATAATGAAATAGCTTGGGCGTATTTGGAACGAGCCTCCAAGCATATGAAAAAGTGGGCAGATCGAAAGCGGTGACTAGTGGATTTCAAAGCTAGAGACCAAGTATTGGTAAAGCTATTGCCTGAACAACTCCGATTCAGAGGGAAGAGAGATAAGCGGCTTGTCCGAAAATACGAAGGTCCAGTTCAATTTATTGAAAAGATCGAGCAGGCATTTTACAGAGTTAATCTACCTGCGTGGCTTAAAGTCCACTCGATAATCCATATTAGCAACTTGAAGCCATACCATCCAGACGATAAAGACCAGACAAGGAACAACATCACCAAACCAGACATCACCCTCAACTTTTGGAAGAAGAAGAAAGTTGAAAAAATTCTAGCAGATCGGAGCGTCAAGACAGGCCGCCGCCTACACACGGAGTACCTAGTCAGATGGGAGGGACTTGGAGATGATGAAGTCACTTGGGAGAAAGAAGACAAGTTGAAGAATGCCACACAGAAGATTGAAGAATTCAAGCTGAAGACAAGTTGAGGAGGACGTCAACAGCTCTGTTGGAGGAGAATGTAACAATCCGGGCTTGTCCAGGACGTGTTATCCATGGCCACCCATGCTTCTAGAATAGATTCCTTCTATTCTTAGCAGCTCCTTTTTATTTTTTTTTTAAATTCTATTTTTGGTAAGTGACTCCTCGACACTTTTGCATGTTCATTCCTGCCAGAGTAGAGATGGAGCGGATTGCTCTTTAGAGGGAGAGGCATGATTGAATGTAGACCCCCCTACACAATGTAATTTGCTGACAATCAATGATAAGGCTTTTTACATTGAAACTATGCTCACTATGCTCAATGACGCTCTTTTCAATTAATCTTGCTCGCTTACTGCTCGCTGGTTAGACACAAAGCTCGCTCTAACGTCGTGGCCAATTGGTGTTGTTGGCGCACTTCGTAGGCTGACTCGTTGTTTCCCCTAAAACAACGAGTGCCGCACGACCCTCCTTAAGTCTCCTGAAAGTAGGACCATGACACAGGGCCTCCAGTGGCCATCGCATCCAATTTCTTACATTTGTAGAATTTTCCATCGTTCCTTAGCGTCTATCCCTATATCCTTTTTCCCCTGTTAATACTAATAATCCAAGAGCGTCCGCGTAATTCCTCCTGTCGAAGCTCCTGCCTATTTCCTCACTTTTATTCTCAATTTCCTTTTCACTAATTTTCTCCCTAATTTTCTCTATAATTTCCTCACATTTTCTTCCCCTTTTTCCTTTCTCTCATTTCTCTCATTTCTCTCCTCTTCCTTTCCTCTCGTTGTTGTGAATTCTGAAGAGAATTCATGCCTATTTACAGGCAGGGAGTTCCTTCAACAAGCAGCAAAACATAAGAGACAAAACGTGTGTGCAGCATTTGGAACAGAGTAATTCAGTTGGCAAAAGAAATTGTCGGTCGATCACCAGCCAATGGCGGTCGATCTCGGGCATGGCAGTCGGTCTCAATCGACCGCCGTTTGCGGTGACTGACCTTCGATCACAGCTTCAGCAATTTCTTCCTTTTTCTATTAAATTCAATTATTAATTTCAATTCTTTTATAAATAAATCAATTTAATAAACCTTAACCAATTTTAATAATTTCCTTTCATCCAAATAATCGATGTAATTTACACTCCAATAATCTAAACTCAACCGAGTAGTCTAATATCTAGATTTTTCTCCAATTAATTTCTCTTATCCTTACTTAATTTTTATTATGAAAAATCAGGATATTACAACAATGCCCAATGGGCTAATTATATTCTTATAATTTAATTAACGGTCTATTATAAATTATAAACTGTACAACCTAACCCGAAAACATATCGGATCGCCTAATCCATTAACTTAAATTACTTGTTGTACAACAAAGACTTAAATGTGAATAAAATAGCATGTGTTCAATTAACTGAGGGTAAACCGAATGGTCAACAATAACATCAAGATAGTATATAGTAGATAAAATTGATATGGAATATTGTACAATAAATTAATAGCATTCTCATATAATAAAAAATAAGTAAATAAATTTTTTATCCCAATAAAGTTAAACTTACTGAGTAAAATAAATGTTAACAAAGTAAATGTTGAGTTTAATCCCGCATCGGTAGCTCATAATCTCCCTAAATCAAACCAGAAAGAGGGGAGTCTTCAAAGTGAGTCGTCTAAACCCAATAGAAATAGAATTTTATATTCAACAATGATATTAAAAAAATGTATTGGCATGTCATATATAAAATAAATTTCCATTAAAACGGTTTTATAAACAAGCAATTGGGCAAGTGTCAAACATCCCACTATAGTGTGATACATACATAGAATAGACTCAACTATATAATATGAAAATTTCAGTGAAAATGAAGTCACTTATGGACTCCGGGCACATTATGTCATTGAGAGATAAAGTAACAATGGCAACACTCGGCGATCACAAAAACCACGAAAAAACTCTGATCAGATTTATAGTTTTACGACCAAGGAACACAATACATACAATTGTCTAATTTCTCTAATTAACTTCAAACAAACACATTCTCCCACGATCGAATGTGCATAACAAAAACAAGACGCTCACATGGGTCGATCAATCCTAGTTCACGAGACCGAGATGATCTATAAATTTAATATGCATATTTAATAAAAATTATGTCCAGTGAAAATATACATATAGGGTAAAAAAATATTTTGTTAAACTATATGAGAACACATTTCAAAATAATATTTTTGAAATCGATGCAATACTAAACATATATAAACCCTTACCTCAACTGAGTCTATCACAGACAAAAGATCAAGTATCCAAAAGTTCAAAACTGATCAAGATTCAATACTTAATCGTAACACTTTTGTTAGTATGGATATATGTTCTTTAAGTATACATTATATATATATATATAATTAACAATATTATTAATAATTACTAAAATAAAATAAGTGAATTATAAAAAAATACACAACGACCACTCGATCTGTGGTGTTATATATATATATATATATATATATATATATATATATATATATTAAAAATTATTATTATTATTAGGGAAAATGATAAATTAATCATCGTAATTTGTGATCAATGACAAGTCAACCACTATCCTTTATTTTCTAACAAATTAATCATAGACGTATGGAAAAATGATAAAGCCAACATCACTGTCACGTTTACCGTTAAGAAGCTGACAGGGCGCCACGACAGTTCGTAGACAAAACGACGCGGCGTCGTGGTTTTCCAAAAAAAGAAGGCCAAAATTGGCCTGCATGCCGCGATATACTAGGACACCGCCACTTCCCAAGACACCGCGGCGTCGTCCCAAGACACCGCAACATTCCTCTTTTAAATTAGCGATATACATAACAGCGAACTCCCTGCAGTTTGCGATATTCTTAGGCATTTTGTAATCGATTAGCTAACCCTAGAGAATTCGGATAGCTGAAGAGAATGACATTTTGGCGAAGTTGAAGAATTTGTTGAAAAGCAAATGGCGTCTTTGAGTGTTGAAGAATCTGTTATTAACCATCAACTTGAAGTGGGACCCATAGCCACATGTTTGACCAATGAGAATGAGGTACGTGGAATTGGAAATGAAGCTGCAATTGTGTTGCATTCCGTCTCAGCAACTCTACATGAGGAGGACCTCCATTCATTATGCCAATCCACTAGTGATGAAGACATGGACATGGCAGAGAGTAGGCCTAGACGCCCAACACAAGCAGAAGGCAGCTTCGCTGGAATGGGCCTTGGGAAAAAGTATAGTTCATTGAAAAAAATTAGAGAAGAAATTGTCGATCATGTGTTGAAGAATGGATACAGGATAAAATTCACCCACAGTCTCATCGATTGAGGGCTGCTTGCTAGGAAGGATGCCCGTGGCAGTTGAACGTCTAAAAAATGCAAGGTGAAATGACGTTCAAATAAAGTTTTACAACGACATTCACACTTGCTCGAGAAAGATGGAAAGCTGTCATGCCACTGCCAAATGGGTGGCAACGCATTACTTAGACAGATTTAAAAGTCAGGGCGATTGGGCCCTTGCTTCCATAATTGAGACAGTGAGGGAGAACTTTACTGTTAACATCACACCCAATCCTTCTAGAAGGGCAAGAAATGCGGCGAAAAAAATTAACGAAGATGATGGCAATGAGCAATACAAGCTCATATGGTCCTATGCCGAGAAGATTTGGAGGTGTAATCCTGGAAGCTCTATGCTCGTTGACTGGGACATGAGTGCATTTAAAAGAATATAATGTGTTTGGCTGCATGTAAGATGGTCGTCCTAAACTGTGGTAGACCAGTTATTTGTTTGGACAGTTGCCACTTGAAGGGAGTGACTCCAGGTCAGCTGCTCACTGCTGTCACCATAGACGGAAACGATGGTATGTATTCGATTGCTGTAGTAGTGGTTGAAGCAGAAAATAGGGCTTCATGGAGCTAGTTTCTAGAATTGTTGCTCAATGATCTAAACACCCCATCTAGCAATGGATGAACAATCATTTCTAACCGACAAAAAGTGCGGTTGATTGCTTTTGCCTTATGTGTTTATGTTATGCATTTTGTACCAATGTCTGACTAATATTATGAATCTTTGCAGGGTCTAATGCCAGCTGTCAAAGAGGTGGCAGGGCAAGCAGACCATCTGTTTTGCATCCAACACCTGTATGTCAATTTTCAAAAATAATTTAAAGGCAGGTTGTTAAAGGATGCAATGTGGGCTGCATCTAGAGCTATAACTGTTACGCAGTTTGAGAGAGAGAGGACCAAGTTATTTTTGCTTGACCCGACGGCCCACAACTATCTATGAGAAATAGATGTGACATGCTGGGCCAAACATGCCTTCTGCTCCATCCCAAAGTATGACATAAGCCTCAACAATGTATTCCCGATCTAAGAAATTAACGTTGAAGCATAGGAAGGCAACGGTGGAGGCTGTTGAACCGATCAAAACACGGCGGTGGAAGGTGCGGCGGTGGAAGATGTTCAACCTACGACGGCGGTGGAAGACGAAGAAACCACCGAGCCTGAACAAGGAGAAGTCGTAGGCTCATTGGTCCAGTTCCAACCCGTTACAACGGTGAGATACGGTGAGAAGCCTTCTTTGTATGTTAGTGTAAAAGATTTTATCTTAGTATTCATCCGAACTTATATGCAGTGCTATGCAGTCGATGAAGAAGCCGTATTCGCGTATCATCAGGATAATCGTCTATTGTCATTAGGGTGGATTCACGTAAGTAACCATCTCGCTTCTCCGGGTTATCGTTCATGTTCACTCAGATAATCTAATGCGTTGTTTACATTTCAGACACACCCAAATCAAGCGTGTTTTATGTCATCCGTTGACCTGCACACTCAATTCACTTACCAGCTATTGATGCTGGAATCAATCTCCATCATCTTAACTCCCACTGACAAAGAGCGGTATATATTTTCCCTTGTGTAAATTGTTAATATTGCTTTCCGTGTATTTGACCGGAAATTATTCCCTTTGCATTGCAGGCCGTTAGGTGTCTTACGGTGTACGAGTGAGGGGATGAGGGTGCTGCGACAGTGCACTATTCCAGAAAAATTCCATGAGCACGACCCGACAATCTTTCAGTATGAGGGTCCGTTGTTCGCCCCAACAGAAAAAGTGTTCCTTAACCTGAACTTATCTTTTGCGGTCAAGGATTTGCACCTGAAATGGACCAGAAGAAGGCGGAATAGTTTAGTTCAAGGATTTACGTTGTAGTTTATGTTTAGTTGAATTTACTAGATGATATGTGTAGTTTACATTTACTGGATGAATGATGTCTTTGGATGATACTGGAGCTGCTTGGGATTTTGTGCGGGATGTATGAGAATAGCTTTGGGGGAGTAAAGAAACAAGAGAGACTCTAGCAAAATATTTAGAAATTCGAGTGAGGATAAGTGAAAAGTAAATCCTGTAATCAAATTTCAGAAACTAAACTCGAACCGAATTGACTCTTTCAACTTTGATCAATTTGACTATGTTTTGGTTTGGACTCGGTCTTTAAGTCTTTTTGAACTTGATTTTGGGTCGGTTTAATTTCAGTTTGGGTCTATTTTTGTTTCTTAAGTTTGGTTTTTTGTAATTTTTAAATTAAAAAAAAAATGTAAATATTATATTATAGTTCCTTTCAATTTTGATTGATTTTTAAAAAAATAATTTAATTTGATATTCATTTTGTTAAAAAAAATTCAAATTTTAAATTGAATAGATAACAAAAATTGAGTTTTACCTCGTTCAAAAAAATTTAAGATTTAATTTTAACAAACTTATAAAATTTGGAATCTGATTTGTACTTTATTGTTAAATTAATATATAGATAAAAGTATATAATAAAAATAACATATTGTGGGTACGTTGATGATGATGAAAGACAACTCACTTAACAACTAAACCTGATTATTATTAGATCTTTAAAATGAATTAACAACTTATATGAAACTAGTATTTAAAACAAAAAGCATTTTTCTTTTATTATAAAGAATTTAAATTCTGTCATTAAAATTTTTGTTATTTGACTTAAGTACTACGCGCGTGACTCAAGCAACAGTCGATTTTGTCTCTTAGTGTTACGCACTGTATTCAAACCTTATTTTGTTTAAAAATTAGTACGGAGTGTAATAAACATTTTTCTTGTTTTTTAGAGAGCGTCAATCTAACATAGGTTTTAGTTGAATAAAAATGACATTTCAAAATAGCTGTTTAAGTAACTACAATCGAATTATATTATCTATGCTTAAGGGTATAATTCTCTTTTACTCTTTACTCTTATAATCTCTTAAATTTTATTTTCTTCTTCATAAATTCATTCTGGTCAAATTGGGAAAAATATTCCCTCTCTCCCTCTCTCCCTCTCTCCCTCTCTCCCTCTCTATTTTCCATTTCTTTTCTTTAATTTTTGTATCACGAGATCAGAGCATTGATAGATTATTAATCTAGTCCACAGCTATCAAAATTTTCTTTTATGTAATTATTGCGTTTTTTGATCTTCTTCTTGGGCCCATGGTCCTTTCTACTCACCACTCTTTTCCCAATCATGGTAAGAGCACCACTCTGAAAATGTCTATAACTAAGGTGGAGATTTCTCCTGAATTATTGATGAGCTGAGGTGTCTTTTTTTGCCCTTATCTTGTCTGCAACTTACTAGTTGGGCTGGAATAAGCAGTAGAGGAATAAGGAATATGGGAGAAACTAAAAATGTTGAAAGAGGTATAGAGAGAGAGAGGCGGAGGAGAAATACAAGGTCAGTAAGAAAATGAAATTGTATATGATAGACTACAGGTTCAACTTTGCCTTTTTTGTTTTGTTTCATTTAGAGTATTATTAGATTCATTTGGTGTTGCTTGTTGCTCTTTGTGGTGTATTTTGGTTGATGTTTTGGTAGTCGAATATTTTTATATATTGATTTAGTGGGCTAAGGACAATTCACTTCAGCCCATTACTCTAAACTCCATAGAAAAAATTATTCATATTGAAGTTATGCAATGAATAATATTTTCAAATACAAAACGATATGTAGTTTTGTTATTAATACTTTTTTTAGGCCCAAAAATGAAATGAATACTAATTATGCAGAATTATTAGATATTTGAGAAGCTGATAACTCTGAAGATTATCACTTGCATCAATAATTTTGTTGACCATAAGACTGTTCAAGAATTTTATTCATTTGTGGTAGAGTTGTGGGATCAACTAGCACTCACAAAATCAACAGAGTTACTGATGTTTGTTTCTTATATTGCTCTAAGATGAAACTTTTGCTCCTATTGCAAAAATATAAACAAATGGACTCTTATTGCAATAGCCTATGTTTGACGATAGTATATTTCTTAGATGGATGCCAGAAGTTTTTTTCTTGAATAATGAAACTCAAGAAGAAGTTTACATGATGCCTTCACCTGGTATATCTCATAAGCTTGGGAAGTTTACAAGCTCAAAAAAGATTTTTATAGCCTTAAACAAGAACCTCTTGAATGGTTTGAAAATTTCTATATGATTATAACATTCCCTTTTGTTTGTCAAATGTTCATGTGGTTATAGTATTATATTTCTTTATATATTGATGATCTTGTTTGAAAGACAAAACTCTTTGAATAGCCCTAGGTCAAATACTAGAATTTGTGGACAATTTAACCAATTTATTTATGGGTTTTCATGTGTATTTGCCACTCTTTGATTCTGTCCTTTCAGTTTCTTTGTTTGGCAATGACAACTATCCATGTTTCTCTATGCTTTACATCTATGGTTTTTGTGAAAGTAAATAAAATTAAATAGTTTGAATAGTACTAATCAAAATAATTCTTAAAAAAGACTATATAAGTCATTTAAATTTTATTAACAAAGAACAAGACCTAGAAGTCTCTCAAGAAATAATTATTTTTATAAATAAGTTCTTAAGAAAGATTGAAAGGGTCACAACTGGTCACACTTAAAGTCTAATTTCTTAAGATATATATTACTTACACTGTACAACTATACCACTAACCTTGATGAGAACCTCGATGCAATCAAAATTTAATGGTACAAGAAAATAGACAAAATGAGACACGATGATTTTTGTGGTTCGACAATTAGCTTACATCTCAGTTAGAAAGCACCAAGATAAACTATGTAAGATACTTTTACAACAACATTTGACAAAGACTCCTTATAAACCAAAGCTAAATTATCCCCAAGAGCAATCTTGCACAAAAATCTCAGGAAACGTTACAGACGCCCACGGTTCGAAGTTAGCAGAATTTTTTGGAAAAACTGCCATAGCAAAGAAAACAGCTCTAATGGATGAATTTCAGCATGACTTTTTGACACATACTCAAAGGATGAGTGATAAAGAAACTCTCTAAAGTTCGTGAAAAAATTCATAAACATGATTGAGATATGGCCAAAACAGTACATGTTAATCAGAAATTGTGAAAAAATCATAAGTTTCTACTCCAAAGTGATCTCTAATGAAGAAACTTCGTAACTTGATAATTTGGAAGATTCCATGTAATGCCCTAAAGTGTAACCCTTGTCATGATATTTTTTTTAAAATCAATTTGTAAAAATCATATCTTTAAAAACCATACCGCATAAGTCTTAAAGGAAATCATCATTTAAAGTTTAAACATAGCAAACCCCAATTAAATAAACATCCATATCTGAAATTAAATCCAAATATTAAAGACATAAATAAGTATAAATAAAAAGATTCTTTCTTTTTGGAAATTCATTTGCTTTCCATTCAACACACATGGTCAATCTCGCCTCAACAACACTCCAGCTTTTCCTATGAGTATAGTTTTTCAATTGCCAAGACTATTTGTTTGTCTCATCAGGATCTTCAAAAACTTTATCTTCACCTATATCACAAAGTTTACCTATTAGTATAACGCTTAGTAAAATATGCATATAAAATATAAACATGAAATGTAGTTTATAAGAAAAATCATGTCTTTTCAGTCAACGGTCTTTCTTTTTTCTTTCACTTTATAGTCCAATCGTTGTGGGTAATTACGTCTAGGGGAGAGAGTGACATTATTAGGTCCACCTCATGTGGGACAACCGACTCTGTAACGTCCCGGATTCTCACTTGTCTTAAAAGTATGTTAAAGTTTAAGTTTTTACTAAGATATTAAAACGTTATTTTTATAAAACTTCCAACGTTTAAAAATAATCAGAGTGCCAAAAATCCTATCGTTACCAACTTACTAAAAACAGTCACTTAAATCAGGAAAAGTGTGATTAATAAATTTAGCGGAAACGTAACTTAAGCATCATATAAAAATAATAATTTGAAATCCAAAATTTGAGTTTTCAAAGTGAAACTTATATAATATTCCGAATAAGTACTCAAATAAGGGTTAAAAAGGGTAATTTAATATTCGTAAAACAACTTGACGTTAGCCCTTACAAAATTACTCATTCCTTTGTAACTTGATGTCGTACTACTACTCGGGTTGCGTCTCCTCCGGATACGCCACAGGCTCCACGGGAATGCCCTCCTCCGCTGCTCCTGGTATGACCATCTCATTACCTACACCACGATTAAGGACGTAAGCTTACGCTCAGTAAGTAAATGGGTTAATACAATTATGCTTATGCCTCTCTTTAGTTCTTTTGGAATGGGGGCCACCCAAACCAATATTTTCTTAAGTTCTTTTATCGTTCGTTCTTTACTCATACGTCAAGCTGGAGATTGGGGGTTGTCTTTTGAGATGGCCTAGTTTGACCAGCTTCAAATGTAGCGCCCCATTAATTTAAAAACATTTTTCTCGTATTGAAATACGTTATAAAAATTTTTCGCTTTTATTTACTCATTATTTGAAATTCATTTTGTGAGAACGTAAAATCAAAGTAACCAATTGCAGAAAATATTAATATACAGTAAGAGTTCAAAACATAGTTCAATGTCTTACCAAAAAGTCCCAAAGTCCCTATTACAGACTTAAAATATTCAAAATACTAGTGAAAATTACCAAAATACCCCTCACTCAAAATACCATCACTTCCCAAAATACGTGATTCGCACCCAACATGTCAAATCGGCTGATAACACGAGGGATCATCCTGGAACGCCTCTTCCTCAACCGGTACATATTCTTCATTAAAATCATCAGCTACATTACGGGGAAAACAATGAGCCTAACGCCCAACAAGAATCAGAATTAATGCAATGCGAATGATGCATGTACATATAATGCATTACAGAAGAGAACCGTTCCTCTTCTCGAGGTTGAGGTGGAATACTCCCTAGAGTCATGTGGCCTAACCAGTCACTCCGACGAGGAGATATATCTATTGGGGGTATTACCACAAGCAGGTATCCTCACTTTTGTTGAAGACGTTGGGGGTTTCAAAACGGGGTAATGGTGAACCCTAGAATCCACGTAGCTAACTTCTAAACCTATCACTCCCTACGTGAGAGGAATCTACTGTATGGAAGTCACCATTCACCTGAATCCCCACACGCCTATTTACGTATTTTAATATGACATACATAGTGTAAATAATTTTATAAGCCCTAAGGTGATGCATGAGTGCCAGAAAATAAATCATAACATGAACATACAAAGAATCACAATTTAACATGATTATCATTATCCCTACTACTAGAAAGCAATTAAAACTAAGAAACTTTCATTTTTATACAAGTTGGAATCGATCTCATTTATTATTTTATTTCTTGACAGTGATGAGCAAGAATGACGACTCTAACTCAAATTGCAATGTCTACTTCAACAATTTTTACACTACTCTGTATGGGTTTCTCAATTTAATCCAAGTAACCATATTACGACATGCTTCCAATGTAATGATGTTAAGTGATCAGGAGAATAGTTTACCGAACTCTAAACCCATGCTTCACATCGTTCAATCTAGGTCCATATTCAAAATAGTCACATCTGCAAAACTCTAACTATAGTACTAGCACACTTAAATCCATTCTCTTGTGTTTTCCACAATCAAGTCCACAATTCATTTTCATCATTCAAAACAGGGTATAAGTCCATACTTAACAGTTTTTGATTGCTAATAACTTAGACATAATTCACAATCATGTTGGTAACAAATTCAAGAAGTGGACAGTTCAAGTCTCCAACTATACACCAAGTTCAGATTTCAATATAATAACTATCAATTTCTACTAAGCATGCTTTTCATCCAATCCACAAAAATTCACACACACAACCCGTAATGTAGGGTCATTCCTTTGGCCAAGACAATATTCTAATTCTTACCTTAATTCCAGCAATGAAATCGACAGCCAAGGCAAATGCTTTACCCTTAAATCTTCCAACAGTGCCTAGACAAAAACAATATCAGCATTCCATATCTTATAATCAACTTGATCCAACTCAGAAGTCCAAAAATCAATTCAACATTCCTCAGAATAATTCCTTACCTTTGTTTCAACCCACGATGCTTCAATTCCCAAACGATCAATAAGACAAAACAAAACTCACTTTTTAACACTCAACAACTACTCTCCAATGTCTTTCCTTTACCAAGCAGGTTCACAATTTACTAGTCAAGAGTTAAGCTTATAGGAAACTCACCTCTTACCTCCACTTATAGACACAGACGGTGAGGGAAGAAGAGGACTCAACTACAGCAATAAACTCTCAAGCAGAGAATGGCAGAGGATAAGCTGCAGCAAACTACCCAATTCTAGAGGAGGTGGTCCACTCACCAAGCACCACATGGAAAGCTTCCATGCTAATGGGAGGGAAGAGACGAGCTGTAGGGAGTAGACTAGAGAGAGAGAGAGTCCATCGTGTAAGTCAAGAAATCGAAAGAGAGAGAAGGATTTATAAAATGGGTTTCGCAGATTTTTGACTTTTTGGACGAGACCAGTTATCCAAGTTCATTTTCGGACGATACCAACACCTCTTTAAATGCATAAAATTCGGTACAGATTCAAATCAACAACGTCCGCATCGTCCGCTCCAGATTTCAGATGAGAAGGATGCGTCCGAAAAGTCATCCAAAATTGTACAGATTCAAACCAACAACTTCCGCGTCGTCCGCGCCGTCCGGACCTCGTCCAAAAACCCTCCAGCTCACATTTTCCTTAATTTTTAACACTTGGGTAATTTTCAACATCAACCCTATACTTTCCAAGCATAATTTAACGCGTATCATCACGTAATATGACATGAGATGTATACATATTAGCTATCCAAATTTAATATGTCGATAAACGGGAAAAAATATATTTTCGGGGTATTTCATCAAAACTCCTGGGTGCACACTAGTCCCTTTCCCGACTAGGTAAGGGTGTATCCTAGCTGCCACGCTAGATCCGAACTACCCATCTACCCGAACTCCCTATCCCTTTCTAGCGTATCACGCCTTCAAGGTTTCTTCCCTTCCGGCGTATCCTACCTTCCGGTTTTTTTTAGTGATAGGCTTATCCCGCTCATCCCGAAACATTTCTCTTCTTAACATTTTTCCCTCACTCACGTGCATTAGTACCACCCCGAGGGGGCACTCCCTACTTGGTTGCTATTAACGTGAATGTATGAGGATGCTAAAAACCTAAGTAACGCATTCATAGGAACGAAGCAATAGAGATTTCCAATCCAATAATAAAGGGCGGAAATTTAATGGAACAACAAGAGAAACATGTGAAAACAATATCTAGAGTATGATATTAGGCAACATTATTAAGTATCACAGGCATTGCAAAATTAGAGTATCATGCTCAAGGAGTAACAATAAGTCGATTCAATATGGAAGAGCACAAGAGACATTAATTTAATTAATGAGCATGCTTGAAGACTAATAATACCTAACATGCAAAAATCCTATACAGGAAATTGACATGCTCACAACAAGTACTCAGAAATATGAAGATTATACAAGCAATAGATTAACATGCTCGAGATTAAGAAAATTTGTTAATTTACATGCTAGTTAACGGAGGAAAATACTATTCAACGTGCTTTACAATCATGTTTGATAATAATGGCAAAAGTAAATAACATGTTGGAAGATTACAGATTATGCTTTTAAATGACTACTAAAATCAGCGAGTAATACCGAAACGTAACCGTAGAACATGCTTCTTAACAATTCTAGTAGCAGTGAGGAATATGGAATGAAATAGCGGACACATGCTTTTAACGACCAACACAACACAACAGAAAACATGAACATCTAACATGTTTTTAATCGACTAAAACGGTAGCAAATAGAATGTCTAAGCATGCGTTTATTTTGACTAATACTGCAGCAATTAGAATATCCAAAAATATGTTTAAACGACAATTAAAATAGTAGTGTCATGCAATTACATAGACCGTAAGTCATGCTTTTGAATGACTAATAATAGCATAAATAAATCATAAGGTAGAACAGCGGATAAGTCCTACAAATCATGCTTTTACTAACGGTAAATAGCAGCAGATATTACTGAAACTGAACATCGAATCATACTTCTATGTACCACTAAATAGCAGTGAGAAAAATAGAAGACAGAACGGCATAAATATGCTTCTTATCACTAAAACGAAGCAACAGCAAATGGACAGTAAACATGAATCGAACGAACAGCGAAAATATGCTTTTTTGTCAATTAAACGAAATAGCTATAAGTATCTAAGTAGTGTAACTAAGCATGCCTAATAAATTTTTTAGGACGACTGTATCATACAACAACTAACATGCTATTAGAATGGCTATAAACAACAGCGAAAAAATCTGAACAGAGCAGGTGAAAACCTGTTGTTAGCGACAATCACAGCAGTAATAATCAACGAGGACATGCTTTTCCACAACTATACTTTGACAGCATCGAGCAGCTCAACATTCAGAACCCAACATGTGTTTCACAGGACAAGGATACAACAATGGGATCTCATGAATAATAAGGTGATTCGTTACTTTTTCACATAATAGATGAGCATCAAAATAAGGTAATAACACAAATTGTTTGTTCTTTTCAATATTGTTCACGTTTCATCCACTGTTCTTATTCTCATTCATGTTTTATTAGAAGCTTTTAGAGCACACTTTTGATAGAACAATACAACAACATATATAGAAAGTAATGATAAGGTAAGCAACTACAGAGTGAAGAGTAAGGACAGTAAGGAATATTACAGGAAGAGTCAACAGAGTTCGTCTAACAAATTTTACAGATTCTAGCTACAACAACAAGGTAGAACATCAAACACATACACATACGTTTACTTGGGTGTAGGGCCTCCAAATGGCCACGACTACCTCAAGTTCCTTACCTTATCAATGAAGCAGCTTCTCCCCTTAGCTCCACACCTCCAGCAGCATCACTCTATGAAGAACAACGAACGCTCGAAGGAAGAAGAGAAAGAAGCGGGAGATAAGTAGATGCTCCCTCTCTCACCTGGAGGCAAATCGTATGGGAGGCAGGAGGAGTAGGGGACAAATCCCTGTTGGTCGGCCATAACCATGCGATTTCGTGTCGAGAAGCTGTGTTTTTATTGGTTGGGCATCATTCTCCTTCTGATTTTAAAACAGTTTTTTCACTATACAATGAGGATTCGAATGAGAGGCTGCGTTCGAATTCTGCCCGTACCGTCCGAATTCAGAATTCGGACACAAAAAGGACGTCCGAGATGTCATCCATGTCATCCGAATTTGTCCAGAATTTGGACAGATTCAAACGCATAACGTCCGCCTTGTTTGAAATCATTCAGAGTCATCTGAATTCATCCAGACTCTAGACATATTCAAACGCACAACATCTGCCTGTGTCCACTGTGGTCCAAAATTGTTCAAAGTCGTCCAAAAATACCAAAATTCCATTTCCTTCACATTTTCAATTTGACTTTCATCCGAATAAATTCCCATGAATTTACAAACCACCACTTAACGCGTAAAGAAATGAGTTGTATCATGAAATTTTATGTCCAAAGTAAAATTACATTGCTTGACGGGAAAAGTTAGTATCAGGTTGTTACAATCTTGCCCCCTTACAAAAATTTTGGTCCCCAAAATTTAGCTACTTGAACAACTCGGGGTACATAGCCCTCATGTCATCTTTCTTTTACCAAGTGGCCTCTTCGCAGCCGTGATTCTACCATAAGACCTTGACCAGTGGAATCCGTTTGCGCCGTAATTATTTTACTCTTGAGTCAAGGATCTGCAGCGGCTTCTCATTGTAGCTCAAGTTGGGCTATACCACGACATTATCATCGAAATGAGTTAATACGACTGTATTGCCAATGCACTTTTTGAGTATAGATACATGGAAAACGTCGTGTACAACCGCCATGGAATCCAGCAACTGTAACTTGTATGCCACCGATCCGACTCTCTTTGTGATCACATAAGGCCCCACATATCGGGGGTTGTGTTTTCCCCTCTTGCCAAACCGAACAAAGCCCTTGAAAGGAGACACCTTCATGAACACACTATCCCCTTCATTGAATTCCAAGTCCCGTCGTCGGTTGTTTGCATAGCTCTTTTGGCGACTCTGTGCTGCTAGCATTCTCTGCTTCATCAGAGCCACAGACTCAGCCATTTTTTGTACTATCTCAGGGCTATAGAGTGCAGCTTTGCCAACCTCGTCCCAATACAAAGGGGATCTGCATTTCCTCCTATACAGAGCTTCGTAAGGCGCCATACCTATAGTGGCCTAGAAGCTGTTATAATATGCGAACTTGACCAACGGAAGAATTTTACTCCACCCAACATGAAATTCCAGAACGCAGGCACACAACATATCCTCGAGTGTCTGAATAGTCCTTTCGCTTTGGTCGTCGGTCTGAGGATGGAATGCTGTGCTAATTTTTAATTCTGTGCCCATAGCTCTGCTCAAACTCTTCCAGAATTCCAAAGTAAAGCGTGGGTCTTGGTTTGATACAACAGAAACCGAAACATCGTGAAGTCAGATGATTTCTTTGATATACAAGTCAACAAATTGATTCATTGTATATGTCATAGATACTAGCAGGAAGTGCGACATTTTAGTCAATCAATCCACGATTACCCAAATGGCATCGTGACCCTTAATTGTCTTGGGCAAGCAAGTGACAAAGTCCATGGTGATGTGCTCCCATTTCCACTGAGAAATCTGCAGTGATTGGAGTACCCCACCAGGTCGCCGATGCTCGACTTTAACACGCTGGCATATATGGCATTGTGACACATAATCGGCAATGTCGTACTTCATGTTGGGCCAATAGTAATGAGTTTTAAGATCTCTGTACATCTTGTTACAACCAGGATGCACAGAGAAGTTGGAAGAGTGAGCTTCTCTTAAGATCTTTAGTCGGACCATCGAATCACCGGTCACAAACCACTGGTTCTTATACTTAATGATGCCATGAGCGGACGTAGAGAGATTCTGATACTTTGGAAGGGTCGGTTTCAGCTTGAAATCCTTGGATAATACCACGTCCAAAGGTCCTGGGACCATCTGCACCCCTAGTCCCTGAAGATCTCTCTGAAGTTCGACGGACATTCCTTCGCATATAAGGCTCATCACTGAAGTCTTACGGCTAAGAGCATCCACAACGACATTGGCTTTCCATGGGTAGTATTTAATCTCACAGTTGTAATCCTTAACATATTCGAGTCACCGCCGTTTACGCATGTTTAACTCATTCTGAATAAATATGTACTTGAGGCTTTTATGATATGAATAAATCTTACAGCGCTGGCCATACAAATAATGTCTCCACACCTTTAGAGTGAAGACCACGGCTGCGAGTTCCAAATCATGAGTGGGGTAATTCTGCTCATGAACCTTAAGCTATCGGGATGCATAGACAATAACTCTTCCATGCTGCATAAGAACTCCACCAAGCCCTCTCTTCGATGCGTCACAATGAATATAGAAGTTGCCATCCTCCGTGCGCAGTGTCAACACTGGGGCAGTGGTCAGTCTACGCTTCAGTTCTTGAAAACTGTTCTCACACTCACTGGACCACTAGAATCGGACATTCTTCTTGGTCACGCCAGTCAGCGATAGAGCGATCTTCAAAAATCTGTCAATAAAATGCCTGTAATAATCAGCCAGTCCAAAATAACTCCTCACTTCCCCACCATTCTTTCGGCTGTGTCCAGTTCACCACTGCCTGTATTTTTGCCGGGTCTACAGATATAGTTTCTCCAGAAATGACATGGCATAGAAAACCAACCCTGCTGAACCAGAATTCACACTTAGAAAACTTCGCATACAACTGATGATGGCTCAGGACTGATAAGGCTGCTCGTAGGTGTTCGCAGTGCTCCACTTCCGATCGAAAATAGATAAAATTGTCGTTAATGAAGACGATAATAAATTTATTTAGAAAGTCCCTGAAGACTCGGTTCATCAGGTCCATAAAAGCCGATAGGGCGTTGGTCAAACCAAAGGACATTACCAAGAATTCATAATGTCTGTAACGCATACGAAACATAGTCTTCGGTATATCCTCGGGCTTAACCTTCAATTGATAATATCCTGACCGAATATCAATTTTTGAAAATACCCTGGCGCCACTCAATTGGTCAAACAAATCATCAATCCTGTGTAGTGGATACTTATTCTTGATGGTCACTTTATTTAGCTCCCTGTAATTTATGCACATCCTCAGAGTCCCGTCTTTCTTTTTGACGAATAGTACTAGTGCGCCCCAAGGGGAAAAACTGAGTCGAATAAACCCTTTGGTGACCAGTTCTTCCAGTTGTCCTTTTAACTCCTGCAGTTCGGTGGGTGCCATCTGATATAGATGTTTAGAAATAGGATCCGTATCAAGCTGCAAATTGATCTCGAATTCGATCTCGCGATCCCGGGGTAAACCAGGAAGATCATTGAGAAAGACATTTGAAAAATCATGCACCACAGCAACATCCTCCATTTTGACCCCAGTGACTGCCGTAGTGTCAATCATGTGGATCAGAAATCCGTTGCACCCGTTCCTTAGTAATGTTTCCACCTTGAGTGCGGAGATAATAGCAAACTTGCCCTTCTCTTTAGTCCCGCGAAAGATATGTCGCTCACCATTCGAAGGATAAAGACAGACCTCCCTCCTTTTGCAGTTGATGATTGCGTGATGTACAGATAGCCAATCCATCCCAATTATAACATCATAGACTTTTAGATCCATAATGATTAGATCGGCATAAAATAAACGGCCGTTGATATCCACTACATAATCCTGGAGCATTCCATCGGTAATCAGTCGATTGCCAGAAGGAAGTAGCACTCGATGCATATAATTCATAATGTCGGAGAAATAGTTTGCCTGCTCGCAGAACTTGGTGGAGATAAACGAGTTCGTAGCACACGAATCAAATAAGACATATGCTGCACATTCTTTTATATAGATTGTCCCTGTCGAGTTAGGCGAGTTGTTTATCTTAAGGTAAAGTCTCCTAATTTTCTATCAAAAGAAACAATTATAAGTATGTATATGCAATTATTATTTAATTAGAGTGTACCTGCTACCATCGATGGCTGGTCATCATCATCGGTCCAAAACATGGAGAAAACTCGGGGGGCTACGAGTCGGGTCAGGCACTGTCTGGCCTTATGCCCCGGCTTTTCGTAGGAGAAACACTTCTCAGAACCCGCTCAACATTCACCCCGATGTACCTTCGGGCATTTTGGGCAGACATTCTGTGGGGGAGTGTGAGACGTTGTTATCATTGGCTTCTTGTCTAGCCTCTGCTATGTCTTGGTCTCAGCCGGGCGTTTAGCACCCTGATTCACGGAGGGGCCACTCCTTGGCTACTGGGCGGAACTGGCCCTCCAAGCTTTTTGGCTAGCCTCTCTCTGTCTGGCTGCCATAAATTTAACTCCCTTTACTGCCAAGGCCCTGGATACCATCTTTGAGTAGGTGACACCCTCGGTGCCAGCCCGATAACTCGCTCTTATATCTTCGTTTTTAACCCCCGTACAAAGTGCTGCACCTTAGGCTCCTCGGCTGCAATCAGATGTGGAGCGTAATGAGATAAGGCCTCGAGTTGCTGGACATACTTTGCTAATGTTCCCAACTGATGTATGCGCATGAACTCTGTCTCCTTCTGGGTAAGTACAGTGTGATTGAAGTACTTGTCATTGAACAACACCTTAAAATCATACCAAGTGAGAACCGCCACATCCTGGGAGGCCTTGACCGTATCCCACCAGAATCGAGCTCTGTGGCTCAAGTAGTAGGCTGCACACTTAACCTTCTCCGCCTCACTGATCTTGGTATAGGAAAACTTCTCCTCCATGGAGCATATCCACTCCTCGACCCCTAAAATATCAGAAACGTCACCATTGAAGCAAGGCGGCTTGAGTTTCTGGAATCTCTCCCACCCACCCGCCCTCTGGACTGGCTGTATCGACATATCTCTGTGGTGTCCATTACCGTTTCCGTGGTCCTGACCCATGAACCTCTCCATATAACGAAAATCTGCACTATAAACTGGGTCTGTTTTTCCACTTGCTGTGACTGTTGCTTTATAATCTCTGCCAAACGCTCTAGAGTCTCGTTCCGACCGCAATTCTCATGCTGATCAGGTGCTCAGGGTACATCCCCTACACCAGGCATGCGTTCTCTTCCTCTTCTAGCCATTTTTAACCGCCTACGAGTCCACGTTACAATGTAAATAATAACTTCAAGGAAAATTATTAAAGGAAACATATTTCTTAGTCACAGTTCTATACATTTCTACACTATGGTGCAGTTAGTTTAAATAAACATTTCAATAGCATAAAGGGAAAAACTTACAGTCAGAGGGGCATTTCCTATCGAGTCTGGCTTATCTGCTGCGAAACGCTCGAGTAGTAGTATGACTCTGATACCAACTGTAACGACCCAGATTCTCACTTGTCTTAAAAGTATGTTAAAGTTTTTAAGTTTTTACTAAGCGATTAAAACATTATTTTTCTAAAACTTCCAACATTTAAAAATAATTAGAGTGCCAAAAATCTGATCGTTACGAACTTACTAAAAACAGTCACTTAAATCGGGAAAGTGTGATTAATAAATTTAGCAGAAATGTAACTTAAGCATCATATAAAAATAATAACTTGAAATCCAAGGTTTGAGTTTTCAAAGTGAAACTTACATAATATTCTCAATAAGTACTCAAATAAGGGTTAAAAAGGGTAATTTCACGTTCGTAAAACAACTTGACGTTAACCCTTACAAAATTAGTCCTTCCTTTGTCACTTGATGTTGTACTGCTAATTGGGTTGCGTCTCCTCCAGATACGCCACAGGCTCCACAGGAATGGCCTCCTCCACTGCTCCTAGTATGACCATCTCATTACCTACACCACAAGTAAGGACGTGAGCTTACGCTCAGTAAGGAAATGGGTTAATACAATTATGCTTATGCCTCTCTTTCGTTCTTTTGGAATGGGGGCCACCTAAACCAATCTTTTCTTATATTCTTCCATCGTTCGTTCTTTACTCGTACTTCGAGCTGGAAATTGGGGGTTGTCCTTTGAGATGACCTAGTTTGACCGGCTTCTAACCTCCTAGGTGCACATTAGTCCCTTTCTCAACTAGGTGAGGGTGCATCCTAGCTGCCATGCTAGATCCGAACTACCCATCTATTCGAACTCCCTATCCCTTTATGGTGTATCCCGCCTTCAAGGTTTCTTACCTTCTGGCGTATCCTGCCTTCCTCTTTCAATGATAGGCGTATCCCGCCCATCCCGAAACATTTCTCTTCTTAACATTTTTCCCTCACTCACGTGCATTAGTACCACCCCGAGGGGCACTCCCTACTTGGTTGCTATTAACATGAATGTATGAGGACGCTAAAAACCTAAATAACGCAATCATAGGAACTAAGCAACAAAGATTTCCAATCCAATAATAAAGGGTGGAAATTTAATGGAACAACAAGAGAAACATATGAAAACAACATCAAGAGTATGATATTGGGCAACGTTATTAAGTATCACAGGCACTGCAAAATTAGAGTATCATGCTCAAGGAGTAACAATTGTCGATTCAATATGGAAGAGCACAAGAGACATTAATTTAACTAACGAGCATGCTTGAAGACTAATAATACCTAACATCTAGAAATGGTATACAGGAAATTGACATGCTTCACAACAAGTAGTCGGAAATTTGAAGATTATACAAGTAATAGATTAACATGCTCGAGATTAAGAAAATTTGTTAGTTTACATGCTAGTTAACAGAGGAAAATACTATTCAACGTGCTTTAGAATCATGTTTGATAATAATGGCTAAAGTAAATAACATGTTGGAAGATTACGGATCATGCTTTTAAATGACTACTAAAATCAACGTGTAATATAGAAACGTAACCGTAGAACATACTTCTTAACAATGCTAGCAGCAGTGAGGAATATGGAATGAAATAGCGGACACATGTTTTTAACGACCAACACAAAATAGCAGAAAATATGAACATCTAACATGTTTTTAATTGATTATAACGGTAGCAAATAGAATGTCTAAGCATGCATTTATTCCCACTAATATCGCAGCAATTAGAATATCCAAACATGTGTTTAAACGACAATTAAAATAGTAGTGACATGCAATTACATAGACTGCAATTCATGCTTCAAATGACTAATAATAGCATAAATAAATCATAAGGCAGAACAATGGATTAGTCATACAAACCATGCTTTTAATAACGGTAAATAGCAGCAGATAATACAAAAACTGAACATCGAATCATGCTTCTATGTATCACTAAACTACAGCGAGTAAAATAGAAGACAGAACAGCAAAAATATGCTTCTTATCACTAAAACAAAGCAGTAGCAAATGGACACTAAACATGAATCGAATGAACAGCAAAAATATGCTTTTCTGTCAATTAAAACGAAACAGCGGTAAGTATCTAAGTAGTGCAACTAAGCATGATTAATAAATTTTTAAGGACGACCATATCATACAACAACTAACATGCTATTAGAACGGCTATAAACAACAGCGGAAAAATCTGAACAGAGCAAGTGAAAACCTGTTGTTAGCGACAATCACAGTAGTAATAATCAACAGCGAGGACATACTTTTCCACAACTATACTTTGACAGCAATCATACAACTCAACATTCAGAACCCAACATGTGTTTCACAGGATAAATGAGCAGGACAAGGATACAACTAAGAGATTCATGAATAATAGGTTCATTCGTTACTTTTTCACATAATAGATTAGCATCTAAATAAGGTAATAACTTGAATCCTTTGTTCTTTTCATTATTGTTCACGTTTCATCCACTGTTCTTATTCTCATTCACGTTTCATTAGAAGCTTTTAGAGCAAACTTTTGATAGAACAATACAGCAACATATATAGAAAGTAATGGTAAGGTAAACAACTGTAGAGTGAAGAGAAAGGACAGTAAGGAATATTACAGAACATCAAACACATACACATACGTTTACTTGGGTGTAGGGCCTCCAAATGGCCACGCCTACCCCAAGTTCCTTACCTTATCGATGAAGCAGCTTCTCCCCTTAGCTCCACACCTCCAGTAGCAACACTCTAGGAAGAACAACAAACACTCGAAGGAAGAAGAGAAAAAAGCGGTAGATAAGTAGAGGCTCCCTCTCTCACCTGGGGGCAAATCGTATGGGAGGTAGGAGGAGCAGGGGACAAATCCCTGTTGGTCGGCCATAACCATGCGATTTCGTGTCGAGAAGCCTTGTTTTTATTGGTTGGGTGTCGTTCTCCTTCTGATTTTAAATCAGTTTTGTCACTATACAGTGAGGATTCGAATGAGTGGATGCGTCTGAATTCTGCCCGTACCGTCCGAATTCAGAATTCGGACACAAAAATGACGTCCAAGATGTCATCCATGTCGTCCGAATTCATCTAGAATTTAGATAGATTCAAACGCACAACGTCCGCCTCGTCCAAAATCGTTCGGAGTCATCCGAATTCATCCAGACTCCAGACAGATTCAAACACACAACGTTTGCCTGCGTCCGCTGTCGTCCAAAATCGTTTAGAGTCATCCAAAAAGACCAAAATTCCATTTCCTTCACATTTTCAACTTGACTTTCATCCGAATAAATTCTCACAAATTTACAAGCCACCACTTAACACGTAAAGAAACGAGTTGTTTCATGAAATTTTATCTCCAAAGTTTAATTACATTGCTTAACGGGTGAAGTTAGTATCGAGTTGTTACAAACTCAAACCCCTCCGACAATGACCATTTATTAAATTTTTTATCTTTCTTAAATGAATGCATAAAATGTACAAGTGGCATGTAACATCAATCTAATATGCATAATATACTACACAGTAATAGTAAGCAAATCCTCAATCGATGTCTCAGTTATGAACATAACTCAAACAACAGACAGTAGCATATTATTCATCAATATTTCAATGTAAACTTCAAGCAACCATTAGTACACGTATTCTCAATTCACAGTTCAACATAAACAACTAAAAAATAGACATTAACATACCTTCTAAAAAAATAGCCCGTAGGCATCACAAAATAATATCCACAATTGTACCTTACCCTAGCATTTTGTGATGTAGGCCAAAGGCCAAACAAAACAAAAACATCTCTTACCTGTAGTTCTTCCCAAAGCCCGTAATACCCAACTCTTCCAACACGCTAGGTATCCTCGAAATTAAATAGAGAACCAAGTTAGTAAAAGAAAAGGGTAGGTCTTTGTCACTCTTTTCTCTTGGTTGAAAGTAACTTCACAATTTTCATCCTTTTTATTACTATTGCCTTTCTGAAATTCAAAGCTTTAAGCATAAATGACCTACCTTAAGAATGCTTGAAGAAATTCTCCTGAGGGTTGAGAGAAGTTTCTTCATCTTTGTGGCTCCAGAATAACTAGGGTTTCGATCTCCAAACATGCATATTTATAGATGGTCAACAAGAGGATACCATGGAAAAAAATTATGTGGAAATCGTATCCAAGCATTATCGTTTCCTAATAGTTTAGAGAATCAAATCGTAGCACACAAGTAATTTGGAAATAATCTTGTTGTAATATTTCCATAGAGTAGCAGATGTGTAAATTGTCGTAGGGGACGTCCGCTACATCCAATTCGACCAATGATAGTCAGCCACACTAGTCCTTAGTCTTAATTTGTGGTCACCAATGCTACCGCAGATGCCAATCCTCCTATAGAAGCCCATGCTGTTGCAGATTACCAATATTTTTGCTAATTCCTTTATTCCAAATGACGTAGTTTCATAACTTAAATTTGTTGCCGCAGACACGTTTGCTACCATGGAAATGTTAGGAGTAATGTGCCCAACAAGCAAATGTAATAGAACAATTTTATAATATATGAATAAATTTATATTGATTAATGTTAGGTTAACATTTTATATCATGTTTTATAAAATTCATAGAAAATTTCTTGGTTATTTATGCTAACTTTATATCAACATATATGTTGAATAAAATATAAAGAGTAATAACTAGACTATGTACATTACTTATATTTGAAGTATGAAATCTTCAAAGAGTTCATAGTCATAAACATAGTTTATCTCATTAAGAATGTATAGTCATATCCCGACTAAATATGTAGTGACATAAGATAAATATGTTTTATATAATATGATTATATAGGACTGGACTAGATAAAATTATATTGTTCTGATAATTTTCGTTAAATATAGAACAATTAATTTTATCATAATGATGGTCATATATGCATGATCTTAATTCGTTGTATTTAATAAACTCCTATTTTATTTTAATTTATTCTTTGATTTACTCGGTAAAGATTTGTGCAAGATACGATTCATATACCTTGTATATTAAGAGTAAATAAAAATGAATAGCTGGGAATGTTAATATCGATACAATGAAATCCATTTCTATAGAATAGCTGAGGAATCTATAGTGTTTTTCTCTAAATGCCATAATGGCCATTATTGAGCAATACCACTTTAAATAGAAGTCCAACCTCATTAGATGAAGGTTGTTGGAGAAAAAGGTTGAAGAAAAGGTTGAAATCTTTGAGATTAAAAAAATCCATTTTTAAAGCAAAATTTGTGTCTTCCGTGTTGCCTTTAGAAAAATATTTTCTAAATCCAAATAGATCGTCTCATGTATTGAGAATACTATCTATCATAAATTGAGTGTGATCTTGTTTCGTTCATCATGCCCACACGTGCTTATTCTAGGTGAGGAGGATTAGTGGAGAAGATCAAAGGTTGATTTTGTACCCGTGTGAAACAAACTACAAAGGTAACATTCTTCATCTTTTAGATTAGATCGAAATAGAGATTTTAAATACATGTTATTATTAATATATTATAACAATGATCCATTTTATGTTCATGTTGAAATTGTTTTTCATGATATATAGGTGACGCACGTTACCGTTGTTATAAACATCTGCAATTCCGCCGTTCGAATGAACCTAAAAACCAACAATTGGTATCAGAGCTTCGTTGTAGTTATGATATATTTAATAATGTGATTTTATGAAAATCATAATATGTGATGATAAGTAGGCTTATGCATTTTTTTAAATAATATATATTTTGGAATGTTGAATGTATGGATGTATGCATGATTGAAATAATGATCGTAATTTCATGTGGCCGATTTGGGTTATGAATATTTTTTAAATTTCTTATTTTAATTTTGATGTAAACCCAATTTATCTTGGGTAAATACTCTTTATGTAATATTGATGAAGATCAAAGAAAGGAGGACAAAACAAATTTTGGAGCGAGACTATAGTGTGCAATTATTGTCACTACGACGTATTACTCAAAAATGTGGAGGCCACCAAGACTTCAGATAATTTTTTTATGGGTTTATATGTAATTTTAGAAATACCCAAATCGACCCAGTCATTATTTTATTTACTTTTATGCTTGATATAAGTTGTTTTTATCATTGTTATACATTCGCATGTTATATAGTACTTGCATATAGAGTCTACTTATCATTTAGTTTTCTCATATTGACACGCATTCTTAGCTTATATTTTATTTATTTTATTTTAATAAATTAGTTTGTTAAAAATTAAATGTTTTTAATTAGATTAAAACAATTATTTCATATTCATGAATTATGTGAGAAAATAAAATAATGCAAAATTTTAATTGTTAAAATTTGTACATTATTTTGTAAGTGCTAAATAAATTGTTTATTTAGTATCATTAATTTTATAATTTGATTATAAAATTAATAATCTATATATAAAATAAATTTATTTTGATTAAATATTTTTTTATATAGATTTAATAGAATATGTGATATTCTATAAAATCACTATAATTCAAAATAATGAGTGGGAGCGGAGAGTTAGGCATAACTTTTCATGGTCTCCTTTGTTGATACAACAACATGAGATTTAAGTAGGGCTCTGAGACGACTTAGTTATCGTTCTCCCTAAGGAGAGTGTTCACTTAAATCAATGCCATGGTTGATCTCCTAGAGATAGGTTTTATAAAATGTATTTTATAATTCACCGTCCTTAAGACGACAATTATAAGTTAAGTTTTATAAAATCGAAACGATGGTATACACTCATAAAAATGTGATATAATGTGTTAATCACCTTTTGACAAAAACTAATCGATAGTTAATAAATTTTGAAAATATGAAATATTTTGAATAAATTTATTAATAGATAATATTTTTACCCTAAGGAAAAATATTATGTATCGAGACAATAGTAGCATTTGCATTTTATTTAGTGATTTAGCATGCTCATGCATCATTTTTACTTGCCATATTACTTATGAATTTTATGCATAATATTAATTTTTATTTATTTATTCATTATAGCATAATATCTTCTTTTATGATTAATTTACTTATGACTGAAAAGTTGACTAGCGATAATTTCGTCAACTGGAAAAGGAACATGAATGTAATTCTTGTGCACGACAACTTGAAGTTTGTCCTGACTGAGGAATGTCCTTTGTTCCCTACTAAAAATGCAATAAAAGAAAGGAGAAACTCTAAAAAGTATCTCGATGAACTAAAACAAAAGAAGACAAGTAAATCTGATTGACTTGTTATTGAATATTGTTTAGTTGAGAATGATTTATCACCCTGGATAGTTAATTCAGGTGTAACTAATCATATTTGTTGTTCTTTATAAATGCTTAGTTCCTATCGGAATCTAGTAGATGGGGAGTTCACTATGAGAGTGGGCAATGGGGCACTAGTTTCATCTTCAGTAGTGGGAGAAACAAAATTATATTTTTAGAATAAATTTTTATTATTGAATAATGTCTATTTTGTAACAGGGTTTACTAGAAATCTCATTTCTGTTTCTCACTTATTTGAACAATGTTATTCAATTTCTTTTTAATAATAATATTGTTATTATTTCTAGAAATAGACTAGAAATTTGTTCTGGTTTTATGAAAAGTGGACTTTATATGATAAGGGTCATCAATAAATCACTGTTGAATACTAAAATTTTTAAAGTAGAATTGCCTAAGTCCTAGAAATTTAAAATTTCTCATGATGATAACACATATCTTTGGCACCTTCGTCTAGGTCATATTAATCTAGCTAGAATTGATAGACTTGTGAAGGACGATCCTTTAAAAGATTTAAATGTTGGATCTTTAGCAGTTTGTGAATCTTGTCTAGAGGGAAAAATGACCAAGAGACCTTTTTCTGCAAAGGGTCGAAGGGCTCAAGAGCCACTTGAACTCATATATTCAGATGTATATGGCCCTATGACTACTCGGGCTAGAGGTGGTTATGAGTACTTCATCACTTTTGTTGATGATTACTTAAGATATGGTTATACTTATGTAATTCAATTTAAATAAAAAACTTTTAGAAAGTTTCAAGAGTTTAAAGCTGAATCTGAAAAGCAATTAGATAAGTAAATCAAGTGCCTTTAATTATATCAAGGAGGTGAATACCTTGATAATAAATTCAAGGAATACTTGTTAGAACATGGGATTATATCTCATCTAACAACACCTGGCACTCCTCAGCAAAACAGTGTTGCTGAGAGGAGAAATAGAACTTTACTTAATATGGTTCGATCCATGATGAGTTACTCTGCACTTCTAAAATCATTTTGGGGATACGCCATACAGACAACGACTTACATTTTGAATGTGGTCTCATCTAAGTCTATTCCTAAGACACCTTTATAGTTGTGGAGTGATCACAAGCCTAGTTTGAGACACTTTCGCATATGGGGGTGTCCCGCACATGTGCTAGTAAGAAAGACTGCAAAATTAGAACCTCGATCTGAGGGTTGCTTGTTTGTTGGTTATGCAAAAGGCACAAGAGGGGGTTTGTTCTATAGTCCTCAAGGTAACAAGGTATTTGTATCAACAAATGCCACATTTCTTGAATATGACTATATGGTAAACTTCAAACCTCAAAGCAAGATTATCTTGGAGGAAATTCATGCTGATGAGATCAGATCAGAAACAACAAAAGTTGTTGTTCCACATGGTACTCAGAAAACGACTACTTCTAGTCAGACCATCACACCACCTAGATGTAGTGAGAGGGTAGTACGACCACCAGCTCGATACGGATAGGTAGGTAAAGCACAAGTTGCTGTCACTACTGATGGAAAAGATGATCCATTGTCATTTAGATGTGCAATGGAAGATGCTGACAAAGAAGCATGGCTTGAAGCTATGAAACTTGAGATGGAATCAATTTATTCCAACTCCGTCTGGGATCTTGTAGATCTACCTGAAGTGGTGAAACCTATAGGGTGTAAATGGATCTATAAGAGAAAAAGAGGAGTGCACAGGAATGTAGAGACATTCAAAGCTAGACTTGTAGCTAAGGGTCATACCCAAAGGGAAGGAGTTGATTATGAAGAGACTTTCTCTCCTGTAGCTATGCTTAAGTCCATTAGTATATTGTTCTCTATTGTCGCTCATTATGATTATGAGATTTGGCAGATGGATGTCAAGACGGCTTTTCTAAATGGTCATCTTGAAGAAACCATTTATATGGAGCAACCAGAGGGTTTCATAGATAAAGATGCACAACAAAAAGTTTGTAAGTTAAATAGATCTATTTATGGACTTAAGCAAGCATCTAGGTCATGGTATATGAGATTCGATGAAGCAATCAAATCTTATGGGTTCACACAATGCCTTGATGAGTCTTGTGTATACAAGCTCATAAATGGCACGCGTGTAGTCTTCTTAGTTTTGTATGTTGATGATATTCTACTTATTGGGAATAATGTAGAATTATTATCAGATATAAAAGCATAGCTAGCTAAGCAATTCCAAATGAAAGATTTAGGAAATGCAAGCTACATTCTTAGGATTCGTCTAATAAGAGATCGTAAAAATAGAATGTTAGCTTTGTCTCAAGCATTGTATATTGACAAGATAGTTGTCAAATATTCGATGCAAAACTCCAAGAAAGGTTATTTACCTTCTAGAGATGGAGTTATTCTTTCTAAAAAGCAGTATCCTGACACACCTCAAAAGGAAGAAGATATGAGACGTTACCCATATGCATCAGCTGTTGGGAGCTTGATGTATGCTATGTTGTGCACAAGGCCTGACATATGTTATGCAGTAGGGATAGTTAGCCGTTTCCAATCAAATCCAGGATTAGATCATTGGATAGCAGTCAAACATATTCTCAAGTATCTGAGGAGAACGAGAAACTATATGCTAGTATATTCTAGTAGGGATTTGATTCTAACTGGATACACAGATTCTGATTTTCAAACTGATACAGATGATCGAAAGTCGATATCTGGATCAGTTTTCACCCTTGGAGGTGGAGCCATAGTTTGGAGAAGTGTAAAACAATGTGGTGTTTCAGACTCTATTATGGAAGTAGAATACATTGCTGCTTGTGAAGCAGCAAAAGAAGTTGTGTGGCTTAGAAAATTCTTTAGTGATTTGGAAGTAGTTCCAAATATGGATAAGTCATTATCTTTGCACTGTGACAATAGTGGTGCAGTGGCGAATGCTAAAGAACCTAGAAGTCACAAATGAACAAAGCATATAGAGAAAATATCATGTGATAAGACATATAGTGCAACGTAGAGATGTTACTGTTCTAAAGATTCCATCAGATGAGAATCTTGTTGATCCTTTCACCAAGACGTTACTCGTAAAATGTTTTGAGAAACATCTACAGGGGTTTAAGGATTAGAGACATGTCTCATTTGCTTTAGGGCAAGTGGGACATTGTTAGGAGTAATGTGCCCAACAAGCAAATGTAATAGAACAATTTTATAATATATGAATAAATTTATATTGATTGATATTATGTTAACATTTTATATTATGTTTTATAAAATTCATAGAAAATTCCTTGGTTATTTATGCTAACTTTATGTTAACATATATAGTGTAAAGATGTGGGATAAAATATAAAGAGTAATAACCATAACATGTCCATGACTTATATTTGAAGTATGGAATCTTCAAATAGTTTATGGCCATAAACATAGTTGATCTCATTTAGAATGGATAGTCATATCTTGACTAAATATGTAGTGACATAAGATAAATATGTTTTATATAATATGATTATATAGGACTAGACCAGATAAAATTATATTGTTCTGATAATTTTTGTTAAATAAAACAATTAATTTTATCATAATGATGGTCATATATGCATGATCTTAATTCGTTGTATTTAATAAACTCCTATTTTATTTTAATTTATTGGTAAAGTTTTGTACAAGATACAATTCATATACCTTGTATATTGGGAGTAAATTAAAATGAATAGTTGGGAATGTTAATATTGATACAACGAAATCCATTTCTATAGATTCATTTATTTGTTAGTTCAAGGATCGAATAATTAGCGCGCAATTCATAATTTTTATGAATTAATTATTCAATCACGAACTAATGGTAGTCAAGGATAAAGACGCAATATGAGAGGTTAACGGATTATAAACCTAGCTCTATTACGAATCTAAATGGAGGGTTAATAAATATGTAATGACTATATCAAAGGACATTACTTTAAGTAAATATACTCTATAGTTTTGAGAGTGCAACTCTAAGTATTTAGTGGAATTACTTTAGAGTTAATAATTATGTTAATTAATATAAAGAGTTTATATTCGTTAACGAAATATTATTGGAGCTTAAAACTATAGGTCCATTGGTCCCTTCGTCACCTTCTATCAGTATTCGAATAATAGAAAAATGAGCAAAGAAGATTAAATAATTAATTATGAATTAATTATTTAATACACTCAATAATAATTTTATTATTATTATTTCATTAGATGAATAATTGAATTATTGATTATTCAATTAATCAAGACAAAATGAAAAAGTTGTCATAGTTAATATATTTGTTATATTTCATTAGATGAAATAATTGAATTATTGATTATTCAATTAATTAACAAATATAAAGAAACTTCTAAAATAGTTTTTAAAATGGATTTTGTCAAATTTGAATTTAATGTCAAACTTGATTTAATGTCATGACCTTTTGTTTTCCATAACTTTTTTGTCATAAATGTGTTATAACTTAAATGTGCCAAGTGTTGAACTATGGTGATAATACTTTTGATTTCCATAACATTTTTATAAATGTATGAAATCAATTATAACTTTAATGAGGAATTTGTAGTGTTTTTCTCTAAATGCCATAATGGCCATTGTGGAGCAATACCACTATAAATAGAAGTCCAACCTCATTAGATGAAGGTTGTTGGAGAAAAAGGTTGAAGAAAAGGTTGAAATCTTTGAGATTAAGAAATCCATGTCTTCCGTGTTGGCTTTAGAAAAATGTTTTCTAAATCCAAATAGATCATCTCATGTGTTGAGAATACGATCTATCATAAATTGAGTGTGATCTTGTTTCGTTCATCATGTCCACACGTGCTTATTCGAGGTGAGGAGGATTGGTGGAGAAGATCGAATGTTGATTTTGTACCCATATGAAATAAACTACAAAGGTAACATTCTTCATCGTTTAGATTAGATCGAAATAGAGATTTTAAATACATATTATTATTAATATATTATAATAATGATCCGTTTTATGTTCATGTTGAAATTATTTTTCATGATATATAGGTTACGCACGTTACCGTTGTTATGAACATCGTTAATTCCGCCATGCGAAGGAACCTAAAACCCAACAGGAAAAGCGTTATCTTATAAAATGATGACGTTCATTCTCTTTAATACACTATCGCAGACGCGTTTAGTGCCACAAAAACATGTTCTATAACTTAAAGACGACGTTTAACTTAAATAACCCTCCTTTCATGCAACATCTTTTGTAACGACCCAGTTTTTTATTGCCTTAAAAAAATTGCGTAAAATTTAGAACTTTTCTTTTTATAAAAACGTGAGAGTATTTTTCCTTTATAAAACCCGATCATTAAAACTCTTTACTTAAAACATTTATCAACTGTAGCAAAAGTAATAAAATCTGCAGCGGAATTAAAACAAGACATTAAAGAATGTTAACTAATTTACAAACCCTTTTTCAAATAATTTGTATTTAATTCGTTAGCTCAGCCAGCCACAAGATCCACCCGTGCAAATCATTCATCAACTGACTTTGATCTGTTTCTCTTGTTTCTCGTACATACCTATATCACAGGACTTAATCTAATGATCCTAAGGCGTAGTAAGTGTTATAAAATAAAAGGTAGGATGCACATATCATGCAGCTTTTAAAATCTCTTTTCATTTTTCGTTTATGTTATGCTTCTATGTTTTCTTTTACTGTTTTCTTGATCTTACCTTTATTGTTCTGCCTTTGGTATTCAACTCAACCCTCAACCAATGGGGGACTAATCCACCCAAAGCCGCTAACCTGGGGACCATGTCCACCAAGCCTCTAAGCATAGGGACCATGTCCACCAAGCCAATATTTATTGTTCTTTCTTTGGTATTCAACTCAAGCCTCAACCAATGGAGGACTAATCCACCCAAAGCCTCTAACCATGGGGACCATGTCCATCAAGCCTCTATTTATGAGTTTGAGTTCAACACCAAAGCTTTAATCGTCTAACATTGGCATGTAACTCAACCATTGTGGGACAAATCCACCCAAAGCCTCTAACCATGGGGACAATGTCCATAAAGCCTCTTTTTATTAGTTACATGCCAAAGCCTCAACTAGTTACCATTGGAACGTAGCTCAACCATTGGAGGACTAATCCACTCAAAGCCTCTAACCATGGGGACCATGTCCACCAAGCCTCTATTTATGACTTACGTGCCAAAGCCTTAAACTATGGGAAGCACATCAACCAAACCTCTAACTATAGGGGAACAATCTGCCCAAGCCTCTATCTTTTTCTTTACTTTACTTTATTATTTACTATTTAATATTTGATTCCGT
Source organism: Begonia loranthoides (assembly GCA_022433065.1). Classification (NCBI taxonomy): domain Eukaryota; kingdom Viridiplantae; phylum Streptophyta; class Magnoliopsida; order Cucurbitales; family Begoniaceae; genus Begonia; species Begonia loranthoides. The sequence goes on along the minus strand of CM039468.1, from coordinate 42,682,478 downwards.
TTTCTTTACAAAACCATGCTTAAAACTATTTTTTTATAAGTTTGAAAACCATGATGCATGATGCTCGTGAATGCATACAGTTCAATTATATCTCTATGTAATAGCGAAACATGCTAATCTATTAAACATATCATTAAAAGACCCTAATTCTAATAAACACCCAGCAAACAACATTACAATTCATGGAACATGCTCAATATCTGGTAAAGTAGTAAATAACCTAAATATTCTAGTAAAGCGATAAACAGTTAGCAAACAAAGTCCTATTTCTTGCGATGTAGGGTCCGAAAACCAAAGCACTTGCGTATCACTTACCTGGTGTCCTTAGCACGGTTCACAAATTAACGTTGTCCTTCTTCCCTTTTATACCTTCAAAGTAATTATTATTTATTTATTAATATTTTTATCCATAATAAATCTTAACTTGATACCGTCATTCCTTATTTATTATTTAATAATTTAATTATCGCTTGACAAATTTCTATTAATTTATCTTCATTAATTTCATGGTCAATAGACGGATAACTTAATTTATACTTTTTCTCTTAAATCACAATTATCCAATTTAACTGATATTTATTCACTAATAACAAATCACTGAAGCTCCATAAACCTTAACACTTGACAAATCTCGTTAGAGAACTTAATTACTTAGCAACATTGCAATAACAATTTCAATATATTCATGCTTCCATTCACTAAACAACCTATTAACATTTGAGTAGCAGACCAACACCCATCAAACAGACAAAGTCCAAATCACAGAACAATAGCATACTACATATGACTGCAATCCATCAATATCATTCTGAGAACTAATAGATTATTTTATTCTTGGCATTTCATATCAGGCAACAAGCTATCAAAAGGATAAACTTAATCAAAAGAGTATCATCCAGACATCAGCTTAACGAACCCATTTTTCTTCACTTCTGCCATTATTACATTTGAAGTCAACATATATTCCTTTACTTTTTAATAGCCAATATCAACTTAATATATCCAAATTGGGAAGCAGTAAACATAGAGGACATTCAAAACCAACAGAGCCAATACCCAACAACAATGCATTATCCTTGCTAACATCCTTCTTTTATCAAAATTATAATCAAAACAGATAACCAAATTCCAGCCCAACAGTATGGCACAACCGAAAGAAAACAGGGAACATCCCTCAGACCCCATAGCTCCATAATATTCAAAACATAATTTCAAATCTCAACAGCCAACAATGATAACAAAATCAATTTCTAACTCATTTGCATAGTCCATAAAACATTCAGAGTCTGAATACCTGAAGACCAAAAGGAGACCGAGAGAACAACCCGAGAAGCTCCTTTTCTTTCTTCTGTTTTTTCAGTCAACATTCACCCACTTCTTTTTATTTTCTTCAGCAGCCCACAGCTCCTAGAGAATCACCCGAGCCGACAATCCATTCCCTGCCATACCTATATAGGGAGGGAAAGCTGCAAGCAGATGGAGAATTGCTCACACCAAGGAGAGTGGTCCAATACATGATGGCCATGTGGAAGTCGTTATCGTTTTGGGAGAAGGAGAAACATCGGGCCAGCCAAAAAGAAGTAAACCGGTTCACCTGTAGACCAACAGACCCAGACCCAGACCCTAACCGATGCCCTGCTCCAGCCTCACCAATTCGTCCCTGCCATCACCTATTCGAAATTGTCGAACAACAGAATGCCAAGGGGAGAAGAAACACTAAACAGAGACCATCGACTTACCTCCACCGACGGTTCACAGCTCCAATTTCGACATCGAGAGCTGCGGTACATAGAGCCCTAGCTCGCCGTTTGCTCACCGTGCGCCAGTGATCGTTGCAGCAGCCCGCGTCATCAACGTGAACACCCATCGCTCGCCATCTTCTCTCACTTTTGATCGCTCTCTCACCGTCGCCTCTCTCGCTTCTCCTCTCTTCTGTTTGCCAGCGATCAACAACGAATGGCCAGGGGACAAAATTAAATCCCCTCCCCCTTTTTTTGTTTTTCTATTAACCGTAGACCAGCCCTGAACTGGTTCACAAACTGAACCGGTTCAGCTCCTTACTCCTCCCTATTTTCATTTTTCTCCCCTTTAATTAATTTCTTATTTCACTTTCGTTTAAATAATTAAATTCTTCATTTAATTATTTCCATTCCAAATTATAATTTTCTTTTCTCCGAATATTACATGATTTTAATTATCGACCCACTTTAAATTCTTCAATTCGGCTTCCAAAATAATTATCCAATAATCGATATAATTATCTCCCAACAATTATTTTTCTAAACTTATTTTCATGATAATATATTCCATAATAAAATTTCTCCGAATAATCCAATTATACCCCCAATTAATTTTTCATTTATCCTTACTTAATTATGTAATGGAAAATCGGGGCATTACATCTTTACTTTCTACGGAAGAATATTTTTGTAATCCAACGTTTCACGTTCTATCCTTAAATCCAAATCCAAATCCAACGGTCTTTCATCCTTTTGCATCCTTGCGGTGACAAACACTTCTGCGAGAGCATCTTTTTCCAATTCAACTTTATCTCAGTCGTTTTTTGACTTCATCCAATGGTTTTCCTTTGTTTGTTGCATATATTTTCCTCATGAAACGGTGACATTCCCCTCCAACTTAGTTGTCGTGGTTGAGTTTCCTTCCTTGGACTTTTGCCTTATATTAAAATCTATTTCCTAATTTTTTTTATTTATTTACTTTATAATTTATAATAAAATCCTTAAATGTTAAATATGTAAAATTCCAAAATTTGTAACTCTAAAATATTTTTCTATTAAATTCCAAATGTCACATTACATAATTAAAATTATTTGCACGAAAAATTCGAGTGTTACATTCCCTAACTTCACAATAAGTTAATTCTGCAATCTAACATGAAGAAAGAACAAAATAAAAAAAAATTGAAAAATGGTGAAAATATGAAAACTCACTCTCCATTCTAACACGAGGAAGTTAGATCAAGTTCCCACTAACCGCCATGCTCAAGCTTATCACTCTTGAATGATAAGATAATCATCCTCAAGGGTTAACCTCAGAAATCCACTAGAGAGAAATATCTAATTTCTATTCAATAACCAAAAACTTCAAATCCTCTGCCACAAACCCTAACCCTAGACTAAATAGCCAACAGATAAGGGCAAAATTGTAAATAAATTAAAATTATAAATAAAAAATGAAAATTAAATCAAATAAAATGCATGGGATAAGCGGGCTTGTGGCACATCATCCTCATGAGGTTAAGAAGGACTTGACCTCAAAATTTATTACTCCAATGGTGTCTTGGTAGTTAACAAGTAGTCTCTTTTCCTTTTTCTTTCTCTTCAGATTCTGGACCAGAAACATCTGACAAGGTGCATCGAAGATAACTTCACATTTCATCTCCATAATCGAGTGAGTAGATATTGGTATCACCGTTATGTTTTACCTTATGATCATACTGTCAAGGTCTTCCAAACAACAAGTGACAAGCATCCATAGATACAACGTCGCACGTAATTTAATCTCGGTATTTTCTTATAGTGTAACATCCAGAATTTTATTGTACTAATTGATGTTAAAGTAAGGTTGGATGTTTAGATGTACAAGGACTCATTTGAATTGCTATCAGATGAATTTTTGGTCAACCAAGGTAAGGTAGCGATCTACCTGTCCAAGGCAAGCTCGAGTCTCTATGAAAATATTGGGATCAACGGAAGTGTGGAAGGGTGCAGGAAACCTAAATGCACATCTGAAACTTGGATTTGATCTCGGGTCATGTTGTGGTTTACCAGAGTTTGAGTGTTCGATTGACTAATCCAAAGACAAAGTGTAATGTATAAACCTCAGGTAGTATCGCGGACAACCTGGCATTTCGATAGCAGTCATCCACAAATGATATGTAGATTTTTCCACAGTAAAAATGTAGCATCTGGGAACTGGTTGGTGTCTGCGGTGAATATCCAATATTGGATTTCCTTTCAAAAGTAATAGCACGAATGACTGAAATCATGTGTGAGCGTCCAAAAAAATCAAAAAGTCACCTGTAAATATGTAATTAGGTGTCACGTTTTAAGAGTGAGAAACATGCTGACTAAGCGTAAATATTGTTGATGGTTGTGACACCTCAACATCAAGTGAAGACACCTCACTCTTATGGGATGATATGTCAAAGGAGTGTCACTAGATTATCTTTAGAAACTCCAACCGTTAGATATATCAGGAAGAGGAAGAAGCTCACAAGGAGTTGAGGTTCTCTCTCTACTTTCTGAAGGTAAGAAGAGTTTTTGTTAAGATTTAAAGGAATTTTAAGGAATTGGTTGGATTTTTGAGTTGAAAATAGTGGATGATATGAAATGGATGTTAAGAGGTTTATGATTTAAAATTTGAAATTGAGTATTGATATATTTTCAATGCTTTAAAAATTTATAGAAATGTTGGTTCAGTATATTGCAAGTTACGAATTTTTCAAGTTTGATAAAAACAATGAAGAGAAGACCATAAATTAATGCATATTAGGTTGAGTTTTGATGTGTTTTATCTTAAACATGGATAAGGAGTTGTTCAAGCTGATTTGTTATGTTAATATGCACTTCGTTGGGCAAGTTTGGGTTTTGGAATTAAGGGATTTGGTTAAGTATACTAAAGGTTATGAATATTTTATTTGACAAGTATATGAATGCATATTAATGTGAAGTTTAACATATTTTAGGTTTTTCAATTTAAGGAAATATTTGATTAAGTTGTTGTACCATGTTATAACCACAAGGTAAGATATGTTTGTGATGCACCAAGGGGTACAATCGGATCAACAATAGAGGTTGGCGGTTATCAGTTTGCACAAAAAAAATAGAACATAGATTTACCAATAGTGTAAATTCCTCTCCATAACTCCAATCTATACCAATTTTGGAATGCAACCAATATTACCAATTTACAATGTCTCCTCCAAAAAACACGTCAAAATTCCATATGCAGAAGAAGTTATGTGTCCATAAAATTCAATCACCCGAAAGGATACCAATAACACAGAATTTCAGTTCGAAATTGAAAGAGTCATAAGTTACACGTTTCTGAGTGTAATGAAATGAAATTTCCACCAATCCTTTACTTGGGTAGAGAAGACCCTTTAAAAAGAAGGACTCAATTTGACAAGAATCGAAAGTAATATGATTGCAAAGTGACTTTCCCAGAACAGCACAAACAAAAAATAGTTTTCAATCCAAAAATGAATAGCACACAACTTTTGTGTCTCAAAACCAAATAATGCGAAATTTGAAACCAATCACCTTCAAAAGGTTATCTGAAAACCCACCTAATTACAGAGCCTAATTTGTTTAGGAAGAGAATTAAAAATTGAACACTTACAAGCTAGTCCAAGGGGTGCTATGGTTGCAACCCCTGACTTCAATGGGTCCTTTGTTGAGAAGAACCACTCCATCTTGTTTCACGACAATTCTTCCAACCTTTTACCCAAGATATCAACTCTGGAAAGAGCTAATGGGAATGTTAGATACTAAAATCCACTCCAAGAAAGGTCAAGAAAAGAGGGGATTCAGTTTTGCCACAAATATGCTTTTGGTTAACCTTAGAACTTGGAGGCCGAGTGCAAGAGAAAACTCCAACACCAAAAGATAGCTTTAGCTCAATAATATTTTCAAAATTAGGTTAACACAAAAATTAAAGAGACTTATAAACCTCTCAAAGTTGCCCTAATGTGATAATTACAAAATTGACCTTAAAAATAAAACAACAAAACATAAGGTCCTCGGCTACACACCTAGCCAAGAACATCCAACAACACATTATCCAAATGAACATTAATCCATCCCAAAAATTAACACATGTAATCATACCATCAACCAAAGAAATAAGAAAGCATTGACTCACGTTGGCATGTCATGTCTTTAGCTACTGGTCTCATAAGGCATGGGAATGTGAAGGTGAGCCTTTCCATCGAGTAAGGTTGTAACTCTTTGTTAAAGGAGCATTTGACATAGTAAATAAATTCCAAATTTAACAAAAAAGCACATTTTGGAAATATTTAGGTGTCAGCTACATTTTCTATGAAGAGCACTTTCCAATATAAAATTGTATAGACTGCTGAATATGCCAAATACTCCTCGGGGGTTAGTTTAATGGCAGTTTTGGAACACTAAAAACTATGAGTAGAAGATCTCCATGTTTGATTATTGAATGGAGGGAATCTGTGGCACATAAGTTTGTATGTGTTTTGTATTCTAGCCTTCATTCATCAAAAGAATGAAGTTATTGATGATTTGAGGATATGCTGTTTGCTTTAGATATTAGGCTTTATATATGATAATAATTGTTGAATTGAGAATGTGATGTTTGTTTTAGATATTAAGCTTTGTATATAATGGTAATTATTGACATGAGCTTATGTTATATGGATGTTAGATGATAGATTACACTGTATATATTCATGTTCATACATCATAGTTTTCAAGAAAGAATACGAAAATGTTTTCTCATATGATATATTCTATGTAAAAAAGATGAAGAACAATATGAAGATACATAAGAAACTTTGGTGATACCGCCATCAATATAGTTTTGACGGCTTCGACCGTTGATGTAGCTTTGGGTGAGTCATGATTCGCAATGAATTTTTTAACTTTGATGGTGTATCCCAATATCAGAACCAAAAGCTTTGGTTGACATGGTTCCCAATGATGAGAATCAAACGTGAAACGAAACAAAAAGAAAAGAAAGGAAGAAAAGAAAGAAAGCATTTCATGCTTTTATGAAAATGCATATCATGTTCATATTGTAATGCATTCCTTACTGAGCATTGGCTCACAGTTTGTTTCTTGCGATGTAAGTAATCATGTTATCAATCCTAAAGGAAGAAATGAGCAATTGATGAAGGATCTCCATGATAAGGATATAGTATAATACCTCAATAATATTTCTGCGTGTATGCAATGTAATTAATCTTAGAGTAATTAATATATTACGTTGCGAGGCGATATGTTGTTGGTTAATGTCGTATAAATATGGGAAAATATTAAGGAGCGATTAAAGTATAAAGTTTTGTTGAGAAAAATGTGTATTTGGAGTTTTCAGACGCACGCGGATGACACACGAACTTGGGATTGCGTCCAAAAATGCATTTCATGTCGTCCCTCGTATTTTGAGATGAAGCGGAGACGACCTCTCACATCCGGATTTGTCATCCGTTTGTTGCGCTGGTTTTCAGACAAGTCGGGATGACCTACGGTCAATGGCGGACGAAAGGAGTTTGAATCTATCCAATTTATCAAACTTTTTGAATGAACGCGGATGAGGCGTGGACGCCTTCCTTTGCCTAAAATTGTAATTCTGAAGGAGAGAAGTAATGAATTGAACCGGTTTGGTTCGGCTTGGTCCAGAAATCATGGGGTGGCTCAGTTTTCTTTTAGTTAAATGAAGAAGATGGAAATGAGATTAATTATGTATGTTTTGAATTAAGGATTAAGTGAATAATTAAGTGGATGTTTAAGTCAAATATAGAAATAAAAAAGGGAAAGGAGAAACTGAAGAAAAAATAAGAAGGAAGGGAGAAGTGAACCAGTTCACGTTGTGAACAAGTTTGGTTGAAAACAAAAGAAACAGAATGGCATGTGGCCATTCTACAAGTGAGAACCCGAAAGGAGAATAGAGAAGAGGGAGAGCGAGGTTGAGGCAAGCGACGCAAAGCTGGGCTTCGTAATGGGATTCGACGAACGAGATGTTCATTGGGCTGCCGGCTTCGACGCATGGAGGAGGAGCAGCAGGTCGAGAGCTAGGGCTCGGTGTGCCGTGGCTTGCAAGGACGATTGAAGTTGCGAATCATCGGGCCATGGTGAGTCGATTGTTTCTATTGGTGTTTCCTTTCTCTCCCTAGCGTTCTGTTGCTCGGCAATTCAAGGAGTGTCTGTGAATTGATCTGGCTAGGAATCGACAGAGGCAGGGAGCTGGCGGTCTGGACTAGAATGGCTGGATCTGGCTTACGGTTTGGTCTGAACCAGTCCATCCATTGTTTGTTCTTGCTCTGGTGAAACGATAGCATGGACGTGCAGAAGTGGTGATGGTAAGGTATGGCTGGGCATGGCTTTGGGGACACCCACGGGTGTCTGTGGTAGAGGCATGGCTCAAAGTGCTCTCTAGTGGAATTGAAATGCAGAGGAGAGGAGAATGGTAGGGAGAAGTGCTCTAGGGTGAGCTGAGCTGGGTGAGAGAGGAAGAGTGGTGGCCGAGAAATGAAGAAAGAAGAAGGAAATGGTGAAAGGAAAGGGAAACTTCTCAGGTTTGTGCTCTCAGTCTCCTATTGGTCTTCAGTTATTCAGACTCTGAATGTTTTATGGACTTTGCAAATGATTTAGAAAGAGATTTTGTTATCATTGTTAGCTGTTGAGATTTTGAATGTGTTATTGTTCTGACCTTACTGATTTAGTTATGTTAAAAGTGAGAATAAAAGATGAGTATATGATTCTTTGTGCAGCTTTGATTATTATGTCTTTTTGTTGGGTTTCTGCTCACTAAATATTGTTGGTAACTATGACATGCCTTGGGTTCTGTTATTGTTATTGGTTGTGATTGTTGTGGTTGTTCTCTGTTGAGGATTGTTCACTGGCGTAAGGAATGTTATGACTAGTGTTAAGAGTTAGAATTATGCCTCTATTATGTTCAATTTGTAAATATAAATATTCTATTGATGAATTAGGCCTCTTTTGGTTTAGGCTCCTTGGTTTTGTGAGTTGATTAATACTCTGTGTCTTGATTACTACTTGGATTTAATTCGGTTAGATGCTATTCTGCAATTTAATTACTGATTAGATTACTAGATAAAAGTGGATTGGTTAATGCCTTGTTGGATGATCTATGTGGCTTTTGGTTTGAGGATTTATGTTGCTCTCGGTTGTGTTGTGGGATATTGATGGGAGTTGTTTCCTATTTTGTTATTTGGTTAAGTCGACTGTAATTGGGCTATGAAATTCTATTAAGTACATGAATAAGGAATAAAGATATAGATAAGGATGAGGTTGTTAAGTTGTAGATGTGAAAGCTCGTAAGTGTTATTAAATTCTGTAAACAGTTAATGGAGAAATGGATATTAATGATAAATGTTTTAATCATGAAGGTAGTGAAAAAGAAAAAAAGGATAAAGATTAAGTACTATGCTTCGAGGTACGAAATTGAGTAAAGTCGTTAGCCAGTGGAGACCCTACACCATTAGCAGTGTCTTTCCTTTAATTGTTTGTTTGAATTTCTACTATGCTGCCATATTATGCCTATGTTGTTCGCACGTTATTAATTTAATATCTAAGCATGTTTAGGATGTTAGCATTTCGTTATTGTTTCATTTAAATTGTCAAGCATGTCTACGTTGTTATTGCTTTCTTTAAATTACCAAGCATGCTTATATCGTTATTGTTTTCTTTAAATTGCAAAGCATGTCCATATTGTTATTGCTTCCTTTAAATTACCGAGCATCCCTATATAGTATGTTAGTAAACTTTCCATATCTCATACTTTTATATTATTGTGATTACTGCTTCTTGTTTCATGCTTTCATATCATTATGGTTACTGTTTCTCATTGACATGTATCACGATAATGTTTCTCATTGACATGCATCATGATAATAGAAACAAGTAGGAAGTGCCATCTCTGGGGTGGTACTCATATGCATTTATGTGAAGAAAATGGATAAATGAAATGAATAAAAGGAAAGGAAAGGAAATGGGGAGTTGGGGGATGGACGAGTAGTTTATATCTAATCATGTAGTCTAGACTAAGCCCCTTACTTATCGGGTACGCGACTAGCTACCCTAGGTGGTTAGAAGCTGACCAAGACTATTACCTCAGACACAGATTCTTCCAATCTTTTGGTCGACGTACGAGTAATGATTGAAAGAATGAAAATTAAAGAAAAGAATGATTTGGGGTGGACCCATTCTGACATAATGAGTTAGAGGCATACACCATATTGCATATCTCATTTCTTACTGGGCCTTGAGCTCACAGTTTGCTAATAGTGTAGGTACATGCAAGAGAACAGTTGAGGAGCAGTTGACGAAGGATTTGTACATGTGGGACTTGTGGCTGGCTAAGCTAAGGTGAGTAAAAGAGAAAAGGGTTTTATAAATATAAAATACCAGTTTATTTACTATCTTTTAAAATGAATGATTTATGCTTCCACTGTAAAATGAGAAAAAGGAATTTTATAAATAAAGTCTTCCGCTGTTAAAAAAGATTAAATAACAAGTTTTAAGTAAGATGTTTCAACGATTGAGTTTTTTAGAAAAGAACTTTGATTTTAATTGAAGGGTTTTAATAGAGATTCAATTGTTTTATAAAAGTTTTTAATTTAATGCATTTTTAAAAAGGTAAGAAAAATCTGGGTCGTTACATATTGTGCTGACAGAGCGATATGGGAAATGAAAAGAAAATTGTTCTATTTACAAAATTGTTCTTTGTAAATGTAAAACATGAAAAGTTTTAAAGAAGAAGAAAATTTACTAGCTACTTATTAATTCATATTTCCATATGATTTTAGAAAGAAAAAAGTCTTCTGCTATGTAATGTTACGTAAAAGCATGGTTTTTATGTTTTACATTAAGAGGGCATTGCATAGAGTTAATGAGAATGTCACCTGCTTGTAGGGGTGTGCAAACCGAACCGAAACCGAAGAACCGAATTGGAATCGGTCATTTCGGGTCCGTTTGGTTAGGTTTTGCACACATAAAAACTGAAATTCGGTTCCTTTTACCAAGAACCAAAATTTTTGGTTCGGTTTTCAATTCCAGTTTCTCAAAATCGAAAAACCAAAACCAAACCGCAGTTTTGAGTTTAGGCCTAAGGTTGTTAGTTATGTAGAGCCCGTCTTCCAGTTCCAGCTTCCTCCCAAGTCCCAAGCCCCGAGCCCCAAGCCCTTATTCTCGATTCTCTGCTCTTCGTCATCGACTAGTCGTAGTTCGTACCTAGTTCTCGTCCATCATCTGCTGTTTGTCTTCGTTCCTAACTTGTCATAGTTCGTAGTTCATCTTCAGTTTGATTTCCACTTAAATATGCAAGTGCAGATTGCAGAAGACAGACAGTTCACAAACTAGTCGGTCCCTGCTTTCAAGTGAAGGAAACCCTCTTTTGAAAACCCAAAACCGAGTGTTCATGGCTGCGAGAGTGAGTGAGAGCCCATAGGGTGACACACCTCTTCTTCTCTCCATCTTCATTTGGGTTTTCTATCTCTTGTCTCTTGATTTGCCCAATTCCTCTTGTTTTTACAGGTTCGAGGGTTCTATTCTTTCATTTTTGGGAATTTTTGTCAACACCTCTACTTGATTTGCCATGGCGACTGTTGCTCCTCCCCTAGCTGCAGATTGTATCCTTTTTCACTCCTATCTTCTCTTTTTTCGCTAGCCTGGCTCTGATTTTTTTGAATTGGATTTTTTCTTGTTCCTAGTTCACACTTGACTGTAGATCGGGTTATACATACTTGTAGCTCGCCTTTTGGTGTTTAGTTTTGGATGTTTCAACTCAATTGGTAATTAGGTTTAGGGCTTTGAGCTCTGACTATGTTTCTAGCGATTTGTTATTTGGAAAGTCAACATTTGTGTATTGTTTGTCTGTTGTTCAAGGTTTTTTTTTTTTGGTTTAGTATTCGATTTGTTGAGCTTATCTTTTTTTTTTTCGAGTGACAGGGGATGGATGATTATTTGTTATGCAGAGGTTATGAAGTAGAAATTAATTGTTCTGCCTTTTTTCTGCAGTGTGAATTACGACTCTACTTTATACTAGGAACTAATATTATGGTTCCATATTAAAGGGTGCACATATATATATTTTTTGAATTTGAATGTTTGAGTCTAGGCTTTAGCTTGTCTTTAATTTTCAATTTACACTATAGGAAAAATAATTGATCTGGATTGGTTTAGTTTTCTTTGTTATGAGCTTAACTTTGGAAATGACCTAGAAGAGAATCTAATATATGATAGCAAAGTGGAATTTTATATGAATACATACAACTTGGCTGTTGTGTCCTTCACTTTCTTTACTCTAGAAGCTGTAGATTTGATGTCAGATTTGTTACAGAATTTGATGTTAGAATCTCAACCCAGGATTGTTGAAATTCCTAAACCACCAACGAAGGTAACTATTATATTTAACCAAGCACTCTGGTTCTGTTAGACTGTGCTTTTGGAATATAGAATTTCGAATTAATTCTATCGAACATTGAATCTAGCTAACTATATCAATGAACTCATCCCCATCATGTATTTTTTTTTTCAAATAGTATATAACACGAACTTAGAAGTTCTTTATTTTAACTTTGAACTATACTTGAACTTAATTTGACTCCACTATTTTTTTCTTTTTCTTTTCATTTCGTACGGTTTGTTAAGGAAAATTATAATATTTGAATAAAAAAAATTAAGGAGGGAAAATCGAAACCGAACGGAACCGGAACCAAAATTTTGGTTCGGTTCCGGTTTGGTTCCAAATAACCGAATAGTCGATTTCGGTTTTGACATTTCAAAACTGAAACCAACTGGTTCGGTTTGGTTCCACATCAAAACCGAATCGAACCGGTTTATGCACACCCTTACCTTCCTATTTCTCTCATTCCTCTTTTATCATATAACCACCTTAATTCATATGGCTTTGGGTGTTCGGTAGTTGCTAACTTCAGTCTGTCAACCAAAAAAATTGAAGCAGTATTAACACAGCTACCACTATTTATGATGAGAGAGCATACTTTATCATTGATCAAAAAATGTGATGCACTAGCAGAAGCTCTGATACTTAATTAATGCACCAGTAGAAGCTCACTCGGATGCTGGAGTGTAGGAATAAAGGGGAAAGGCTTTTGGAAGAAAGACGGACGCCTTTAGAAAACACGGACATCAAAAATTTGGGAAAAATGGATGTCCCTTGTTGAGGAACGAACGTTCTTTATATCAAAGGGTAGGCAGTTATTTAAGACAGGGGAAAAGAATGGGCGTTAAAAGGGGAAGTGAGACGGACGTTCTTTGTAGCGAAGAGAGGTCATTTTGAGAGAAAGAAGAAAGACATTTAAAATGGGGGAAAGACGGACGTTAAAAAAGAAGAGAGACAGACATCCCTGAATGAAAAGGAATTGACAGCGCTAAAAATGGAGTAAAGACACGTGTCCTTTTTTGAGAAATGGACGTCCCTTACATCAAAGGAATTGACGATGAGGTAACTAGAATTAGACGTCCCTTGGAGGACGGACGTCCCTTAACTGAAATAAATGAATTCTTATATAACAAAGGACGTCCTTTACAAGATTGGATGTCCCCAATAAAGCAAAACTTGCCATGAACGTAAAAAATAGCGAGGAAGAATCTAAACAGGACGGCTGTGCGGTTTGATCATTGGCACTCAGATAATGACGGAGTTTGCACCCACGTTTGTCTGATGGTGAAAGACAGTTCTTGATAAAGTCACACCCCGAATCAATGGAACAACTATAGATGAAAGGTGGAAACTTTGGAACAATCCTCCACTATAATTCAAGGTATGTTTCCTCCAATGGTAAGAGATGAAATTAACTATGCATAAAGTAACAAGCTGGTCCGAAAAAACACTACTGTTGTGTTTTCCGACTTCAAAGACTACTTTACAAGAAGTAGCTCTCCAACTTGGTTCTTCAAAAGTTTTCTACGCCTTTACTGAATATTCTTCTTCGACGGCACAAAGAAGAGAAAGGAGTAGCAACAAGAGAAATAACCTAAACTTATCAGAGATGATCTCAATTTGTACACACAAACTTGTTCGGATTTGACTCACCGAAATGGATGTGGCAGACTGGTGAAACTCCAAGTTTTGAAAAACATTTAGTTTTCTGTATTCAATTATTCAGCTTACAAAATTCACTTAGAGATGATTAAATACTACCCTAATTATAGTTAAACCCTAATGACATAAATTATAGCAACAACCTTAAAGATAAACGCTAAACATACGGACAACAAAAAAACAAACAACAAACCATGTAATACCTTGAAAATGTATTTCCCTTTTTGATAATGTAATAATTCTGGATAATCTCATTATACAAGTATTTTGTCAAATTATGCAATGATGAGCGAAAGTTGTGCACGGAAAGTTGAGGGTTAATGTTGGAAAATGACCTAAATGTGAAAAACTTAGGAAAAATGCATAAGTGTTGTGTTGCGGATGCTGTTATGGCCACTGCGTACGATGCAGATGAGAAGGCATGGCGTCTGATTGAATCTATTTCAAACCTGGTGTGTTGCGGACGACGTGGACGAGAAGGCATGGCGTCCGAATGAATCTGTCCTAAATTCTGGACAATTCGGACGATGCGGACGACAGCGGACAAAAATAAAATGGCGTCTGAATAAATCTGTTCTAAACCCCGGACGCATTCGGACGATGCGGACGAGGACTGCGGATGACAACTCATGTCCGCAACATCGGGGAATTCCGAGAAACCCACTTTAAAAATCATCTCTTTTCCTGATTTCTTGCAAAAATTAACAAAACCCTCTCTCCTCCTGCCGCCTTCTGCATCGACCGGAAATCTCTTGTAGCTTGGGAAGCTTTCCACATGGGTTGGTGTCATTGGACCATATTGTTCTTGAATTGGAGAATTGCAGAATGTCCTGCAGTTTATCTTCTGCAACTGCTCAGTCTCCCTTCACCCTTCAGCCTCGTCTATAAGAGGTAAGATTTCCTATGAACTCCAGTGTTTTAGGCGATTGTGAGAGGATGTGAGAGTGTAGTCTTGCTGAGAAATGGCTTGGTGAGTGTGAGTGGGTGTGTTGATAGAACAGGACAATTCAGTGCAACTCTTTAAGGTTCTCAACGAGAAGGTAAGGGCTTTACTTTGAGATTTTTGATACCATTAGTTCTTAAGTAATTAATAGTGCCTTGAATCTAAACGTTACTTTGCTTAGGGAACATTGAAAGTTTGGAAAATTATTGGCTGCTGTTATTGGACCTTGCTGAGATTTTGTTGGTTATTGTTGAGCTGAGTATTAAGGTAAGAATTAGAATACTGTTTTGGCCAAAGGATGGCCCTACATTACGGGTCCTTGTTTGCATGATTATTGATTGAAATGTGAAGCAAAATTGACTGTTGAACTCTATTATTGCTGTAGAAATTCTGTGAAATGCAAACTGTCATCATATTGAATGCTAAGAATAGATTAGATGTAAGATATAAAACTGTTTAGTGGAGATTGAACTGAAAAGCATGATGGATAGCATATATAGAGAAAATATCTGATATTGTGCTGAACTGTGATAACATGAAGTGGAATAAATGGATAATGACTTCAATGCAAATCTAGTCTGGTTATTGTTAAAGTCTGTGACTGACTGCAAGTGTTGATTCTTAGAACATGAAATTCTGACTTAGGATGTATGGTAGTTAAGGAGAAGGGTTCTGTTTATTGTGGAAATCATAGTTGGGTTGGTTGAAGCATGACTAGAGAATATTATACTGTTATCAATTTTGGAACCTTGCACTGCTGTCTGGATACTCACCCTAGAGTCACTTAACTGAACATGCTAGCAAATCATTTATTTGAATTGAACCTGTATAGGATAGTAAACAAGTCGTACCTCCTTCTTGAATGAGTTGAACATGTTCCTTTTTGCTCATCGTGATTAATGAAAAATATGAAACTTGTATTGCATGATTTAAATTCCTTTTCTAATCCTGGATAATGGGTATGTCGCTACATTGTATCTAAGCTGAATATTCTGGTTACAAACAAAAATTAAGTTGGTTATATATCTATTGCAAGGTCTGTGATTTTGTTTGTGACATTCATGCGTCATCCTAGGGCTTATGCATTGTTTACATATTGTATGTCATCCTAAAATGTACGTAAATAGTCATGTGGGGGTTCGGGAGAGTTGGGAATGGTTGTCGTGGTGACACCCCTATTGGAGTGCCTACTCTCAATTAGGGGTCGATGAGGTACGGTTAAGCCACGGGAATCATAAGATTTTCAATTCTCTTGTTCTGAAATCCCCAATGGCTTCAACAAAAGTGTATGGGTATGGCTCGTGGTGACACCCCTATTGGTGTGTTTCCTCGTTGGAAATACGGTTAAGCCACGAGACCTAGATGTACCCATCGCCCCAAACAATAGACAAGATACGGTTCTTTTCTGTAATACATCGCATGATCATGCATCACTTGCATTGC
Organism: Begonia loranthoides; assembly: GCA_022433065.1. Classification (NCBI taxonomy): domain Eukaryota; kingdom Viridiplantae; phylum Streptophyta; class Magnoliopsida; order Cucurbitales; family Begoniaceae; genus Begonia; species Begonia loranthoides. The sequence continues at coordinate 42,666,292 of CM039468.1, read as the reverse complement.
ATTTAATTCTGATTCTTGCTGGGCGTTAGGCTCATTGTTTTCCCCGTAATGTAGGTAATGATTATAATGAAGAAATTGTACCAGTGGAAGAGGAGGCGTTCTAGGATGACCCCTTGTGTTATCAGCCGAATTGACCTGATGGGTGCAGCTCACATATTTTGGTAAACATTGGTATTTTCTTATTTGTGTTTTGATGAAGAAAGGGGTATTTTGGTAATTACTATTAGCAGTATTTGAACCTTTTTAATCAGTGTAATAGAGACTTTGGAACTTGTATTTAGAAAACTGGGGAGTTATGTTTGAGATTCTATTATTATTCCGCACTTTCACTCTGATTACGTTTTATTCAAAAATGAATTTCCATTGATAATTAACTAAAGCGAAAAATTTTTATGACAAGTTTTAAAATCAAGGACAAAGGACTCTCAATTAACTGGGCGTTACAAACCAAACAACAATTAAACTATTACAAAATAAAATAAATAAATCAAATTAAAATAAAAATTAGGTAGAGCCTGCGATGCATCAAACTCCCGGGGTTGAAAATGATTTGACCTCAAATCCAGGGAGTCTTCCACCTTTATCTTCTGTCAATGTTCCTCCTTCTGGATCAAATGAAAATTTTGGATTAACACCATGCATCCCTTCTTTTATATTGTGATGTCCTTATCTTCTTGGCATAGGTTGGATAGAAAGGTTAGACTTATACAAGACAGCAACAAAATGAGGCCTTGGTAGTAAAGTGGAATCAACATAATCTTCAATCAAAACATTAAAATTGACTATCCCACAATCCAAGTCAGCATCTTTATCCACAACATTTCCATCCAGCAGTGCTATAACAAATTCAGTAACAATATCTTTGACCCATCCAATTTTAAAAACCCAACCAATTAAGGAGCTTGACAGTAAGTACCTCACTTGTTGGTCCTGGAAGCTTGGCTCTTTTCGAAATCCAACTCTGTGAATTTGGAGAGCTGGAGGGACCAGACAACTTAAGAGGATAGGTTCCTCTTGTCTGCAATACTCTTTGATAAGTAATTGCTTTTGTTCCAGAATAAGCACCGAGGAAAAATTTTTGCCAACAAGGTTTTCCGACTAAGAGAATTCCTCTTTAGACAAATCTGCTTTCATGCTTTGAAGGTCTGGTTCATTTTGAGGACTTACATCCTCCTCAAGTTGCTATACTATACTCGTCGTTTCCTTTAACATTGCAGCATTGCCCTGTGAGTGGAAAGGTCAAATGCCTGCAAAACCCAAAATTTTTTACAAGTTATCAAGCTGATCAGCTATACCTTGCAATGTGGCTTGTATATCAAATTGTTGGGTTCGCTGGTCTTTGAGAAAATTTCTCCTGGTTCGGTTGGGTGGTGGGCAAGACAGAACCAATTTGGTGAGCTTCAGAGCATATCTCCTTCTTAAAAATCTCTTCATCAAACTCCAAAAAGTTATGGCTTCTTCACCGCCTTCTCTCCTCTTAAAATTTATCTTTCTCCACCAAAGAGAAGCTTTTTCTTTGAGTCTTGATGAAGCAATTTTCATTTTGCCCTTATATGAAAATTTGTGTCTTAAAAAAATTCTTCAAGTTCTTCTTCCCAATCTAGGTAATTTTCGGCCAATTTCGAACCGTTAAAACTAGGAATAGAAACCAAAACTCATTTTCTTCTTCACTATAATACCTTGCATATTGGCAGCCTCATTTCCGTCCAAGTATTTTTTCCACATAATTAGTACCTCTAAAAGGCAGAATCTATAATTTTAGTCCCCTCATCTCATCATGAACTCAGGTACCACTTGTTGGAGATTCATAAAGGGCCTCATCGTTAAAGTCACATTCTCGTTCATCGAATATGAACTCAGTCACCCTTCTACCCCTTTCATCCACAGCTCTATCTCTTGGTCCCAAAAAAGGTGTTGGATTTTTCCAATGGAATAAATTCTAAATTTGCTGAGTCAATTGATCCACGAAATTCTATAAACCATTAAACAAGCATTGAGTTACATACTCGTGATATTTTAGCGATGCTTTTCTGGATGAACCAACTAGGTTAGGATTGAAAGAAAATCCACTCCTAGTAGTCATCTCTAGACTCTAACACCAAATGGTGGGGATTGGAAACATTGCGGACAACCACAGTTCAGAGTTTCACATATTTTTTGTAAAAACTTCAACACTAACGAAACAGCTCTAATGGATGAATTTTAGTGTGTTTTTGACACAATCTCAACAGATGAGTGGTAAAGAAATTCTCAAAATTTTGTGGGAACATTCAAAGAGACGACTGAGGTATGGACAAATCACAGCAGGTCGATTAGGAATTGCGAAAAAATCATAGCTTTCTATACCAAGGTGATTTCAATGAAGAAACTTCCCAACTTGATAAATTGGAAGGTTCCACAAGTTCACAATGAGTCAACTTCTTGATCCAACAAAAAGAAACAATGAAATAAAAAGAAAGAAATGAAAAAAATGGTGAAAATATGAAAACTCACTCTCCATTCTAACCCGAGGAACTTAGATCAAGTTCCCACTAACCGCCCCATTCAAACTCACCACTCTTGAATGATAGGTAATGATTCTTAGGAGTTAACTTTAGGAATCAACTAGAGAGAAATCTTTAATTTTCTATTCAATAACCAAAAACTTCAACTCTTCCGCCAAAAACTATAACCTTAAACTAAATAGCCAACACATAATAGCAAAGCTGTAAATAAATCAAAGTTTTAAATAAAAAATTAAAATTAAATAAAGTAAAATGCAATTAAAATAAAATAATGGGCTAGGACTAGGGCAAGGCCTGTGGGACTTTAAAAAAAAGCACAAACTCTCTCAATAGAAACTCTTCGGAGTTTTTGTTTTTGGGATGCTTTTATAAGTGAAATGACATGTTATTAAAAGATGAGACCATAAAAGTGTATGGTCAATTAAGGAGTTGTATGAAAGTATCTATTCGATTGATCTTCTCATTAATTTTAAGGCATTGATGTGGTAGGTAAAATCTTCTACATTTATTTGTCAACCACACATGTTATTACATTTATTCACATGTATTATGTCACGACCCGGAGGCGGGCCGGACAAAAACATCGAGCCAAACGACTCGGCCCTCGTAGAGGACCTGATCACCCTACCCAAGGCGTGTTAAATTATTGCAGAATACTTGTGTAAAATATCCAGCCATAGCCCACTTGTAGTGAGCCATGATCCAATGCTGAATAATAGATTAAAATAGTCCAAATAATATTGTGCATATAATCCAAGTTTCTCAGAAAACCAAATTAGGTAGAGTATAGTCATTTAACAGTTTACCTACCAAGAAATAAGGGTTCGGCTAAGAAGATGAAAAAAATAAATAGTAGCAGAGTGTTCAACCAAAACTCTAACCTGGGGAAAATTATAGTCGAAGGGGTAAGTGACTAGCTCAGTAAGAAATTTATACAAAATGATATGCGCGTATAAAACTTGTTTTACTCTTTTCTTGAAAGCCATGAGTTTCGTGTAATCATGAATGTTTTAATAAAATATTTTAAATCCTTTTCATCTTAAGGAAATCTAGCCCAAAGGCCTCTGACGAGATATTAAGAAAACATGGTTGTATATAGTGACAACTATAAGTTAAAATACTCTCATTGTGTTTTATACTAATATCGTGGTCCGTGAAAAAGGAAGGTCACTCAAGGACTCCTCCGAACAATTTCACAGAAAGGTGGCCATCAATACAGGCAACACCTCATGAGTCTGGAGGATGACAAATGACAGCGGTCCGTAGGCCCAGCTCGTCGCCCTGCTCATCGCCCGGGTTGTTGGCAAGCACGCTTCACGATAACATGCCTGTAATATACACCCTAATCAGGTTTTTGGGTTAAAAACCCAAGGAAGCCTCATCTCTTTCCTAATAACATCTTTCACATATTCCACAAACAAACATCTCCACGGAGTAGGAGATGTACAAGGGATAACCTCTTGATACTTTGACACCGAAACTGTCCAAAGTATCAGAGGGATTCACTGCCCTCAAATCAGGATCATAGCATACCAAAACATGAAATCAAGTGCATGAAAGTAAATGTGTAAAACTCTCGTACATACATAGTATAAAAAGCTGACATGTTGTCAACAGTCTCCGTCAGGTTTTTCATATGTGGTATTCCACAAAATATGGTTTTTTTTTTAAACTATGCTATGCAATGCAAGCAACAAAGTATAAAGCCCTTACCTTGTTGGCGGTCCTTCCTCGTATACGAAGGAGCAGCAACCGTAGGTACTGGCTTGAAGTCCTCGAATTCGTTCAAGTCTACAACATGTCAAACATGGGAAAATTTCATAAATACATCTCGATGATTGAGTGAGAGGATCCTATACCAGAATTAAGCTTAACGCCTATCAACACTCTATTTATCATTTTTATAGAACTTCAACCCACTAATTAACAGATCCTCAACATCATTCCCTTAAACAGTGAGCAACATCTCCTTAAACAGCTTTCACATCACTCAGTATATTCTCAGATTACCAGGCAGTGTCATCTATCAGCTCTTAACAAATAAACAATGAGCATAACACAACTACAACCAGTGACACATAAATCCACATTTCTATCAAAACTCCAATAAAACACAACCATTATCGTCAACCAGCTATAAGCCCAATCCTCATTATCCTATTAGAGAAACCCAATAACGTGCTTCCAAGCCATAACTGAAATATAAAAAGAAAATCCAAGAAACTAAGTTCCTATTCTAGAGCATGAATCCTAAATTTTACCTATCAAAAAAATAACCAAAACATCACAAAAATCTCATCTGTCGACCATAGCAAAACAGGCAACAAATCGCCTATAACAACAATTCATCCTCGGTTTCTTTTTATCATCAATGGCAATAACAAAACATGAATCAATTATCAACTTAGCATCCATTTTTCATGACGTCCAAAACAATGGGTAACTAAACAGAACCATATTTTCAACCAGAATCGAAATAGTACCATGCTCATCAAAGTAATCGTGAGTATAACAAGAAAAAAAAAAGCAACCTATCACAACCGTGGCAAGAACAGGGCACAGAATCCATTATTCTTGGTTCACAACATTTAATTGATAGTGACCAAAATGCAGAACAGAGCTCAAACCAACAAAACAGCAAAAAAAATGTATTATCCGCATTTCTATCCATCATCAAAACAAGAATCCAAATAAATTAGAACCAGGCATTTGCATTACTCACCAAAATATTTGTTCTCTCAATGCTCCAACGGTCTGCTTACTCTCGTCTGAACCGATCGTTTACAACTCGCCAAAGGGATCACTTGTCATCCGCTTGGAATGCTCAGCCAGACGTCATCGTTGAGCTCCCGCCTTCATGTCTCCCCTCTCTCTCTTTAATCTCTCTCAGCCAAAGGGGAAATGGAAAAAGAGTTTTCCCCCTTTCTTTTTCTTTCTTTTCTCCAAGTAGGGTTTTCTTCTATTCTGCCCATGGTCGCTGCATCTCTTTATCCCTCTTCTTTTAAAATTTCTTTTTCTTCTTCAGAGTCTGCCCATGAACTCTCTCCTCGTTCTCCCCCTTTCTTTTCATTTTATTTTAGCTTTTTTCCTTTACTTTCAAATCCTTCCTTCCTTCATTCCATTTTAATTTCACTTATTCACTTGTATTTTATTTACTCCTTATGCCTTCATTTATTCAATTAAGATACAAACACATATTTATCAAATATGCATATCACATATTAAATTAACTCATTTCCCGCTTCTAACTTATTCCAAACATCGTTTGACAACATTTACAACTCCAATTTTGTTTTTTTTAAAATAAATTTTTCGTTCAAAAATTTCTCATTCCACCGATTTGATTAATTGACCAAAATTTCACACATGGCCGCTACTTAACAATTCGGGTCAACTTTTCAACATTATATCTGATTTTAACGCAAAAAATTTACACGTGAAATTTATTATTAAAATTTTTTTCAGATTTCACATATTAACATTTCTCCACCTTGGCTCAAATTGAAAGAGGTAACCATAGTGTATTTCTTATTGCTTCCCTCCATTTCTTATATCTTTTGAAGTTTAATCAAGTCTAGGCAATGCTTAAACTTGAATCTTGAAACTGGCTTGGTCAACATGTCTACTAGTACAGTCTGTTGCTCGACCACATCCTTGACAAAGTGCATTATGACATCAATGTGCTTAGTTCTCACGTAATATGTAGGATTTCATGTGAGATGTATGGCACTTTGACTATTGCATCAAATGACCATTTCCTTGAATTGTATACTTAACTCCTTGAGTAGTCTCCACAACTAGATAGTCTCTTTTACAACTATTATTGCAATGTACTTTGCTTTAGTTGTAGACAAAGCAACAATGTACTGCAGAGTTGCTTTTCAAGTACAATCGCATAGAATGAACACATATCATGTAAAAGATGTTCTCTTGTGCATGTCTTTACTATAATAAAAATCCACATCCTATAATGCTTTCAATATTGCCTTTAGCGTTTCCAAAGACAAGACCAACATCAATTTTACCTTTTAGTTTCTATGTAATTCATTTCATTGATCCCTAGTGAAATTTTTCTAGATTCACCATGTACCTACTAACAACACTTACAATGTGTGAAATGTCACAATCCGGAGGGGAGCCTGATAGAAATGTCAGGCCAAATGACCCGGTACTCGAAGAGAACTTTATCGCCCAGCCCAAGGCTAGTTGAAATTTGTGGAAGACTTGAATAAAATTCTCAGTCACAGCCCACTCGAGATGGGCCATTGTCCATACAGTGACTGCATGACTTAATAGTACGATAATAAAAAATTAAATCCAAATACCAACTGTGCATACAATCCAAATATCCAAAAACCAAATCCAAAGTATCATACAAATTATCCAACACTATGCTTACCAAGAAATAAAGATACAAGTAAAAGGTAAGAAAGAGTGAACAATCCAGCAATGACCCAAAGCTCGAACAACACGAGCCTAAGTGCTCCTGTCTCTAACTGGAGGGGAGGGGTCGTTGGGGTGAGTGGCTAACTCAATAGGAAACTTATACTAATTGTGATGCACGTGTAAAACTTGTTTTACCTCTTTTTATCAAAAATCATGATTTAAGGAGTTATGTATGTTTATCAAAACATTTCAAAAACCATTTCCATCCTTTTAAGGAAAATTCAGCCTCGAAAAGCCCCAACGAGATATAAAAAAAAACATGGTTGTATACATAGACAGCTATACTTAAACTACTCTTGTCGATTTTACACTGAAAACCATCACCAGTGAAAATGGAGGGTCACTCAGGGACTCCTTTGATCAAACACACAGAAAGGTGGCCACCATCTCGGGCAACACCTCATGAGTCTGAAATAAGCAATAGAGGTCCGTAGACCCGGCTCGCCAACCTGGGTTTGCCAACAAGCTAGGCTTAGTGCCGACACAACCCATATCATCACCCAAGTTTTTCGACGAGCTAGGCTCTGCGCTGACAAACTCGTAACATAGAACATGATGCACCTCAAAGCTCGATCACACGGGCTTGAGCAAAGGAGTTTCTAACATCTTTATTTATTTTGTGGGTGTCTCTTTCCTAGCTAGCCTGGAGGAGAATATTAGTAATTACACAAAGAAGAGTCCATGCCTTCGGATATGTGGAAGTCAAGTAAAAATATAGAAGAAATGGTGGACTTTACAAATCCGCCTAGAATTTGACCTCCAAACATTCATGGGCACTTCTTGCATTCTGGAAGATTTTATATCAAAATATGTTCTTCATACAGATTGTAGCCAACATTCTAAAATTTCCAGAATGTACTTCTGTGGTAAATGTGGAGCTCATTTTCTATGTTCAACGCTGCATTAACAGAGAGATAAAAAACAGCCAAGGACCTTTTTTGTGTGTTTTATTATCTTAAGGTTACTTTTGTAATTTGGTTTTTAGGGTATTTTTGTAATATGCGTTAAGGCTTCTTTAGAGGGGTTTTTATCCTCCCTAATGCAGCCCTAATCGAATAATTTTGAAGGATTAACAGCAGCTGCTTCAGCTTGTTTCAGAGCTTTCTCTAAAACGCCAATTGAATTCTCGCCAAGGTCTCCACCAACGGCTAGTTTTCCAACAACTTCCTTCCTCAAGTTTGTTCACTCTTGGAGGTTGGATTTTATATTGTGTTTCTCCCAGCAACTTGCTCTATTTGCGCATCTAGGGAGGAGAGCTAGAAGAGTGGAAAGAAAACAAGTTGGAGAGGCTTTGTAAACAAAGTCCATTGAAGTCACAGTTCATGGCTGTGGAGAATTTGCGGACCACTCATAGGTTCTATTTCTATTCTGTTTGATTTTCTTTGACTTTTTTCTATAATTTTGAAGGTTTGAACTTCTCTTGCTTGTGGTGAATTGAGGATATTTTGGGTGAATTTTGGATTCGAATTCTGGGTTTTATGTGTCGTTGTTTGAGACTAGTTGAAACTATTTTATTAGTTCTATTTTCGGCACTAAATACTATTGTGTGTGTAACTTTTGTTACATTACGAATTTGGTTCTCAAATTTAATATGAGTTTAATTCTCTAATAGATTGAGGTCTCCTGTAAATTTGGTATCAATTGGATATCTGAATTGAAAGATATATAATTTTAAATTTGGGTTTTCGAATCTGTTCTGTTGGTTCTCTTTCCAGACAGCATTTTGTTAAATACATAACTCCGTCACCTTTTTGATTTATTCTGAGATTTTGGGTGGTGATTTTTGTATTGGGGATTTAATTTGGGAGTAATTGGCTGAATGCATTGGGAGTTATCGTCAACTCCATTTCAGTGATCTGTTTTTGGAGATAGCTTATTTGCTCTGGCCCTGATTGTGAATTCTTGCTTCACGTGGTGCATCAGAACACCTTTATCAGGTTTTGAGAGTCAAAACCCAAGGGATGTGTCATCCCCACCCTATACCCATATTTTCACACAGCGTGCAAACAAACATTTTAATGCAATAGGAGATGTATTGGGGATGACCTAGTGATACTTTGGCACCGAGACTGTCCAAATTATCAAGAGGGTTCATTGCCCCCAAATCAGATACCACAACATACCATGAAAACATCAGGCACGAAAGTGAACGTGGAAAACTATTGTATATAAGCATTGTAAAATCTAACGTGCTGTCAAACAGTCCCCGTCGATTTTGCATATGTAGTAATCCACAAAATATCAAATTTGTAAAACCATGATATGTAGATGCAAAACATGAAGGAATAAAATCCCTACCTCTTCGGCGTTCCTTTTTACTAGTCAGGACAATGGTCTCCTTGGGAAGGATCTCACAGTCCTCAAAGTCGTTAGAGCCTACAAACAAGTCAAATGCAAGAATTCTCACCCATAAATCTCAAGAAATAGGTAGCAGGGTTCTATATTGAGTTGAGAACCCCAACAGGTGTGTAAATGACTCAATATACGTGATTCTACACTGTGTGGTGTTCTGGTTGACCAGCGCCAAATTTAAAGCAATCTACCCACTTTTGGTTGACTAGAACTAGAAATTTGGTTGACTAGCACTGGGCAATCTATCGGTGACAGAATTCAGGACAATTTGTCCATTTTCAGTCAACCAGTCTCGAGGCGGTCGACCACTATGTTCGATTGGCTCCACTTCTGGTTGACCAGAACAATCTCCGGCGCGGTTTCTTAGCTGAAAATTTGCTGTTTTCCCAATTTTCCCCTTCAATCAATGAACACTCCTATATAAACTTCAAATACACCAATATAATCCAACAATGTTCCTCGGATTTGAGTTTTAAAGCTCGAATTCGAGGCCAAAAATTTTTCAGACATTAAACCCTAAATCAGAGACGAGAAACTTACCAATTCGCTGACCTCCTTCACAAATGTTGTTCACCTTGATGCTAAAAATCCAAATTTTTGGTCAAAACTCAGCAATTTGCCAATTTGGTCTCTGGTTTCTCTGTAACGACCCGGATTTTTCATAAATCCTTTAAAATACATAAAATTTAAAATTTCTTTCTTTTTAAAACAAAACGTATCAGAGTGCGTCTAACCGGATCGCTACTAACTATTTCTTTAAACTCGTTATAAAAACAAATTGATAAAATGTGCTGAAGCATTACAAAATAAATCATTGCAAACATGGCAGAAGCGTAAATGAATATTTTAAAGGATAAACTAAACAATGAAGTGCAAAACAATAATCTTAATATGATTACAACCATTAACTTGTTCTTTTCTTTGCCTGGCCAGCCCCAAGTCTCGCGCGTACGAAATCATTCACCCCTACTTCATTATGTGTTCATCATCTACTTATTATCTGTTCATCGTTGTACCTACACCACAAGTAAGGACGTGAGCTTTCGCCTAGTAAGGAAATGGGGGAAAACAATTATGCATATCTCTCTTTTTAATTCTTCTTGGAATGGGGGCCACCCAAGCCAATTCTTTTCATTATGTTGGTTCTTTGTTCGTTCTTTACTCGTACATCGAGCTGGAGATTGGAGGGTTCTTAGGGGATGGAATAGTGTGTCGGAGCTAATCCTTTAGTTGCAACTAGGTCCCCGTCCCTGTCAAGATTGGGGACTTCGCCTAGCCGCGGACTAGTTCCGCTACCCATTTGCCCTCCAACTCCCTTTTTCGTCCCCTTTTCGGTGTATCCTGCCTTCAAGGGTCCTTCCCTTCTGGCATATCCCACCTTCAGGGTTTCTTCCCTCTCGACGTATCCCGCCGGGAGGGTTTCTTCGGTGATGGGCGTATCCCGCCCATCCCGAATATTCCTTTTTCTTAGCATTTTTCCTCACTCATGCATGCATGAGTACCACCCCAAAGTGGCACTCCCTATCATTTTCTATAAACATGAAGCATACTGCATTATAACATACATTAACGGAAATTGAAATGCGCATTGAAGTAAAAGTACTATAATTGAACTTGTGCATATAATGAATCACAACAATTGAAAGCATACATAGATACAAGGAACAATTATGATATCGAATTGAATAAGATGAGACAATAAAGTAACATGCGACAGATTTCAATTTAACTAAACATGCTCATTGAACTAAGCTAGGCTAAACATAAAAACATGTTGTAGAAAACGAATAACAGAAACATACTTATAAATTGGAAATCCTTATTCTAATTGGTTAAGTATACTTTTATTTTACTTAGTCAAACATGCTATATTTAATAGTCCAGGTATTATCCTAGTTAATTACATGCTCAACAAAGTAGTTAACATACTCAAGGTTTAGTAATCGATTAACATGATTGAATTGATTAACATGCGGACATGCTCAACTAATTCAACATAATAATTACTAAACATCCTTAAGGATTGATTATTTATTACACAACTAGTTAAACATGCTCGTATTACTTAATAAGAGTAAACTAACATATTCAGGTAGAATTACAATTATTATGCTAAGTAGTTTTCCTAATCAATTTACATGCTCAAGATTATGATTGGTTATTCTAGTAAATTTACATGCTCGGATTACATACTTCTATTCTAATAATTCAAGCATACTTAATTATCGTTGTTAACTAGTCATCGTGGATTGATTAATTAACACAGTAAACATGCTCAGACTAATTATTAATGGAACAATCGTAAAGTTAATTAACATACTTGAGGATTAACTTACACAACTAGTTAAGTATGCATGAATTTGCTATTTCATGACTATTAAGTTAGTCAATGAAGTAAACATGGTCAATCAAATAAACATGACATAACTTAGATCTATTGTTATTATCTTAGTTAGTTAATGTGCTCAATGATGTGATTAACAATTGAATTAGCCAACTAGTTACTTAAACATGCTCAAATAAAATTACCATTATTATTCCAGCTAATTATCCTAATTAAATTACATGCTCATTATAACAAGTACTAATACTAGGTTATGAAAGTAAGGCAAACAAATGGCAGCAGAAACAATGATGAAATACATAGCAACTGAATTTAATAACTAAACAGAAGGTAAACTATAAAGAACAACTCATAATAATGTCTTCGCGCTTAACTCATCTATCTCGTTCATTATCTAAGCATTTCTCGTTCATCAATTGTCTATCACTCGTTCATCCATTATTTACGCCTTTATGACAGAACTAACAATATTGCTAACAGTAAAGAATACCAACAATGAGTAATAGCAGTTATATTAACAAAGCAATATCACAAAACTAACAATAATCTACCCTAACAATCCAAGGAAATAACAACAGAATATCATTTAAGGAACACAACACTACTCACGCACACTACTTGTGGTGTAGGGCCTCCAACTGGCCAAGACACCTCCAGAAAGCCAAGAAAAGGAAAAATCGACCAACATATTTCCTCAACAACCTCGCTCGAAGTTGGAATCATTGCTGACAACAACCCTGATTCTGAGCCCTAGCCTCCTGCGGCCCGCCAGGGTTTGTACGCCGGACCCAGCTCCGTGTTGCAACAGCCGCACTCCCAACGCGTCGCTGTCGCCACTCGTCGTTCGTCGTTCGTTGCCGCGAGCTTTGCCGATCTCTCCCTCTCTCTCACTTCGGGTTCCTCTTCCTACAAACACCCCCTTCTTTCTCCCCTCTTCTCTTCTATCATGCAATGGCTGAAGGCCAAGTTAAAAATCACTCTTTTAATTCTTGAACCAGACCGCAACAACTCACACCACAACACTGAACCAGACAACCCAGTCATGAACCGAATTTCCTCCAATCCCCTTTAATTTTTCCAATATTTCATAACTAATACCCATTTTAATATAATCACTCACCAATTAATTATTTAATTATCCCTTTTATTAAATTACCCACTTAGTTATTTAAGTTAAATCTAATTTATTTATTTACTTTAAAAGACCCCTAAATTGATTTAATTTAGTAAATTAAATCCAATTTATTCTTTATCACTAAAATACACATAAGCCTAACAATCCTAATACGCCTTGTAATATCCCGTTAATTAAAAATATCGAGGTATTACATTCTCCGCGTGCGCTATTCCTCTCAGCTGAAAGAAGAAGGAATTCCTTATTCTTTCCCTTGTTTTTCTTTTATTTATTCAATTATAAATTATAAATTAAATATATTTTATAAATTAAACAAATCCAATCCAAATTTTCATTTGTTCCAAACACTTACCGACAATATTTCTTTAACTAAATTAATTCACCAATTTCACCTCCACAGTTAATTTACCGCTCGGTAGTACCAAATTTTACCGATTTTGACTATTTGATAAAAAATTCACACACGGCCGCTATATAACAAATCAGGTCAACTTTTCAATGCCTTGACTGATAATTACACGAAATATTTACACGTGAAATTTATTATTTAAAAAACTTTACGGGTTTTACATGCAATATCTAGCTGAATACAAACCATGGCATACATAAGACTCCCAACTACACTATCATAAGGGACATGGTACATAAGCCCTTTTTCCTTCTTAATTTGTGGAGACATCATTTCTAATAGTTTGGAATGAGTTGCTAATGGAGTAATGACAGGTATTGAGCGTGGACATCCCCGAATGCTATTTTCGTACCCTGAATATGTAGCTCTAGATGTCTGCATTGAAACCGACCAGGATCTGTGCTGGTCATCTGCGATAGGATTTGGACGATCACGGCAGCCCTTTGGTCAAATTTTTGCCACCTTGGTGAAGTGTGCGACCGTGCATCGTTCCTTTTGAGTTGGGTTCCTAGTCCTAGTATAGGACTCACTCCTTGATTTTTCTCTTGAGTTTTGGATAGGGTTTCCTAATGTTGGGTCTTTTATAAGTTCAAATGAATTTGATGACTAAGAGCCTGTTTCTGAGGTAGTTTCTCATGTTGGTAAGAAAAGCAACAAGTGTCCAGGTGGGGATTTTATACTATTTTGCATTATATCATGGTTTTCAAAACTAATATTTTATGAGTTATCACATATGAAAATTCGATAGGAACTATTCAATAGCATGTCTGCTTTTATGTTATGTATGCAAGTTTTACATGTTTATTTTACACACACATGATATTTCCTTTTCAGGGGTGGATGAATCCTCTAGTTGTTTTGGATGGTCTTAGTATCAAAACAAAATGAGCCTATCCCTGTACGTCTTCTACTGCATGAAGGTGTTTTGTTTGTTACGACACAAAATGAGTAATAGGGCAATGATGATGCACTCCTTATATTTTGAATATCTAAATTTGATTAGGGTATGTTTGTTTTCATAATTGTTTCAAAATGATGTTGCTAGATCCTCGGATTACCATCATATTTTCTGTCTACTCATGTGACTAGTTGAGTCTTCATATTGTCATCATTCTTACACACTTTGTGGAAAGTAAGTTAGTCACTCACCCTAACGACCCCCTCCCCAAGTAAGAACCAAAAGCAGTCAGGAGTAGTAGTTGAACTGAAGACTTCTATATTTTCTATTTTTCCCTGAGTGTTTGAACCCTTAGTGAGGGTTATTCTTTGGGCATGTGTAACTAATTTAAATTCTCATTGGTTGTTTTGATTTCTTTTTACATAGTACTTTAATTCTTATTATACTATTGACTATAATTATCATATGAACATTAACTAATCTTTTGTGGGCTATGACTTTAAATTTAAAATAAGTCTTTCACTGTGAACCAAGTTTTGGGCTGGACGATCGGGTCATTCGACTTGGTGTTTCTATTAGACCTACCTCTAGGTTGTGACACATGAACTTATTTACTTGTAACTTCACACCCCTTGGGCAACTCAAGCTGTAAAATTTGAGATTTTAAATGATTTTAAAATTCTACATGTAAATGTTTAGCGAATTTTTGGTCAAGCGTTGAAATGTTGACCCATTTTGTAGCGTAGCTGCTACGTGTGATTTTTTTGGTCAAATGGTCAAAAACAGTCAAATTGAATTTTACCGAGCAGTAATTAAATTACAGAAAGATTTTTAATAAATTATTTTGACTAAAGAATTATTTTTTGTTAGTATTTTGAACGACTCGAATTAGAAATCGAAAATACAATAAACTTCAATAAATATATAATATATATTTTTATTATATATTATATTATATTACTATTTTATTAAAATAAATTTTAAAAAATAAAATAAAATAGAAAAGGAAGACAAAAGAGTGTTATGTCTTCTCTTCTTCGCAAGCAGCAGAGAAGAAACAGAGAGAGAGGGAGGGAGTCGAACCATGATGGTTCCGACTTCCGATGATAGATCTGTGTTTCCGTCTTCTACGTAAGTAACATTTGTGAAAATGGTTTCCAAATCGGTAAGTTTTTCATGTCCAAATTTTGAGTTTAAAGTTTTGAAATATATTGGCTTTGGATTTGAGTTTGGAAACACGAATCCGAGGGAAAATTTTTTGTATATATTGATAGAATAGAAGTCTATGCAAGGTTATTTCTCGTTAGAAATCAAAATTGGTGTGTTTTTTTTTTCATCAAAACAGTACGACACTATTCATCATCGGCGTCAGCACTATTCATGCCAGATTACTATTCATGTCAGAGTATTATTCATTAGGTGCTATTCACCAACACTATTCCCCATGCACTATTCATGCCATAGTTACTATTCACACCAGTTACTATTTACATCGGTGTTACTATTCACGTTGGCCAGAAAATGGGCAAAATTGTCTCGATTCTATCCCTTGGTTGTTTTGGTTGATCACTAGGTGACTGTTGAGTCGTATGGACCGTTGTAAAGTCTCGGTTGACCGTCGATACTAAATGGTCCCGATTAATTGTTCTTGAGTCTGGTTGAGACTGCGACGTCTCTGTTGACTTTTATTTTGTCTCGACGACTATTGAGTGGTTCCGATTGACCACTATGATGCCTTGTCAACCTTGGGTGGTTTGGAAGGCTTCAGTTATGTTTCCTCGACTGCCAAGCTAATCGGGTCGAGTGGGTTGTGTTCCACTTTTTGTCATCGTGTCTTGTCGACTGGTTGGACTTACAGATGGTCTATTGAGGTGCCGGGTCGATCGTGGTTGTGTTTTGTCGACGGGGCTGTTTATTTCTCGAAGTTGGGTTTAGTAAACTCCATTCGGCTTTGTCTGTCGAGCCTTGTTTGTTCCTAATCATGTCGATTCTCAGCTCGAGGTGTAGGGAAACCGTCGTTCCTCGTTTGAGCCGGGAAGTTTTGTGTTTATCCTTCCGGTCGGGGTTAGTGTAACGACCCAGTTTTTCTTTTTCCTTAAAAATTTTGCTAAAATTTAAATTTTATATGAAATCCGCTAAAACCTTAAATTAAAATCTTTTGATATAATATCAGTGTGCGAAACCAGACCATTAAAACCTTTTCGTTAAAGCATAGCAGAAGCAGCTATAAAGTCTTTTGTGAAAATATAATGGATTTATTAAATTATAGCAGAAGCGTAAATCGTTTGAGATGTGAAAACTAAACAATAAAATACTGCATTTACGAAATGAAGACTAAACCATTAAATACAATTTAATTGCAACTGTTCTCTCTTTTACTCTCTTCAGCCTAGCTAGCCACGAGTCTCGCACGTGCAAATCCTTCATCCCTGCTTTTTGATCTATTAGTCGTCTCCTCGTATAAGTACCTACACCTACACCACAAGTAAACTGTAACCTCAAAGGCTTAGTAAGCAAAAGAGTTTATACAGTATGATCTGCCTCTATTTAGTCCTTTTGGGATGGGGGCCACCCAAACCAATTATTTTCATTAAGTCGTTGGTTCTTTGGTTCTTTACTAATACATCGAGCTGGAGATTGGAGGGTTCTTAGGGGATGGTATAGTTGATCAGATCTAAACTTTTACTTGCAACTAAGTCCCCTCTACCGACAAGGTAGGGGGTTTCACCTAGCTGCAGACTAGTTCCACTCCCATCCACCCCCAACTCCCTTTTCTTCTTTTCTTTCCCTTCATTTTCTTAACGTTTTATCTCACATAATGCATGTGTGAGTACCACCCTGGGTGGCACTCCCTATGGGTTTCTATTAACATGATTCATGATGACACATTCTCTAACTAACATGATGCATGATGTAGTATAACATAACATTAACAATAACTGAATTACGCATATAAAAAAAAGTAATTGAATAGCAAAAATTGAAAGCGCATTACGAAGAACACTTATGATATTAAATTGAAAACAACAAAACACGTAAGGAAATCCAACAACGAATATTACGAAAATTAAATAGAAAATCATGAAAGGAATACATAAATTAAACACACATATCTGATCGATATACAATGAATTATAACATGCTGGAACTTATGGAACACAACAATAAATGAAACAGAAGTCGTAACATACTATGAATTAACATGCTAGTTATCCTAATTCATTTACATGCTAAGGAAATAACTACATTTATTATTCTAGTTAAATATCAAAATTAATTAACATGCTCAAGTAGAATTACCATTATTATTCTAGTTAATTATCCTAATTAATTTACATGCTTAAGATAGATTACAATTACTGTTCTTAGCTATCCTAGTAAATTAAGATGTTCAGATTTAGTTTATTGACGTGTGTTGAATTCTAATGAGCATGGAGAGTTCTAAACTAACAACAGCAGAATAATATTATCACTAATATATAAGGAAATTACCACTACAACAATTAAGAAAATAAGAGTACAGAACGAAACCATTAGTAAGGAAGCTATCATCATTCATGCACTAAGCCTTCATTCCATTCAATCATTAAGCATTCATCACAGCATTATTGATCTCTATCAAAACCTCTATCAACATCGCATTTGCAATAAAGGAAATTAAAAGAATTGCAGGAAACTAATAACGAATGAGTAAATATCAAACCATTCTAATAGTTAACTAACATGCATGAAGATTAATAGTTAATTAACATGCTTGAAGATTAAATAAGTAATAGTTAACTAACATGCATGAAGATTAATTGTAACATGTTCGAATTGATTTATAATTTAATTGATTAGTTAAGCAACCTAGTTAATTAACATGCTGGTAATATCATAAACATGCTAACTAGTTGAGCACTTGTTTTCCTAGTAATTTATCATACTTAGGTCTAGCTAGTTACTCTAGTTAAGTTAGTTAATTAACATGCTTGTCTAGTTAATTATTTCAATTAGTTAATCACTCTAATTAATTGACATGCATTAAGAAATAATCAAGTTAATTAAACATGCTCAAGTAGTTAATTAACATGCTCAACTAGTTAGTTAATTAACATGCTCAAGGATTAGTTATTAATTAAACGATTAGTTAAACATGCTCGAATTAGTTATTTAGTTACTAGTTAATTAATTAATTAACTAAACATGCTCAAGTCTAATTAGTTAATTAAACATGCTCAAGTATAATTAATTACCCTAATTAAGTTAATTAACATGCTCTTTCTAATTAAATTAAGTTAACATACTTAAGCCTAGTTAATTAAACATGCTAAGAAGATTATAACTAATTAGTCAACATACCCCAATAGATTTATTCACATGCTTAGATTTACTAATTAGTTCACATGCATAGATTATTAATTGATCATTTAAACTACAGTAAATTGATTAACATGCTCCGTATTATTACTTAATTCATTATCCCAAGATTCTCGTTAATTAGCCATTAAACTTGCTCAAGATTTATTAGCAATCAAACAGACGAAGATATGTAGCAGAACCATATATATATATATATGCATGATTGGAGGAATTAAATGCGGGGAATTAAACTAAATACAATAGAATATTACAACAAGCAAGCAGATAAAGAACAGGGTCATCTTGAAGGCATAGCTTGGTACTTGTTTGTTCATACTTTTCAAGTCGTTAACTCCTTTAATCATTCATCGACTTTATAATAGAACTTAACAGAGTTAACAACAACAAAGCTATCACCAAAAGAAATATCTACAGAGTATCAACAATCAAGCATTTAATTGCAGGACCAACAATGAATATCACAAAGCTACCAAATCTACGGAGTACCAATCAATCTACACTATCAATCAACAAGGAAGCACAACTCACGCTCTCTACTTGTGGGCAGGGCCTCCACAGGCCAAGACACACCCATTTTTCTTACTTTCAATGACGAAGTTACACACAGGGACATCAGTTTCTACAGCAGCAACTTCAGCTCCACGTTCAACTTCAAGTTCCTAAGCTACAACCTCCAGCAACCCATGTACCGCACTCACTCTTACAGAGAACTCTCAGAAGCTCACCATTTTACTCTCACGCAGGAACTCTCATAACTCTCAATCGCTAGACACAGTCACATGCAGGAGCTCCCTCACATAGGAGATGACTGGGAAGAAAATGGCTGGAGAGGTGATTTAGAACCCGCAAATCGTACCTTTGGGGAGGGGGGGACGGAATGGACTACT
>CM039468.1:42634741-42646876 GCA_022433065.1 Begonia loranthoides | reverse complement strand
GGGGGGGGGGGGGGGGGGGGGGGCAGCAGTACACCTAGGGGAGGTAGGAGCGTGGCTCTCTCATGGTCTGGACCTAGAGGGGACCATTTTGTGTCGGGGGAGAGAGCGTATCAAATGATTACGCGACCAGCCGTCTGATTTTAAATCCCTAATTGTCTCAGATCTGTGATATTTCGGACGAGTACACATGTGCTGGTCTTGCCCGCATGTGTAAAATTCCTTAGCTAGATTGATGTTTACGGATAGGAGATGGCGTCCTTGTCTTGACCACACCGCCCGAATGTGACATTCGGACGCAATTGGCATCTGCATGTAGTGTCTGCATGCATCCGAAAGTATCCAAAAATTGGACAGATTCAAATCGGATGTGCCTCGTCCTCGTCCTCGTCCTCGTCCATCCCTGTTCGCATTCATCCCCACAGAGACAAGATCAGTTCATGGCACGAGGATTCATCCTGCATTCGTCCCCAAGTGTGATCCGAGTGTGTGCTAATGCCATTTCTTGTCCCCATGGGGTCCGAATAATCCAGAATTCCATTTTCTTCACATTTTCCTACTAAACTTTTATCTTATACTATTTTCCCCATAAATACACATCACAAATTGACACATATAGATACGTAATGTAATATCCTACTTCTCCCAACACTTGATTACATCACGTATACGGGAAAAATATCGGGATATTACAGTTAGTTTCCAATTTAGGATCTTTGTTATACTCTTGGTTTGGTTTCCAGTTTTGGA
This sequence comes from Begonia loranthoides, assembly GCA_022433065.1. Lineage (NCBI taxonomy): Eukaryota > Viridiplantae > Streptophyta > Magnoliopsida > Cucurbitales > Begoniaceae > Begonia > Begonia loranthoides. The sequence continues at coordinate 42,646,129 of CM039468.1, read as the reverse complement.
CTCGTGATTATCCCTAGAAACCGTTTTGGATTCTAGTCTTATTTAAGATTTGTTTGTTATCCCTTGTGTGATTGTTGGGATTTTGACATCGACCTTGTTATAGGTTTCAGTGATGTCAGTGATGCGATCTTCACTTCTGATAGCTCGTGGAGTTGGCTAGTCGATAAGAGTATCGTGGTCGCCTATGAGGTAGGGATTTTTATACTCTATGCACTGTATTGCATCATGGTTTTCAAACCATTATTTTGTGGGTTACCATATATGACAATTTGATGGGGACTGTTCGACAGCACGTCTATTTTTACGTATATGTACGTATGTTTTCTCATGTTTAATTTATCGTACATGGTATTCTTATGCTTTTGTTATCTATATATTTGGGTGGATGAATCCTCTTAATGCTTTGGGCAGTCTGGGTATCAAAGCATCACGAGGCTATCCCGTAAAACCTTTTGTTGCGTGAAGGTTAATTGTTTGTACGTGTGAAATGGGTAATATGATAGTTGACTATTCCATGTCCTTAGGTTTCGAATCCTTAAACCTGATCAAGGTATTTATTCATATTATTGTTGATTATACGTATGTTATTGCCACTTGGTTTCTAGACCACGGACACCTTTTTCTTCAAACTCATGAGGTGTTGCTATTGACAGATAGCCACCTTTCTGTGGTATGTATCGGATGGGTCCTTATGTGACCATCCTTTTTCACTGATGACGTTTTCGTATGGAAAACGATGTTGGCATATTTTACGATATAGCTATTTATGTATACATCAAGTTTTGATGTAGCCACATCGAGGGCCATGGGGCGATTTAATAAACTGATAAAGAGTTTTCAGTTAAAAATCCATGTATATTAAAATGAGAATGATGATATGGTTTTTCAAAAGATATAACAAAAACAGTTTTTATGCATTGCATTTACTATCGATTTCCCTACTGAGTTTGTCACTCACCCCTTAGACTATATTTTTCCCTAAGTTAGGGTGTGGGTTTGGTGCTTTGGATTTGCACGTGTTGTCGTAGGACGATGCTGGTGTCCCTTGGTGGATGTTCATTGGTTCAATCCCTCCATCTCTGGTACGTTTGGGATTTGTTTGGTGTTGTTTCTTTTAATTCCTGCACAGTACCCTCCTTGTTTATTTTGATATTATCTGCTCATGTTGAACACTCTATGGACCAACCCGTGTGATTTGGATTTGGGCTTAAATTCACGTTAAGACTTCTGCATTCCCTTACGCCTTGGGTTGGGCAACTGGGTCTTCTTTAGGGATGAGGTCGCCTGACCTGGCAGTTCTGTTAGGCCCCCATTCGGGTCGTGACAGAATTTCATGGTATCAGAGCAAGTTCTGCTTTTTTTGGGAGTGATCACTAGAGAAATTGATAGTGTATTGTTTCAGTTGTGTGTCTACTGTGCATGGAATATTCCAACACCTAGTTAAGTTTTTGAATAAGTCACGATGCTTCTAGGAAGGCATTTGTGGGTTGTCTGCAAGATGATGGCTTTGCTTTTTCTCTATCCACGTGAGTGTTGGGTGTACTCCGTGGATCGTTAAGTGAAATTATTTTGGATTACGAGCTGTGAACTCACCTGGGTTCTTTCTCCTGTGTGGGCTTGTGTGGTTTGGAATTCGGATCAAAAGCTTGGGTTTGCAACCCTTTTTGCAATATCTCTTTGTGTGGGATTACGTAGGTCTAAGTTTAAATCTTTGCCTTTGGGATGCCATTCAAGTCTCAGTTCCTTGTGGGTTCCGAGCTTGTGTTATATGTTTGGAACTCGTTAGTTTGAGTTGAGATTTTGGTTTGTGTTCTCTAAATCGATTTCGTGATATATTCGTTCTCTTCGTTCATAGACTATTGGTTGAAGTTTTTAAATGGGCCATATTCACATGAGTTTTTACGTTAGTGTAGACCTCTGCATAGGTTGTTAAAAATACTTGGTTTGGGAACTGTAGTCGTTCGATGGGTTTTCTGGAGACTGTAGTGGAATAATTCTTTGACCAAGGCTCGTTTTGTCCTAGTTGTTGTGATGGTCACGCGTTCGCTTCTTTGACTGTCACATTCTTTATGCAAATTTGAGTCTGACTGATAGGACATAAATCTTTTTGGTTGGTCAGAATCTAAGTGTTTGCTTTGGAACTCGTTCCTAGTTCTTGTTTTGCCTTAAGGTTTTTATACTTTGGAAATGTTGAAGGATCTTATTGTCTCGATCCTTGTGTCAGTTGTTCTGCTAGAAGACCATTGGTAGCCCTCTATCATTCCGTTAGTTTATTTCTAATGTTGTTTGTATTGGTGGTTTGTGAGGAAATTGTGGATACTTGACGTTGTTAGTTTCAAGTCATTTTGGTCCATGTCAGCTTTTTGCACTCTAAATTGTTCCCTTGTTAGAATGGTGTGTATTGGATCCACATTTGTAAAGGTGGTGCTGTTGCGTGGGTCACGCGCTCGTCCTTTGTGAGCATCGTGCTTGTTTGGGTTGAGATGTTTGAATGATGGGACAATGATGTTCCTTGTCAGACGTATTCTGAATCGCTTGCAGTGCATTTCTTTGGCTCATTTGTCATATCTTAGGAATTACGTGCCTTGGTATGTGGGGATTATAGTGGTTCGATCTCGCTCCTTACTAGTTGTTCGGGGAGACTGTCGTTTCGGTTAGACCATGTTGTTCGTCTCCGTTGTTTTTTTCTAGTGTTGAGTGCATTAGTGGCCTGTGGGAACTTATTGATACTTTGCACTGTTATTTTTCGTGTTGAGATCCTTCCAATGTTCGTGGGTCTCAAGTCTTTCCCATTAATGTTTGTTTTTGTACTCGAAGTCGTTCCTTAGGCAGGACGGTGTGTTCTGGGTCCTTCCAATACCTCTTGTGGAGAGTCGTTGTTGGCCCTCATTTGTTAAGGTCTCTACTTCATTGGGTAGTGGAACGTTGTTTTACTTTCTTTGAGGTTCATATTGTGTCAGTCAATTCCTTATTGGGAGTGGCGCAGGTGATCGATGGAGTTGAAGTTAGGTGGTAATTTCTGTTGGTCAGTTGAGTGGTGTTATTGATGGGTTAGGTTTCATGTTGTCGGTTGACTGGGAATGTAGGTTGCACTTCCCACTAGAGTAGCGGCTTATCCCTCGACCAAGAAATCTTTTTTTTTGTCGCTTACTTTTGACCCCTATGTTGACCTTGTCCATGTTGTACAGAAAGTTTGTGCTGGATTTGAGAAATTTGAGATCCCGGTTGTGGGAGTTGTTTCATGCGAGAGTGGTTTACGTGTTGGCAACCTCATGATTTGCGCTTCGTTTCACGCATTTTCATTGAAAATTCTATGTTGTGACAGGTGGTGTTGTCTCTTTTGGCTCTGTTTCATTGTCTATTACAGCCTATTACTTATCCGTGTTAGGCGAGTATGTTCCCTTTGAAGGAGTGGTTTCCTTGCTATCCGATTGGCCTTGTCGCTTGTCCTTGTAGTTTTGGACAGTTGTTCTGATGTTGTTGGCCGTTGTTTCGTTGGAATATCTTTTGGAGTCAGCTTTGCATTTCTGTTCTGGAATTGGACACCTTGCGTTTTTAGTCTTAACCTTTGGTTTGATAATTGCCTAGTAGCTGTTGTAGTTCATGTTGTTGTCTTCGCTAATCCACTGGTGTTTAGTGTGGGATCCTATTCGAGTTAGTTGTTTCTCTTTCTGGTAATACTTTTGGGCTTGACGAGTGTTCGTTTGTTTTTGTGGATGACCCGTTCCAGATTTCAGACTTGCGGTGTTTCGTCCGAAATCTTGACTAAATTCTCTAGAATTGCGTGCTTGGTAGCAGCAGATGTCTAGAGCTCCACTAGAATTCATGAACTTCTGAGCATGTTGGCTGTTATGTTCGTATTAAAGACACCTACCTTGTTCAACTCGCTATTGTCCGTGTGGGAAATGACGCATGTCAGGTTCGTGTTACATATCTTGGTTTGGATGCTCTTGGTGTCTAAGTGCCGATTGTTGTGTGGACCATATCTGACAGTTTGTGACCAGTGTTGCATCAGGCGGTCTGCTTTGAGGTGTCAGACACTGGGTTTTAGAAGTGTTCTGGCGAGTCATGGCATAGCGGTCACCTATAAATCCACAAGACTTGGTTTTCGTTAGATGTTCGGTTACCTGACTTTCCTTTGGTTTTGTTGCGTAGTCCTATTCCTTATTTCGATAGGAATCCTTTGCTTGCCGCAAATCTCAAAATTTCCTCTCTTGTTGGGCTTTGTGCTTGAATAGCATGAAGCCAGAGAGTGTTATGTGGTTGCGATCTCGGTTTGGAGTATTGCGCAGGCGTGGAGAGCGTTTTGACGGACACACTAAACCTAGGTCCAATCGATGTATCTTCGTTTTTCCAATTCCTAACCTGTTTCTAGTTCGAAAATTCGTTAAGTTACATCTCGGGTGTTATGGAGACTCCACATCAGTTTGTTACTATGGGTGCCACTGTAGCCAGTTAAATGCCCTAGTTTTCTTTCCGTCGGTCCTTTCGATGGAGTCACCATTTTTGTTTTTGTTCGGGTGACCTTTCTCTTGCCTTGTTGGTTTGTCAGTTCATCGTGAACTTTGCTCGCTTCATGATGGTTTCCTTCAGTGTCTATTTCAGACTCGTTCTTGGATTTTCGTCCTGCTCTGGGCTTGGGGTAGCCCTAGTCGTAGGAAATCAAATTCTTCTAGAGAGATTCTCTTGATTCGTGTGCTTAGGGTATCACACTAAGTAGAGATGTTCCTGTAATTTGTGTTTTTGGTTTTATTCAAATTTCGGAACGAAATTTCTTTTAAAGGGATTAAGATGTAAAATCCGAGATTTAAATGATTTTCAAATTCTACTTGTAAATTTTTCGTGAATTTTCGGTCAAGCGTTGAAATGTTGACCCGTTTTGTCACGTAGCGGCCACGTGTGATTTTTTTGATCAAATGGTCAAAAATTGTCAAATTGAATTTTACCGAGCGGTAATTAAATTCCAGAAATATTTTTAATAAATTATTTTGACTAAAGAATTATTTTTTGTTAGTATTTTGAACTACTCCAATAAGAAATCGGAATTACAATTGACTTTATTAAATATATAATATATATTTTTATTATATACTATATTATTTTATTAAAATAAATTTAAAAAATAAAAATAAAATATAAGAGGAAGACAGACGAGTGTTCTGTATTCCCTTCTTCGCAGGCGGCAGAGAAGAAATGGAGAGAGAGGGAGGGAGTTGAACCGTGAAGGTTCCGACTTCCGACGATAGATTCGCGTTTCCGTCGTCTGCATGAGTAACATTTGTGAAAATGGTTTTCGAATCGGTAAATTTTTCTCGTCCAAATTTTGAGTTTAAAGTTTTTAAATTTATTGGCTTAGGATTCGAGTTTGGAAACACGAATCCGAGGGAATATTTTGATATATATTGATAGAATAGAAGTCTATGCATGGCTATTTGTCGTTAGAAATCGAAATCAAGGTGTTTTTTTTGTCAGAACAGTTCTACACTATTCATCATCGGCAACGAACTATACATGCTGGAGTTACTATTCATGTCAGAGTTACTATTCACCAGGTACTATTCACCGACACGATCCCCCTTGACTATTCATGTCAGAGTTACTATTCACACTAGTTACTATTCGCGTTGATGTTACAATTCACGTCTCCTAGAAAATGGGCAAATTGTCCCGATTCTATCCCTAGGTTGTTTTGGATGATCACTAGGCGATTGTTGAGTCGTATGAATTGTTGTAAAGTCTCGGTTGACCGTTGACACTAAATGATCCTGATTGATTGTTGTTGAGTCTGGTCGAGACTGCAAGGTCCCGGTTGACCTTCGTTTTGTCTCGACGATTGTTGAGTAGTTCCGATTGACCACTGTAATGCCTTGTCAACCTTGGGTGGTTCGAATGGCTTCAGTTATGTTTCCTCGACTACCGAGCGGATCAAGTCGAGTGGGTTGTGTTCCAATTTTCATCACCGCGTCTTGTCGACCGTTGGACTTGTGGATGGTCTGTTGAGGTGTTGGGTCGATCGTGGTTGAGTTTGGTCGACTAGGCCGTTTATTTCTCGGAGTTGGGTTTAGCAAACTCCATTCGACTTTGTCAGCCATGCCTTGTTCCTAATCATGTAGATTTTTAGCTCAAGGTGTGGGGAACCCTTCGTTCCTCTTTTGAGCTGGGAAGTTTTGTGTTGATCCTTCCGGTCGGGTTTAGTTTTCGATTTAGGATCTTTGTTATACTCCTGGTTTGGTTTCTAGTTTTGGACTCGTGTTTATCCTAAGAAACTGTTTTGGATTCTAGTTTTGTTTAAGACTTATTTGTTATCTCTTGTGTGATTGTTGGAATTTTGATATTGGCCTTCTTATAGGTTCGGGAAATGTTAGTGATGCAATCTTCACTTTCGTAGCGCATGAAGTTATCTAGTCGGTAAGAGTATCGTGATCACCTATGAAGTAGAGATTTTTATACTCTATGTGTCACGCCCCAAAGGGAACCCGAGACAGAATGGGAAATGATCCGGCCCAAAAAGGAACCAAATCGTCCAACCCTCACTTAAATCCAATAAATAGCAGCAGAAGACTTAAATATTCATGTTATAGATTAGGGCCAAAAAATGAAGGTCTAGAAGTGACAATAATATAATCCAATTTAACAAAGTCTAAAATTTAGTGAAAATAACATAAAAAAAAACTATGTTACAAACCTCAATAAAATATCTTTAGTCTAAAAATACTTAAATTTGGGGAAACTCCAAATATTCTCTTGAGATGGCAATAGAGACTTACTCTGATCATTTCCTGAAAAATGTAGTCATTATGGTGTGAGTCGACAAAACTCAGTAGGGAATTATTTTATTTTCAACTTATATGTCATATGAATTTAACAGGTTTTTCAGTTAATTAAATTAACATATTAACATATAAAGGGGTGCTGATGAGCAATAAATTGAGTAACAAAAATTAACAAAAGCGATACTCAGGCGATCGCAAGCCAAAAAAGACCTTGATCAGGTTTAGGGTTTTGCGCCTAGGGACACGGCACATACAGCTGTCCCATTACTCTAGTTAACAATAAAAATAAATAAATGTAAATGAACTAAAAAGTAAAAATGACATGCTCGAATTTAATTGAATATTTACATTTTAGGAATTAAAGTACGTTAAATATAAAATAACCCCTACCTCAAAGTTTGGCTTAACAATACCAAGCCCAATTAGAAGTCCAATGTTGTCAACCGTAGATAAGTCGATAAATTTCTAAGTTCCAAAACCTATCCATAACATTTTATCACTTTAGAATTTTGAACTCTAAAATAAAGACTTAAATTTTTCACCAATAATTTACGATCTCAAATAAACAATCCAATATGATAATATGACTTAAATTGTCCCACAATCCAATGTTATTCAACCCAAAAATCCAATCTATATTTTGTGGCTCAACTAAACCTAAATTTCTTTTTCAACCCCACTGTAACCTTCACAGATTGGGTCTGTCGACTTGGAGGAAACCTCCAAGCCTAGGACTTTGCAGCAATTCAAATAAATCCCACAATCGAGAATTTGTTCCCAAAAATCCAACAACCAAGAATTTGATTCCAACAATCTAGTATAACACACACTAATTTATATCCCAACAATAATAAAACAATAATCAAGACATAATTCATATTGTAGATCAGTTTTCCCCCAAAATATAAAATCTGAACTTTTGTTTACCTGAGAAATCGCTTCCCACCAAAGTCCCCCCGAAGTGAATCGCTCAATCCAACTTTAAAAGCTCAACCTTTAGAGGAATTACATTAATTAGAATCAGTTTTGGGAAGAACTTGAACCAAATTTTGAAAAGAATTCCAACTTACTCGCCAAATTCGAGTCTTTCACCGACGAAAAATCCCAAAAATAGAGAGAACGAAATCACCCACCACAGGGAGCCCTCCAAGTTCTTAGCTATGCGAAAACGAGATTCTCCATCAACAAACCACCTAGGTAAAACCAAAATCAAACATTTTGGAAAAAAATAAACTCACCTCCGTTCAGACAGATGCAACCCTAGAAGAAATCGAAATCTGACGACGAGCAGAATGAAATGAAGAGGAAATTAGAAATTTGAATTCTTGAGAGTGGAGATTATCTCCCCCCATCAGTTGCAATATATAGGGGAAGTCTCCCCCAATTCCAGCTGAAAGAGACGAGATACTCCTCTAGAAGAGGAGTTTTTAAAAAAACTGCTTATTATTTAATTTTTCTTTTTTTTATATGGGCTGAGCTGAAAAGCCCAGTTGTTACACTATGCACTGCATTGCATCATGATTTTCAAACCATTATTTTGTGTGTTGAAGATAAACTATTTGATAGTTCAGTATTAGAGAGCATGCATCTTGCTCTTTCTATGAAAGATCTGTTCTTACTTTCCACTGATCCATTCTATTTTAGAGAATGTTTTACGATACAATGTCTGACAATACTATGATCCTTGCAAAAGTTTTGAGCTATTCTCCATAAAACTCCAAGCCGTTGTCAGTTCTCAAATGCTTAATTTGTTTTCCTGTTTGTTTTTTAAATAAGTTACACTATTTGAACTTGTCAAATACTTCATTTTTCTGTTTTAAAATAAATACCTAAACATTTCTTGAGTAGTCATCAATGATGCATATACCTGCCACCACAGTGAGAAGGAACTCGAGAAAGACACCACAGATCTAAATAGATGTAATCCACTGTGATCTTTGTTGAATGAACTGTCGTATTGAACTTCAGTTGACATTGCATGCCGAAGAAAATGCTCACAAAGGTCTAATTTTTCAGTTTTCTGACCACAACGTAAATCTTGTTTACTTAACTGGACTAAACCCCTCTCACAAATATGCTCAAAACGCATACATCATAGCTTAGAATGTAGTTGTACTCCCTTTGAATACGTAGATAACATATGTCCTCTTCCCTTACATCAGAGACCTCGACCGTGTCAGAGAAAAAGGTTTATTGGTTGGAAGAAGAAAAAGATGTAGTTTTTGGCAGAGTTGTGGCTACTCGGGACTTTTGCATACGCATTTAAGGCTACCGAAGAACAAGCTTTTGCAAAAAGAAATGATGAGGACGGTTTTCGGAGAGAGAGGTTGGTTCTTCTGCTTAAAGGGCGTTTCTTTTTTAGGTTGTTTTATTAGCTCTCGTTTGCTGTCTGTTTGGGAGTGATTATTAGTTGAGAAAGTTCATTTTATAAGTTTATGTTTGCTAATTTGTTTCATGGGTATTTCAACAAATCCTTTTCTGCTCGTACACCCTTTCATCTCTTTCTTTGGGTCGCTTAATCAAACACACATGAAGTAGCAGAGATTGTGGGGTCTTTTAGCTCATTTAAGGTTCATCATCTTCTTTCTTTTGTCAAAATGGGTAGGAAAACGTAGGCTCGTTATGTGAAGTGTTGCGAAGGGGATGAAGGGAATGCCTATATCTCATATTCAATGGAGTTACCTGAATGCCCCTCCATAAACGACCATATATTCTTTCGCAGCCAAGAGTTTGCTTTGCGAATCTTTTAGTTTTGACTTTTAATTTCCAATATACTTGTTTTCATTTTCCAAAGTCCTCCTTGGTTCCCTGTCAAACTAATAACTATGGTCTCTTCCTCTTGACTTCCTCATATAAACTTGAGGAAAAGCTTCATCTTCAACTTTATGAAAAAAAGGAGTTCCGGCGACAGGCATATGAGAATGTCAAACATTATAAAGAGAAGACGAAAATTTGATATGAGAGAAAAATATTGGAGCTCATTTGGAGCCCTACAATGCTCGATCAAAGCACTACAACGCCGCTTTTAAAACAATTAGGTTTGAGCACTGAAAGGCTCCTTTATAGCAGCACCACAACCCCAAAAAGGCAAAAAAGTGCCTCTTTTCCCACCCACGACTAACTCAGTCTCTCTGTGCGAGAAATTCTCCCTCAACTCCGATTCCCTTCCTCATCCTATTTACACAACAAAATCATGATTTTTAGTGAGGTTAAACCTTAAACCACACCAATCTCCTTCGTTGTAGTTGACGATCCACGACCAAGAATTTGCTCTTTCCAAGGACGAATGATATTGATCCATAACTTGCTGTTTATTATCAAATGCCATTCCATTTTGTAATTGTGCCAGCATTTTTCATGCTCACTGATTATTTGCCCATACTATTGAGATGTGAGTATGTTTATTCAGAAATCTTGAGTCGTTATGTCCAATCTGCTCCAGCCTTCACACTAGAGCAAAAAACCTCCAAGGGTTCGATCAGATGTTTTGTCAAAATACGATCGAGCTCCTCCCTCGCCGAGCCTTTAACCCACGAACAGACGACTTCTCCGTCAGCGATTAGAGGAACGATGAAGAAAAAGAATAATCCAGGAACAGAGTTACCAACTTTAACCTGATCCGGCCAAGAAGACAGCCTTAAAATCCGGCCAAAATTAGTCCAAGCCCTACACTGTGAACCGACCCCTGCCTAGCCAACCAGACCCAATCTAACGTAACCAGACCAAATCCAACAAAATCAAATAGGGGTGTTCATAATTCAGTTCAGTTTGATTTTGACATGAAATCCAACAAAACCGGTGGGTTTCGGTTTTGATAGGTAAGAACAGAAACCGATTTTTCAATTTTATAAAACCGAACAGAACCAAACCAGAATTTTGGTTCTATTTCTGGTTCGGTTCTAATTTGCCTTTTTTTTTTTCAAATATCAAAAATTCAAAGTACTCAAAACTTTTTTTTTTCTCTCTCTCGACTCTCCATTTCTATCTCTCTTCCTAAAACTAAAACAGTTAAAAAACACAAACAAATACAAATAAAGAAAAAAATAGGGTAAATAACACTGTAGACCCTATAGTTTACGATCAACGACAAGTCAAATCCTGGAGATTATTTTTTAACAACTAAAACCCTGAACTATGAGAAAATGTCACTGGCGACCTCGCAGTCACGATTTCCGTCCAGAGCCGTCGAGGTTAACCCCCCGTTTGTACCCTGTCTAGCGGCGTCGAACGGAGTCCAAGGGCGATGGCAGAGCCAACGGTCGAATCGTCCAGAGCCGACCAAAGTACGACATTCACTGACCGTTGGATCGATAAGGATCGTCCCTCGTCTGGATCGACGGCCAGGATTGAATCTGGCGTCCCTGCCAGATGCGATGATGGACAAAGATCCTTGGCCGTCGGATCGAGCGAGGGACGTGACTCGGATCGACGGCCAAGATTTAATCCGCTTGGCGAAGACGGACATCGATCCTTGTCCGTTGGATCCTCGCCTGGATCGAACGATCAGTAGTGACTCCAAATTAATTGGGTCACGTGCGGGTCACATGCGATCCTAAATCGCCAGAATTCCCCATTATGACGGACGTCCGTCGTTAAATAACACGTCATCAGCCTC
>CM039468.1:42533441-42614809 GCA_022433065.1 Begonia loranthoides | reverse complement strand
TTTTTATCCTGATTTTTCGTCTGTTCTGGTGCAAATCGGACGGATGCGAATGCCATACTGCGCGTCCACAGCGTCCGCAATACCAAATTACACAACCAATTTGCGTCCCAAAGACTCGTCCTCACCGTCCGAAATCGGGTTGCGGACGCTATTCCTGCGTCCGCAGCGTCCGCAACATGTCGTCCGGATAAAATCCAAATTGGACAGATTCATATTGGACTCCAATTCTCCCATCCGCAGCGTCCGCCTATAGCATCCGCACCATCTTAGGGAAAGACAGATTCATATCGAACGCTTAATCTAGCGTCTGCTGCGTCTGCCCTTCTCCAGCCAACGTCCGTACTTCGAAAATATTGAGTTTAGGATGCAAAATGGCGTCCTGATGCGTCCCCAAGGTCCATTTTCTTCATATTTTCTCATATTTTCACACTCAACTCGATTTCCCGATAAATACATTGTCACATAACACTTCTAAATACGAGTCGCCATATTTTCGTAACTTCACTAATTCCTATTATACGGGGATAACCGTTTCATAAATTACTCAAAAGCTTAACGTTTCAACGTTCTTGGTAATATCCGGATAATTATTCATCTTAAAAATATCGGGATGTTACAATCACAATCACCCCCCCCCCCCCCTTGGGGGGCCCACATCCTCGTGGGACCGTGGCCGTCACCGGGCTGGGCTTGACTCTGATACCATAAGTATAAGAGTCCAGCTCCCGCCCAGTAGATATTTTCCGCTTTGCGCCTCAGCCCGCACGTGTTTGTTCTTGGTACTGACACCCTTTATTTAGCCCAAAACCGGTACTGGGGAAGGCGAGCTAGCCACTTATATTCTATTCTCTTCCCTTCACCCAAGTCAATGTGGGATTGCATACCCTTTCATCTAGGGTATCACAATCACCCTACCTTTGGGGGCCCATGTCCCCATGGCCACAACGAGCTGGAACCTAGCTTTGGTACCATAATTATAAGCAATAGCCCGCCCAACCTTGGTCCAACAGATATTATCTACTTTGGGCCTCGGCCCTCACGGCTTTAAAATGCGTCTACTAGGGTAGGAGAGCTACCCACTTATATTCTGCTCTCTTTACTTCCCCCAAGTCGATGTGGGATTGCACACTCTTTCATCTGGGGTGTCACAATCACCCCCCCCCCCCCAATTGGGGGGCCCACGTTCTCGTGGGACCATTAGTATAAGAGTCCAGCTCCTGCCCAGTAGATATTGTCCGCTTTTGGCCGACCTTTGGACCCTCACGGATTTGTTCCTGGCGATAGCCAACCTCTGGCCCATCACAAAACGCGTCTACTGGGGAAGACGAGCTATGCACTTATATCCTGCTCTCTTCCTCTCCCCCAAGTAGATGTGGGATTGCACACCCTTTCATCTGGGATGTCTCAGCTTCAGCTTTTAATTCATTCTAAAACTGAGATTCAGGTTGCCCTAAGAGAGGTTAAGAAACACTCCAAAGAAACCCTAATACAAAATTACAAAAATGTCCTAAAAAAATTACTAATGTAACCTTAAAATAAAAAAAACACAAAATAGGTCATTGGATTGATTTTTGGTCTCTGTAAATGGAATGTTTGACATAGCAAAAGAACCCCAAATGTAACACAAAATACCACTCTAGAATTCTATGGATGTCTACTACAAACCATATGAAGAACATGTTTTCATTTAAGATCATCTTGGTCTATAAAAATACTAAATGCTACATTGTGGTTGGGTTGTAGGTAGATTTGTAGCACACACCATTTCTTCTATATTTTTGCTTCAACTTCTACTAATCCAAATGCCCGAACTCCTCTTCGTGTAATGAACTAAAATTCACCTCCAAGGTAGCTAGGAAAGAGACATCTACAAAAATAAATAAAAAGATTAGAAAAGAAAGGAGCCCCTTGGCTAATGCTCGAGCATTCGGATTCGAGGTGCATCACAAAGGCTACAACAACCCAGCTAGTTTGTGATGTTCAGCCTTGATTTGTTGACAAGTCAAACACCTCGATACTAATTCATCTACATTCCATTTCATTCCAATCCACCAATATTGATGTTTCATTTTCGTGTTGCTGGGATGAATGGCAAATCTGGACTTATGACATTTTGTTAAAACTACTTGTCTCAAATCTAAATCACTAGAGATGATAATTTGATCTTTAAAGAATAGGAATCCATCAGAACTGATCTCCCAACCATCAAACTGTTTACCAGCTTAAATCTTCTGAAATCTTTCTTTCAACTCATTATCAAACTTCTACAAGTCTTTCACACGTTGCACAAGTGTAGGGATCGCTACTAAATTAAAAACTCAAATTGTTTGACCATCCTCCTAATATTGTAGCTCATAATCTCCAATAATTAGACATATTTTCCAATCATCCAACCTGAAAAGAAAGAGATCCTTGAGGATAACAACTCGAGGCATCAACTACAGTATTATCCTTTCCAGGATGATACTCTAAAATGAAGTCATAGTCTTCCATATATTCCACCCAACAGCGATGTCGGAGATTGAAATTACACTGTGAGAAGAGGTATTTTAAACTCTTGTGATACAAAAATATCTCAAATTTAGCACCATACAAGTGGCTTCACCAAATCTTTTGAGCGAAGATAATAGTTGCAATTCATGTCGTCCCCTGTGTTTTGGGAAGATGCAAGACGAGGATTCGCCTCCCAATTCGTCCTTCAACGTGAGATTTCAAATGAGCAAGGATGAGCGCTGATGACATCTGAAGCACAGAGTTTTGAATCTGTACAATTTTTGGACAGTTTTGAACGCATATTGACGAAGGCAAGGACGTCTTCCTTCGTCCAAAAATGCAACTCTGTCTGGGAATCGGGGAATTTGGATGAATGCAGACGAGGCAAGGACACTCTCCCTCGTCCAAAAATGCCTAGTTTTTCGAATAAAGAGGTTTTAAATTATAGGACACTTTGTCATTTAGTCATTAAAAAGCCACTTAAATGACCATGGGACGCCTCCCCCATGCCTGGACAACAACTCCTCCACGTCGTAGTGTGTCCTCCCATTCCGATAGGTGAACCACCATCCCTTCTAGGTAAGGTTTCGTCTATTAATTGTCCAAGCTGAATCATTCCCTGCAATTTTCTTCTCTTCTTCGTGCATGAAGGAAACCCTAGAGTGTGTGTGTGTTCTGCATGAGCTGAGTGGAGTGAAGTGGGTATCCATTAAAGTGATAAGTCATGCATTGGGATTTAGCTCATGAACTCAGGTCTCCTGATTCATCTTAAGCTTCCTTTAGGTAACTAAATCCTTCTCTGTAAATTGTTGGTCTAAAGCATGTTAAGGATAGATATTATGGATGGATTGTTGGGCGTAGGAAATGCTAAATTGATGTTCTGAATCAACCTGTTGGTGGATTGAATATATATATGAAAATGTTTTGCTTTTGGATTAGTGTTCGATGAACTCTTAGTTATAGATAATAAGATCATCTGTTTTTATAGAGCTACTGTCTCTATTGTTCTATGTTAAGCATGAATATATATTGGCATTAGCCTTGCTGTCAGGTTAATAAGTTAATGCCTATGCTAATGATCAAGGATAAGCATATTGAAATTACATATTATGTTAAGTATAACTGCGTAATGCTAATTTAGAATTGTTCTCTGTAGTGGTTGTTAGAAACTGTAAATGGTTGAGGAAAATATTGTACGTATGCTTTCTATTTCCTTGGAATGTATAATCTACTGATAGTTGATGTTAGGATAGGTGATGTTCCGTTTAGGTGTCAAAGGGGTTCTTAGAATTTTTGATACAATTTAGAATACGAAAAGGAAATGAAATTTATAAGTTGTAAATGCTTTTAATTATGAAGGTTTTGAAAAGGGAAGAAGGATAGCGCTTAAGAGCAATATGCGTTAACGCATCGAGGTAAGAAATTGAGTAGAGTCGTTAGCTAGTGGAGGCACTACACCATTAGCAGTGTCTTTCCTTTAATTGTTTGTTTGCATTTCTATTATGCTGCCAAATTATGCTTATGTTGTTCACATGTTATTACTTTAATCACTAACCATCTTTAGGATATTAGCATATCATTTTGTTCCTTTTAGTTTCCTTTAATTATTAAGCATGTTTATATTGTTATCACTTTACTCTAAACTAACGAGCAAGTCTGCATTGTATTATTTCCTTTTACTTGCCAAGAATATCTTTATTATAATTGTTTTCTTTAAATTACTAAGCATTTCTATATTATTGTTGTTTCCTTTAAATAGCCAAACATGTCTATATTAGTATCGCTTTCTTTAAATTACCAAGCATGCTTGTACTTTATTGTTTCCTTTAAATTGTTAAGCACGTCTGTATCGTTATTGTTACCTATTTTGTTATTGTTTCCTTGATGAATGCATTGAATGGCTTATAGTTGTAATGTTAGCATTTGTATTGACATGCATCATATTAATAGAAACAAGTAGGAAGTGCCACCTCTAGGGTGGTACTCATATGCATTTGAGTGAGGAAAAAGAATTAAAGAAAATGTATGAGGAGTTGGGGAATGGAAAGGTAGTTCGTATCTAGCCAGGTAGACAGATACATTTATACTCTTTCCACATTGGGTTACGAGAAGAAAAGAATGCTACCTTTCCCTTGTCGGGATTGCAAGACATTCTAGCCTAGGTGGTTACAAGCCGACCAGGACTATTCTCTCTTTTATAGATTCCACCAATCTTTCGCTCGATGTACGAGTTATATAAAAACATAAAGAAAAGAACGGTAGGGGCAGACCCATTCCGATATAATGAGTTAGAGGCATACATACTGCATATCTCATTTCTTACTGGACCTTGGGCTCATAGTTTGCTAATGGTGTAGGTGTACGCAAGAGAACAAATGAAGAAGCAGTTGATGAAGGATTTGCACGCGCGGGACGTGTGGCTGACTGGGATAAAGAAAGTAAAAGAGAAATTTTTTTTGTAACTAACCTATAATAATTTGTTTAGTATTCCTTCACTGAATTATTTACGATTCCGCTATGTTTCAAAAAAAGATTTTATACATATAGTTTTCCACGGCTTATAACGATTTTGATAACAAGTCTAAAGAAAGGATTTTTAACGGCTCGACCTTTTTGAAAATAACTCTGATTTTAATTTAAAAAGGTTTTCCACTGTTTACAAAAGAAAAATTTTAAATTTCACGGATTTTAAAAAGGTAAGAAAATCTGGGTCGTCACAATTCTGTTCTATTGTTGTACTTTTATTCCATGTTAATTGCTATTACATTTTAGTACTCATGTTAGCTCATTATTCCTGGTATTGTGTCATGTTGCTTGGATTTAATTTAGTTGGATTCATTTCATTTCCATAATATTGATGTGTTATTGTTTCGCATTGACATACATCATGATAATAGAAACAAGTAGGAATACTACGTATGAATGGTATTCATATGCATTTACATGAGGAAAATGGATAAAGATAATAAATGAAAAAAGGGGGTTGGAGGATGGAGGGGTAGTTCGGATCTAAGCAGGTAGACTCAAAGAATTATATCATTCCCTTATCGGGTCGCGAGAGCTTGTCTACCTAGGTGGTTAGAAGCCGAAAAGAGACTACTCTCTTCGCCACAGATTGGTAATTGTAGAGATGTAATGGTTCCAGGAGTGGAGGAGGAAACGTTTCTCGTTGAGCCTGTGGGTTATCCAGCTAAATCGACCTAAAAGGGTTATGGTTCGCAAGAAGAAGAAAACGCTATTTTGAAAGGGTTTGAAAATGGATGATATTTTGTAAAACTATGAACTCATATTGTAACCTTAAAACAGTATTTTGAATTTAATTATGTTTCTACTTTAACTCTGATTTAATTTATGCATTTTATATTTCCTTGCTCGCCTTAAGTATTTACTCTCGCTTATTTCAAATAAATAAAAAGAAAAATTTTACATGATAATTATAAAAGGAAAAAGTTAAAGAGAAATTGATGCGAAACGTCACACTCTCAAGTTGTTAGACATTAACATTGCGGTATCCAATTTGTATTAAGAATTATTTCTCCTTAGTGTCAAATCCTACACATCAAATTCATCCAAAGAGTGGCTAGAAAATTAAAAGTATTAAGAATGACATATCTTAAATAAATAATCAAAATAACTTATAGAATTCTCAGTTGATCAAAATAATTATCTAGACTGACGATCTATCCATTCTCTAGAGAGAGAGAGTTTAGTTCAACGTAAGATTAATAAAAATAATAATAATAATATCTTAAACCTCATGAGACAATAAAATAAATATGAAATTCCGTTGTTGGTTGTCAGTGTGTTAATGTTATATGCATGCTTTCTACGTTGAACTCCTTGCTCAACTCGATAATCTCCTAGTAAAATTGTTTTTATGTCTCTTTCAAGGTTCTCTAGCCGTTCAATTTTTCAACTGACTTTACTCAATAATCTCCTAGTAATATTGTTTTTATGTCTCTTTCAAGGTTCTCTAGCCGTTCAATTTTTCAACTGACTAAAGTCTAATTTATAAAGCACATATTTGGGTTTCTCAAAACCCTAATATTTTTCCTCACCTGCATTCAATTATTCATTTTTTGGTAGCAAAATATTCGCCCAATATCTTGGGAAGATATTCCTCTATTTTATTTTATTTTCCATTTTAACTAAAAAACTTACTCAAACAAAGAAATAGATAAAAAAAAATATCAAATATCTTGAAAATATGCATTAAACTATATTGAGAAAGTGAACATAACTTTATTTTTTGTAGAGTTATCATGGACCTTAAAAGTCGATCCAAATAATTATGAATCTCACCCGTGTTGATACGAACCCGACACAAGTTGACTTAAAATTATATCAAACAAGGAGTTTCACCTTATTTTTTAAAAAAAATTAATAAATAAATATACAAAAGAGATATCTAAAACCCAAAATTGGAAATTAATCGCAAAATGGTTTATTTAAATAGAGAAAATTATAAGAAAGCTCCATAAACCCCTAAACCGACACTCTAAAGATCCAGATAAGTAAATATACTACTTAAACTTTTTGACTATAGACCCTACAAAACATATTATGCAAACTATTTTGATTATGCTTATTTTAAGTACTTCATTCATATACTTTATTAGAAAAAGCATGCTTAAGAATTGACATAGGGATGTAGAAAATGATAATTTGCAAGAAACAATGAATGAATGTAGGAAACTAGAAAAATTGATGGATTTGTGTCGGTTGCCTTAGACGTCAAGTTGACAAAAGCTTATGAGGGTAAGAAACTGCTAGTTGTTGAAAAGCCTCTAGGGTTAATGAATTCAATGTAGTGACTTTATATTTAAATTATTGTGTGAAAAGCTGCAGGTTGTTTGAGAGCTTACTATGAGAAGGAACTCGTGTACACATAGTAAGATCGTAATATCTTAGAAATTCCAAAAATATTTAGCTTTTAAGATAAAATCAGCTAATGTGTACATATTAATTCATTTGCACATGTTTTTCCTATTCAGATTATTTTCATACTAATAGTTTTGTGATTAAAGTGAGTTTTTAACAAACAAAATACTAGCACTGATTGAAAATCTTCCAGATGTGGGCGAGCATACATATGAGGGCCTTGAGAATGTCTTAGTTGCGTCATTGGATTGGATTTAACTTATTTGAGGATTATGAGGTTTTATTGTTCATCTTATTAGTTCTCTTTCATATAATAAATGAAGTTTTATTTTTGTTAAAAAGTAATTTGCATAGAATTAAATAGATGACCCCCGCTGAATTTAGTTAAGATATTAAGAATTTTTCCTAGTGTAATTATTGAGAATTTATTAAACTAGGGTTAACAAAATAACCTAATGAAGTTCAAATTGAGTATTAAATTGAAAAAAAAAATTTAGGGTTTCAATTTAGGAAAAATTAATTTGAGGGACGTTATACTTTGTATCAAAGCGTTAGGTTGATAATGATTTTGTAGACAATCTATGTGTTTGCCATGCATTTGATGGTTGATCGATCAACAAGTAAGCAATTGTTTTTATTTTTGATGTAGATGTATGGCCAATTAAAGAGGAGCTAGTGCAACCGAGATGTTGTTCTCAATCGTATGATAGACATGATTGGGAGACAATCTAGGAAAATAAGATAGCTAATGCAATCGCCTACCTCCATAGCCCAGACGAATAATGTGCAAACCCATATACCAAATAGGCCTCAAGCTACTGACCTTGAATATGAGAGATTCTGAAGATTAGATCATCCAACCTTTGATGGTAACATGGCAAATGTATAGTTGTTGATGATTGGGTCATGACCATTGATTAGATATTGGAACATGCCAAAATTGTAGAGACAAAAAGGTGGTTTTTTATGTTCCCTATGCTAATAAGATAGACGTGTTACTGTTGAGACTCAATGAAAATGATGCATCAAGTGTTATGACATGACTAAAATTTCTAGAGCTTTCGAGAAGTACTTTAGTGGCACTATGAGTAATGCGAAGATGGCAGAATACATGGTTCTAAAGTAGATTGAAATTACAATTGACCATATATACAAATTCAATGAATTCTCTCGATTTGTTTCTCACATGGTAAGTGATGATGCGTTAAAGGTAAAACAATATGTCTAAGGGTTGAGAACTCAAATATTCAAAGATGTCAACATAGCCATTTCAAAAGACACTCCTTCGGAGGTTGTGGTTAAAAAGGCAATAAATGCTTAGATATGGGAACGTAATATGATTAAAGTTCAATAATTTAGAAGAAGATTTAGCTATGCAACCCAAGCAACAAAGAATAGATGCCCACAACAATAATGGGTTGGATCCAAACAAAGGATTCATAATTGATCCAATAAAGGTGACTCCAAGTACATCAAGAGAGAATTGACGATTTAGATGGTTATGCCCAACCCACCACATGTCTCAAAGGCACATATTGAAGAATGTCATGCAAGGGCATTGACTTGCTTCTACAATGATCAAACTAGACATTTTATTAAAGATTTCCCTAAGAAAGTCAAGGAATAGACAAAGATAGTAATTAGAGTTGTTGCCAAAAAAAAAGGAGGCCGAAGGGAATGTATCTATAGTGATAGGTTTGCTTCTAATTTCTTGTATATCTTCTTGTATACTAATTGATTTCAGGGGAGCCTGTAACACCCGGACTTTTTAAGTTGGTCAACTATCAGGGTATTACCAAGGACGTTTGTGAGCGTTAAGTCGAGGAGTATTTCTGTTATGTTTTCCCCATATACGTGATATAATCGAAGTGTAGGAGCTTGGGGGATATTACATTGCGTATCTATATGTATCATTTCATGACATGTATCTATGGGGTAAATGTTATGGAATATGAGTTAAGTGTGAAAAGATGAAAAAAAGTGGGAATTATGGTGTTGGGACGAATTAAGGATGAGGTGAGGCGTCATAATGTGTTTGGATATAGACTTTCGAATGCTATGCGCACAAACTTGCTGACATGATGTGTCGTCCATAAGTACTTAGCCACGTTAGCCTCGAGCTGGGGACGAGTTGAGGAAGAAGTTTCTCATCCTGAATTCACTGAACAGTGGAGTCGCGGACGAGGGTCCAGATGATGTGGACGAGAGGAGTAGCGTCTACATCGAATCTGTTCTATCTGGGACAGTTTCGGACGCTATACGAACAATGCAGACGAATTGTGATATCATCCGATTTGCCTCTGTCTAATTTTAGGACACTTTCGGATGCTAGTACTGACGCGATTTGGCGTCTAAAACTCACTTTCAAATGGTACGGACAGGACGGGGACGCATTCTCCCATCCTAAGCTTCGATTTAGCCTACGAAGATTTTTGCCTTGGGGAGGACATGCGGACGCGACCTATGCCTCTACACTCGTTCGAAATAGCCCAGACCTACGAAATAAAATAAGAAGAAAATCGGGGAAAATCTTGGAGAGCCGATAGGGAATGACCCTCCCCCACCTCTAGTGACGAAAATGGCCCCCCTCTATGCCATAGCTGGCCTTTCCCTCCTTCTTGGAGTGATGATGGTGTCCCTCCCCTTTGGCACTCATGATGCCCCCCTTCTTCCAGGTAATAACTCCCTTTCTCTTCATTTTCCATTTTACTTGCGAATAGTTCAGAGAGCAAGGGAGAATGAGGGAGTGACCGAGTGTGAGGGAGAGCTGAACAAGAGAAAGTGTTCGAGTGAGGGTGAGAGATTTGTGAAAGTGTAAGTGTTGTGAGTAAAGTGAAGAGAAGTGTTGAGTTGTGAGGTGTGTGAACGTGAGTGAGCTAAAGAGTGAGCTGTGAGAAGCTAGAAGCTAGAACTACTACTGGAACTGTGAGAGGAGAGCTGTCCCTGAGTTTAGTGTCTTCAAATTGGTAAGGGATTAGGGGTGTCTTGGCCAGAAGAGGCCCTGCACCACAAGTATGGGTGTTTGTGTTTTACGATTGTTGATAGTTGTTGTTAGTTGTTAGTTGTTAGTTGTTAGTTGCTGTGATGTTTCTTTTTATTGTTGAACTTTGTTTTATTGCCTATAGTTGTTGTGATGTTTCCTTTTATTGTTGAACTTTGTTTTATTGCCTATTATGTGATATAAATGCTTAATTAGATGAATAGAAGATGTGTTGAACAAATGATGAAGGTTAAGGTCTAAGGGTGATGGATGTTAACTAACTAATGAAAAATGCTTAATTTTTTGTGTAAATGGTAAGTAGGTTGATTTGTCTTAAAAATGCTTACTGCTAGTATGAAGTAGTTGTTGGTTAGATGATAGTTCCCTTGAATGGTTTCCCTATTATATTTCCTTATTGTTGTGAGCTCTGTGATATCTTCCTCTGTGATTAAATGCTTTAACTTATTGGTTTCTCTGTAATTAATTCCTTGATTTTTAGTTTTATACTCGATGGATATGCTTTAGTTGATAAGTTTGTTGTGAAGTGTTGAATTGTTTGCTACGAAGTAGAGAATGTTTAAGAGAAAAGTAAGCTAGAATAAGAAGAGTAGCAATGAATAAGAATGATCCGTTATTTCCCTTGATTATGATAATTTTATTTTTGTTGTTTACTTTCCTATTTGCTGTGAGTCGATTTCCTCTCTAATAGTTAGTTACCCACGTGTGAATTAACTAATTGTTTAACCTTGAGCATGTAATTAACAAAGGTATGAAATCTGAATAGCATGTTAATTAATTAAGTCATATCATGTTTAATTAGCATGTTAGTTTTCTTTTGTTAAATCAACTAGTGAGCATGTAACTAACTAGGATAACTAAGTAAAGCAGACTCATTGCCTAGAAATAACTATAGGAAGCATGTAAACGGCCTAGGAAACCGATTAAGATATTTAATTGGAATGATAAATTTAATCATTTCACTTGTGCATGTAATTGATTAGAATAAAATAAGCATGCATAAATCGTCTAGGATAAAAGCATGTAATTCACCTTAAGCATGTAATTGATTAGGATAGTCAACCAGATCATTAATTAAAGAATAGTCAACTAGAACAATTAACTGAAGCAATTAACTGGAGCATGTAAATCGCCTAGGGCAATTAAGTAGAATAATCACCTAGAATGACAAATGTAGGAGGCATGTAAATAGCCTAGGAAGATAATAAAAGTAATTAATCTTTGAGCATGTAAATTAGTTAGGATAACCAACTATATTAACAATCGTAACTCGAAGTGAGCATGATAACTAATTAGGATACTCATTTAGCATGATAAATGTAGTTAACTATTAAGCATGATAGTTTAAATAAATAAATTACTTATTCGTTGTTTCAGTTCGATATTGTGCTTGTTTCTGTGTACGCAGTTGTTTCCTTCTATTATACGCTTTACTTTCCTTACATATGCTTCCATTACAGTTATGTTTTCAATTACTTATATGTGCACTTCCATTTCATAATTAATGCTTGAGAATAGAATGATAAAGAAGATGAAAAGAGAATGGAGTAAACGTGAACGAATTAAAGGTCTCACTTATTGTGCAAATAAATATTTTATAATTGCTTCTGTTATTGTCTCATTGGTATTGCTTACGATCTAGGTCTCGAATCCAGGTCCTTGGCATGATAGTTTCTCTAAACTAAAGCATGATTAGTTAAGCAGGATAAAAGTATGTAATAAACTCAGAAGCAGGTTAACTAACCAACTAGTAAGTATGTAACTAGCTAGGAACAATAATCGTATGAGCATGAAACTTACTAGAGTAACCCAGTAATTAAGCTGAGCATGTAAATCACTTAGGATAACTAAGTAGAACAATCGCCTAGAATGATAAACGTAGGAGGCATGTAAATGAACTAGGAAATTAATTAAGATATTTAATTAGAATAATAAACACAATAAATCCCGGAGCATGTAAACTAATTAGTATAACCAACTGGATTAGTAATTGTAACTCGATTTGAGCATGATAGTTAACTAGGAATGTAGTGATTTTCCTAAGTACGTTAGTTTAGATAAATTACCCATGTTTATCATGTTCATATGCATTCTCTATTCAATTCATTGTTGTCCTTGCTTTCTATGGAGTGTAGTTATCGCTATTATGTGCCCTTATATGCCTTACTTTCAATTACTGCTTTCCATTCCAGTTATTCTTGTTCAATGCGCACTTCAATTTCTAAGAACGTTATGTTATATCATCATGCATCATGATAGGTTCAGAATGTATGGGCATGTATCATGTTGATAGGAATTAATAAGGACATATGCATGAGTGAGGATAAATGACGAAAATAGGTAAATCATTTAGATAATAAAGGTTTCTATGGGACCGGTAACTTAGCCCGACACAAGAACTGGGAAACATTAAAACGATAAAGGTTTATGTGGTACCAGTAGCTTAGCCTGGCACAGAGACTAGAAAAGAAAACGATAAAAACCGTGAAACGATAAAGGTTTCTGTGGTACCGGTAGCTTAGCCCGACACAGGAATTGGAAAAATAAATAATAAATGGACTAATGACTTAATGAAAGGATTGGTCTGGGTGACCCCCATTCCAAAAAGGACTAAAGAGAGGCATTTCATGCATTTCCCTTTTTCCTTACTAAGCCTTCTAGCTTACAATTGCTTGTGGTGTAGATGTAAGTACTAGTACGCTATGAGGAATACATGAACTAGGAGTAACAGGAAGAATAATAAAGAATAAAGTTAGCGGATGGTGGATTTCCTCGCGCAAGGGAGATCGTGGCCGGCCAGACATAAAGATGGTAAAAGAGGAACAGATTTAATTAAATTAAGTTGTAACAAATAGTATTTAAATGTTTAGTTTTCTTCAGTTCAATTGTGTTTACGCTTCCGTAACGTTTTACATTAATGGTTTTAATTTAACGCTCTCGCATAAGTTTTACTATGTGGAATTTTATATCGAGTTTTACGAATAGTCAGTAGCGATCCAGTTTAGTATCACGCTCTGATAACTGTTTTAAAAGAGATTTCAAAGGCCTTAGCAAAATTTTAAATTTTCACGCATTTGCGAGGATTTACAAAAATACGGGTCATTACAGTTGGTATCAGAGCAAAAGTTTTAAAAACAATTTCGTGGACTGCTCTGATCATTTTTAAAACCAAGTCTGTAGCTAGAATAGGGATTCACCCAACCAATTTTTTCATCATAAGAAACACTAGTGTTATTCATGGAATAAAAAGACAGATCCATTACATCGTGCATTGATTATTAAGAATTTAATAAAGGTACAATAAAGATCAAGCACCCACTCCCTAGAATTGTTGGCTTATTTGACCAACTAAAAAGAGTTGTAGTTTTCTCAAAAATAAATTTTAGATCTAGTTATCATCAATTAAGAATAAAAGAAGAGGATTTCTACAAGATGAAATTTAACACTAGGTACAACCATTATGAATTTTGAGTAATGCCATTTGGACTAAGCAATGCATTGATTTGCGTTTACGGACCTAGTGAATCGAGTATTTATGGCATGGTTAAATAACTTTGTTATTGGCTTCATTGATGACAACCTTTCATTTGTAGAGTAATGAAGAGATAGGACATTTGAGAATTGTTTGTATCGCCTTGAGGCACGAAAAGTTACGTGCAAAAATCTTCAATTGTAAAATCTACTCATAAAAAGTGACTTTTCTTGGTCATATAAACTCAAAGAAGGGTGGGTTGGTACACCTAGGAAAAATTAGAGCAATTAGTATCCAACCTAAAAATGTAGGTGAAATAGGAAGTTTTCTTGGTTTGACAGATTATTACATGAAATTTGTATAAGGATTCTAGAAATTAGTCGCTCCACTCACGAGATTAACCAAGAAGAGTCCCAAATACTTATGTAGTAAAGAGTGTGAACAAAGCTTTCAAGAGTTGAAGAATATGTTAATTTTGGCACTAGTACATACTATACCATTAGAAATAGGGAGATATGTAGTATATATACAATGATACCTAAAAGTATAGATTGAGATGTGTACTTGTGCAAGAATGCAAAATAATGGCATATACATCTACACAATTAAAGGATCATAAGAAGAATTACCCAACTCACGACTTAGAACGTGTTGCATTAGTATAAGTACTAAAAATCTAGAGACACTATCCATTTGGCAAGATATGTGAAATTTATACAAACCTTAGTTTGAAATACTTCCTAACCAAAAAGTACTTGAATATGAGACGATGCAAATGATTATAACTAGTAAAGGATTACAAGATGTGAAATCATTTACCATCTTGGAAAGACCAACATAGTAGAAATGGGATAAGTAGGGGGGCCTCGTCTCATGTTTTTTTTTATTGCGGCTTGTTTTAAGAATTTTGGTAGAAGAGATGCAAAGACTTGACACATAAATTCTACCATCTAGATTGATTGAAAGATTATTTGTTATACCCTAAATTTAATCATATTAATTTAAAAGTTGTGCAATGATGATGTTTAATAATTTGGTGTTGATATGGTTGACTTGTAGTTGTTATTATGGGTAAAATTTGAAGTACTTTGTTATTATGGGTAAAATTGATGATAAAGGAAGGATGAAGGTTAAGTGTTCAATGACTTAGTTAAATTGCTATCCAATGAATTTTTGATTGACCGAGGTATGAAGTGTGGTTGACCAATCCAAGGAAATTTCAAGTATCTGCCAAAGCACAGACATTTGAATTGCATGTTTGAAAGCTCTCAAGTGATATTACAGTCGACCGGGTAAAGAGTGTCGTCATTTGGTCCAAAGAAAATGTAGACTGTATCCACCTCGGGTAGTTTTGCGGTTGCCTGATGTTGAGTGTGTTGTTGACTGATCCATTGAAAGATAGTAAAGATTTAGCCTCGGGTTCATTTGCAGTCGACTAGATATGAGGTTGAGGTCATCTGTAACAGTGTGTAAACAACTTTTCACAGAAGGTTGAGCGTCCACGGCAGATCATCTAGAAAATGATTTTCTTTGAAATATGAAAGAGCGGTCGACCGCAGAGTGAGCGGTCAACCAAGAATGAAAAAAGTCACCTGAAATGAGATTACATTTCACAATTTAAGATGAAGAAATGTGATGATTCAGCATGTAGGTTGCTGAAGTGGGTGACACCTCATACTTTGAGCTGATATGTTATATGAGAAAAGCCAATTTTTATAATTGGAAACTCCCATTCGTGAGAATCATTTGGAAGGTGGAAGTTCACCAAAAGAGCTGCATTGTTTCTCTAACCCTTTGAAGATAATAAGATTTCTCTCTATGGTTTGATGGAATTTTAAGAGTTTGTTTAAGTTTATGGGTAGAAAATGATGGATGATATGAAATAGGTCGAAACTGCATAGTTTTGGTTCTTGGAAGCTAAGATCATCTTAATAAATTTATTATATAAAACCATTCTACTATGTTATATTAGACATCTCAAGGAAAAGATAGGCTTTGGAATTAGTAGAATTGGTTAAGTATATTTTGAATTATGAATGTTTGAAGTTGGATGAAAATAGTGAAGAGAAAACTAGAAATTGATGCTTATTGGCTCAAGTTTTGATATGTTTTATCTAAGTATGAATATAGATTTATTCAAGCCATTTGTTATGTTATTATGCACGAAGTTGGTTTAGTGTGAGTTTTGGAGTATGTTAAGGGATATATATGTTTTAAGCTACAAATGCATGAATGCATGCTAATGAGGAGTTTGGTATGTTCTAGGTATTGAAAATCAAGAAGATAAGTCCATAGCAGGACAGTGTAAAGAGCTTAAAGTAAGTAATGGATGCATGTGCTTGGCTTAATAGCCTACACAATAAGATGCTAGGTTATTGTAAATGTTAGTATGTTATGTTATGATGATATGTTAAGTTAAGGATTGTCATTGATGCTTTGTTGTTGTTGATTGATATTATGCTCTGTTATATGATATGATGTTTGTTTAGTTATTAGGCTTAGTTACATGATGATATGTTGAGATGTAATAGGTTGTGAGGTTAGATTGTTGATACATGTAATACTTGAGGATGTGATATTTGAATGAAATGTTATAATTATATTGATATTTAAGGATGTGCTGTTTGATGTAATGTTGTATAATGCATATTATTCATGCATCATGTTTTCATGAAATGAATGAAAATGTTTTCTCGTCATATGTTTTTCATGTAAGAAAGATAAAAGCAGAAGTTAAAATTATAAGAAAATCATGAAGAAAGGAGGAAAGGTTGTCCCAAAGGTTGTTCCTATGGGGAATGAATCTGTTAGTTTGGTTGAGTTAGAACATGGATGAAGTTCACCAGGTGGTTGCGCATTGAGTGCGTAACACAAACGAAGGTCTCATGGAATTGAGACTGTCTTGTTAAAGTTCACAAAACGTAAGTGGTGTGTTTTTCATAGTCATGCCTACTCTTTCCAATGACAGTTATGTAGGTTTAGGTGAGCCAATGACTCCAATGATATTTATGTAGCTTTTAGTGAGCCACATGCCCCAATAATGTGGGTGAGTCGTGTGCCCCAATGATGAAAATGAAAACAAAACGAAAACAAATGAAAAGATATAAAGTATGAAATCATTATATGTCTTATGGAAATGTATTTCATATTTACTTATGTAGCATGGTTTATAGATTTGATGACTTGTCTAGTTATACATTACTTACTAAGCATTAGGTTTATAGATGAGTCTTGTGGAGTAGGTACAAACTGGACTATAACATGGAAGAAAGAAAAATCAAAAGGAGATGATATAGTTGAGGAAGTATCTTTGGGAAGACAACATGTGTTGTTAACGCAAGACCGACCATGTGGAGTTAGAATTTGTAAAAAAAACGGTATGTAAACATGAATTTGAAATTTTATAAATGAGATTTTAGAGAACTTGTATTTTTTATTTTATGAATTTCATTTGAAAAGAAAAAGCCTTTCGCTACACATTTTAAAGAGAAAGGTTTTCTTGAGATGACTATACACGTTTTTAATAAGTTCTGGACGTTCGAATATAAAGATATTTCAAACTACACATTTTAAGATAAGAAATTATGGGGAGTTACATTATCTATACTAGCACCGCAACTAATGTTTCTCCAATAAATAAAAGGAAAACAACGTGAAGACCATTCATAACTAAGATCAAAATTCATATGGAAGTTAGATAAGTGTCTGAATTCTCCAATATAGAAGATGGAATTATTCAATTCAAAAAGAGATCTTGTATACCCGACGATACTAGTTTGTAAAGAATATAATAGAGGAGGCTCACTCAACCGCATATTCAATCGATCCTTATGCAACATAAATGTATTGAGATTTGAAACAACACTATTGGTGACACAGGCTGAAACTTGATGTGGTAAAATTTTTTGAAAGATGTTTCACTTGTCAGAGCTAAACATAATGACTTACTGGTACATTACAATCACTAATGGTATCTCAATGGAAATTGGAGCATATAACTATAGATTTTGTGGAGGGACTACCAAATCCCATCATGGGTCATGACTCTATATGGGTTATAGTATATCGTTTAACTAAATTGGCACGCTGTCTCCTTATGAGAATCACATATACTGGACCAATATGCACAACTGTATGTTTGGGAAAAGATCAGACTGAATGGTACACCCATCTCTATGGTATCATATTGAGACACTTGATTCAACTTGAGTCTTAAAAAGTATGCAAAAAAAACCATGGGTACATAGTTAAATTCCATTGTAAACTTTCACCCTCGGACTGATGAAAATTAGGAGAAATTGGGAGTTTGCACATAAGAATAGCTATCAAACATAAACTGGGATGGTGCAATATGAAACATTATATGGTATAAAGTGCATATCGCCAATTCATTGGTATGAAATTTGAGAGGGTATACTTGTTAGACCTAATATTTTGTGACGAACTGCTGAAATAGTCTCACTAATTAGATAAAGGATCCTTACAGTACAGAACAGACAGAAAAAATATGCTAACATAAGGAGGATACAGTTAGAATTTGTAGTATGAAATCAAATATTCTAGAAGATCTCCCCAATGAGAGGTGTAATTTGATTTTTGTAAGAAATGAAAGAAAACTCAGAGATTTATAGGCTCATTTACTATTACAAAAAGAATTAGAGAAGTGATTTATTAGTTGGACACTCCAAAATCACTTAGACATGCACATAGGTCATTTTATATCTCTATGTTAAATAAATATGTTCTAGATTCTTTGCACATATTGCCTACGAGATCATTTGACTTCAAACTCAATCCTTATGTTGGAAGACTAGTTCAAATTCTGATTATTGAGAAAAGAGAATTGAGAAATAAAATGGTTTAACTAATTAGAGTATTATAGAACAACTTAAACATATATGAAGTAACTTGGGAAAGAGATTAAGTGTAGAATCTAGAAATTTAGCATATAATTACTTGAGTACCTAATATGTCATATTTGAATGGTTGTTATTTTTGCTAATTGGTTGAGCTTGATTGTGATATGGTATAGTTGGTTATTTAGAGGTTGAAAGAATTGTTGAATTTTAAGAGTTAATCATGTTTAGTATGGGAATTTAAGATTTTAACGAACTAGTGAATGCCCTAGGATAAAATGTAGATGTTCAGGATTGGTGCAGATGTTTGGGGCTTTACACCCTCTCAGGAGTGGGTGTCTAGGGTTGTACAATCCTCTTTAATTTTTATAGAGGGGGCATCCCAAAATAAGTGCAAGCATTCGAATTTGAAAATCCCTCTTGGGAGCAGACGTACAAATGGCAAAACATGCTCTCTAAACTGGGTGACTTCGGATGAAGTGCGAACGTCCAAACTAAAAACTCCTCTCAAGAAGAGCATTTGGGTATGAATGTCAAAAATGAAAAAATGCACTAGTGCGGGCGACCGCATATGAAGTGTGGGCGCCCAAAAGTCGAGAGGTTACCCAAATTCATTCAGCAAAATGTTATATTTTAATGATCAAATTTATAAAAATAATGCTAAGAATACTGAAATGGGCGGGTGGACTTTGACACCTCAACTCCAAGTGATGAGACACCAAGGTTAGGGGGTGCCACCTCAAAAAATTAGTCATTACATTATACTTAGCAAACTTCTACTAAACTCTTCATTTTGTATGTGACTTCAGCTCCCTTTCTTTCTACTTCCTGAAGGTAAAATGAATTTAAGTTGGACTTAAGTGAAACTTTGATTTTTGGTTGTGTATGTTTTGAAAAATAATGATAAATTGGAGTATTATTTGGTGTTGTGTGGAACTGTTCAATAAGGTTCACGAAAATGGAGATTCCATGATTGATTTTCTATTCATGAGTTACATAATCATGTCTTAAGATCATATTATGAAATTGAGGAAAGAATTTATCATTTTATTCATGATTGTACACTTAGAATCAAAATTGATCAAAATTGGGAGAATCTATGCATGTTTTGGGTTTGACGATACTAGCCAATCTTAATGGTTTTATGTAAAAACTAATAATTTTATGTAAATAAATTTTTCACATAAGATTCCGCGTCAACCATGGTCAAGGTAGTTTTTTGGGCCCACATTTGTCATTTTTCCAAATTTGTGGATCCAAGTGAGAGTTTTCGGTCTATTGGTCAAACCGATAGAAGTTGTGAGCTACCACGTGGTGATGTTTGATGAAAGTTTAGTAAATCCCCGTTCCATGAGTTTAAATTTCGAGTAACAATTGAATGTCCTACGAATCGGGATTTAAAAATATTTTATTCAATATATATTATATATTAAATAATTAAATTAAATTAAAATTTTAATAATATAAAAAGGGATGGAAGGAACAGTTTCCATATTTGGTTGAGAGAGAGAAAGACTTCTACCATGTGATCCACACTCGTGGTGCTCCATGCTTTGACTTTTGTGAAGGGACTTTGAAAGTAAGTCTGATTTTAGCTCCATTTTCTTGTTTAAGTTTAGATATTTTTTAATTCAAATTTCAAGCTTGGAAACCCAAAACCTTTGGTTGTTTCTGTGGTATCTGAGTCGATCTAGGGTCTACGAGTAAGGTTAAACGAATTGGTGATGAAAATCGATAAAAAAGGGCAAGATTTCTCTTAGGTTCTTCCTAGAAATCTTGTCCCAAGTGTACCGCTGTATGTGTGTGGTCCACCACAAGGACTCTAGAATGTATCGAATGAGATGATCTTGAGGTCAAGCGTCCGTAAACCAGGTCAGGAGTTTGTGTCGATTGTCTGGGAAGGGAAACCAGACAATTGCACTTGGTCTGGAAGACAGCTCTCGACATTCGTGGTTGTAATGACCCAAATTTTCAGTCCATTTTTTTTAAATACACGTACGTTTTTTTTATTTCAAAACCTTTAGCATAGTGAAAGACTTTTTCTCTTTAAAATTGTAAGAATACTTTGATTGTTGTAAAAATCTTTGACATAGATTTAATAGAATATTCAAAAATTATTACAACATCATTTCAATCTTTTTATGCAAAATGAGTTATTTGCTTCCCTTAACAACCCCAAGTGCTACTCACAAGTACACGCCATCAACTGCCTGGTTATCCATAATGACTCTTGTCATCTAATTCCTTAACCTACATCACATGATTCATCTATTAGTTTCATTTTTTTTTTTCATTCATTCTTTTAGTTCTTGCTCTTCATCTTGACATTGAAACATGACACCAAAGTTAAAAATCATTGTGTAACAAACCCACCAAAGCTCCAATGGGGGCGAAGCCAAAGCTCTAATGGTATCGTATCACAAACAGTCTTACGTATCTTTTTATTTCATCATCAATCTTTCTTAACATTTGAACATGACACCAAAGCTAAAAATCATTGTGGGACAAGCCTACCAAAGCTTCAATGAGGCCGAAGCCGCCAAAGCTTCAATGATATCATATCATCAAAGTTTCTTACGTAACTTTTCTGTTTCAGTTTTTCTTACTTGCAAACATATGCATGTAAAACATTTTCATTCTTTTCTAGAAAACATGATGTAAAAACATGAATGCATAATCATAACGTATCCTTGAACGATAATAACACATCATGGCCTCAAACAACATACTATCATAATCATCATAACATCACTATCATGACAAAACACAACATCATCCCAACTATTATAAATTAATATCATCCTAGCATCTTGTGATGTAAGCCATTAAGCCAAACACATCAACCATTACTTACCTTGGAGTCTTAGCACAACTCACAGAAACTACGAATTATTTCCTTGAGTTGGAAATCCTAAAACATGTTATAATTACATGTTAGTATCCAACTCCACATGTTTACTTTAACATTCATAACTTTTTGTATACTTTTCTAATTCGAATTTTTTATGAAGTCATAATTTCCTTAGATGATACTTATCATCACATAAAATTAGTTTAGAATCCAATCGTTTTTTTCATGGTTAAAACGTTCAAAATAGAACCTTGTTCTTATCGAATAACTAGTTTTTGTCCTACAGTTTATCATCAACTTCCAAAATTCATAACTTCCATTATACAGATCCAAATGCCTTTATTTCAATGCCTATAGTTCTATGAAAGTGTCTATTACAACATACTTAAGTAGTTCTTAATTTGGAAATAATAAAAGTTGTTCAACCCAAAACTGGTTAGATTTCTCTCAATTTTAACTAAGTGTGATATTAGGTTATAAACATCACTTCAATTGAGAAATCTATCCACCACATATAACCAGCATGTTTATAAGACATAAATATGAATCTTTAAATCATAAAATCTTAGCATAAAAACCAATTTCGTAATCCTTATTTAAACCGAAAGCACCACCTTATAACTTTTTATTACCTTTCTACTCAAACTTATCAATCACTTAAACTTAAAAAGGCAGAATTTCGCTAACCTTCAGAGAGTAGAGAGGAGCTACAATTTGTGGCTTACTTGCTTGCATTTTGAAGATCCAACTTCTCAATTTCAAGAGGTTCAAAGTGATGACTTAACCCCATGAGTCATTAACTTTGGCCAATCACCACCAGACACCATAATCTACATATGCTAAAAATCATAGCTATGATCATGGCATTTTTAATCCGTTATCAGCTTAGTTGTTAACTTAATCCTATAGGCCGATTAATTAACATATGTCTGACAGTGTTATTTCTACATTCGCAGATGTATGTTGCAGACATATACGCTTTTGCAGAGCATAATTGCTGTGAATATTTCATCCATCAAACAGAAATCTGCCAATCATTTGTCGCCACATCATCCTGCGGACACATTATTTTTCGCGCATACATGTTTTCAGTAATCCTTAGATCAAATGACAACATTTCTTTCACCTTACTTATTCATCGCAGAAGTGTTTCTTTCCACAGATACCTAACGTGCTTCAAATGATTTTGGAACACACGAACCAAACCACTGATCCCAAAGTTCAAGAGAACTTCACAATTATTAGAATTTCTTTCAAACCCCTAAAAGGCTAACTCCATGATTCCAATAAATAGAATCCACAAATTAACGAGAACTAATGAATGAAAAAAAAAAAGAACAATGGTGAGTTATGAAAACTCGCTATCGTTCTAAATCAAAAAAAGGTTAGATAGAGATTTCACTAAACTGCCACTCTGACGCTCACTACTCTTGAATGATAAGGTAAACAATTTTGAGAAGCAACCTTCAAGAACCCACAAGAGAAAGAGAAACTCTAATCTTTATTTTAATTATTAAAAAAAAACTCAACTACTTCACACAAAACCGTAATTCGAGACTAAACAAGGAACCATAATGGAAAAACTGTAAATAATTCAAATTTCAAAAATAATTTATAAAAAATAAAATAACAAGATAGGGCAGGGCCTGTGGCACATTAATACCCGAATCTTCAATCCTAACGACGACGTTTCTTTCTTATTATTTACTTGGCTCAGATGCTTTCTTTTCTGTGGATACATTCCTTATCCTAATACGACTTAGTTCATTCTGCAGGCACATTCCATTTCGTGGACACATTCTATTTTGCATACATGTACACTTTTACAACTTCACTGTTCACCGCAGACACATTTCTTATGTAATATTCCAGATTTTTGTAATAATAAGCATAAGGCATAAGTGATGATTTTGGGGTATTAAGAGTTGAGTTGGATGATTAAGGTGTTAATCAAGGGGAAATGTAACTGGGAATAGTGAATTATGATACCCCATATTATGTTGATTTAAGCTTAGGAGAAAGATTAAGGTTATTGGAGTTGATTAGAGATTTATTTGGTGATATTTAGAGTTAAATAGAATGATATTATAGTTAAATAGAATGAATGAAAGGTGAAAGTGAAGGAGGAAGAGTTTTGAAGCTAGGGGTCGATCATTAAGGAAGGAATGGTCGATCATAATTTGTGCAAAATATTCTAGTGGCAAGCCATAATGGAACTGGTCGATTGTTCAAAGGGGAATGATCGACCTGGTTGAAGCAATTTTGAAGAAAAGTGGAATTGTGGTCAATCACAAGAGAGGAAAGTGATCGACCGACTCCAAAACAAAAATGTTACAGAGAGCAGTGATATTCGGAGCGATTGATCACCTAAAGGGGAATGATCAACCGGGATCAAAGCAGATTGAAAAATATTGATTTGCGGTTGATCGTCTACTAAGGCGATGATCGACTAGTAATCTGGAGAAGATGAAATTGTGGCTGATCATAAGTGAACAGCGGTCGATCGTGGTTGTGACTGTAGAAATTTCCAGTCGATCATGTGAAGAGGATGATCGATGGGCAAACTAGAAAGTTGCCAAAAAATGATAAATCAATGCTTGGAAAATGAAAGGATGATTGTTGTCAACGATTGGCGCTTTCCTCAAGTGTCACTCCTATGGCCTTTCACCTTCAAGTGGACACTGAAAGGGTGCAATCGTAGTCTATAAATAAGAGTCAAAAGGAGAGCTATATTGTTTTAGACAGAAAGAGAGCCGAGGAATTCTAGAGAAGAGAAACCATTTGGACATAAGAGACCAAGAGAGAGAGTTACTGGGAATTCAAGATAGAAGAAGGAGAAAGAGATTGTTAGGGAGAAAAAGAAAGGGATAGGAAGAGAGAAACTAGGGAGGCGAGTTCAAAAGAAGGAAGTATTGTGCCATGAGAAAGGAGTTCTCGGAAACAAGTCATTTTCTGTTTCTCGGGTGCTTCAGGTAAGCCAAATTCCTCCATGGTTTTCTTGAGTTGATTACTGTTAGATCGTTTATTACAATTAGATCGTTGGGAAAAATGTTATGTATACGCTTGAATACTGGAT
Source organism: Begonia loranthoides (assembly GCA_022433065.1). NCBI lineage: Eukaryota > Viridiplantae > Streptophyta > Magnoliopsida > Cucurbitales > Begoniaceae > Begonia > Begonia loranthoides. Next base: position 42,590,182 of record CM039468.1, on the reverse strand, counting down.
TTAATTGATGTTTCAGTTATGTGCTCTCTGTGATTAGTTTAAAGTTTGAAATCAATGACGTTATAAAGTCACTGTGTGTTGTTACTAGAATCTGGGTGTTGATGAAAGTAGATGTTTATGAAGTATTTACTGCTATATGCCTAGATTCTATATTATGCTTATTCATTGGCTATTTGGAAACTGTTAGATTAGTTAAGGTTATACTCTGTTGGTTTTAGTTCACTGTTATAATTGATGCTGAGGTTTAAGATATTAATTTAGTGAAATGTTCCCTGTTATAATTGATGTTGAGGTTATACTCTGTTGCTTCTTGAATGTGGTGAAATGTTCACACTTGGATAATTTAGTGATTTAGAAATCGGAGGAAGCATCCTAGGCATGTAAATAATTATGAAATAGTTATTAGGTATCAATGAGTTTGATAAACTATTGTTTATTGATGAATAGGTATTGGGGATAAGAAACTTATGTGCTAAACTCTCTAAGGACTCCATTTAAGTGATATTGCATGTGTTTTGTCTGAAAAGACCTACATCACATTAAATTAGGGTTTGTTTGATGATTGCATTTACTAGATGAATAGGTTATCGATCTATTGCTATTGCTCAAGGATGTATTGATGATTGCTTGATGTTGATCTAGTGTTTATTAGATTTAAGTTTAGTTCTTTAGGTTAAAGATTAATCATGCTTTGAGGATTTACTAGACATGTATGATAGACTTGTATGCGTGCATTCATTCATCATTTTTTCATAAAATGTAAGAAAATGGTTTTACGTATTGTTTTAAAAATGAAAACAAAATAAATTGAATAAATGTAAATAGGTGTTTAGAGATGTGGGTTTTTGAGTGGCTACCCTATGTGGCTCATTGGGTGTCACTCTACCTTATCAAGTTGACATCTCTAACACTTGGATGGATAGCTAGAACTAAATGAAAACAGAATACATGTAAATGGATTTTCTGAGATGTGGGTTCCTGAGTGGCTGCCCCATGTGGGTCATTAGGTGCTACTCTTTCTTATCAAGTTGACATCTCCTACATCAGTAAAGGTAAAGGTAATAGAAAATAAAAATGAAAATTGCATGTGTTTTTATAAAGAGCATAGCATGAGCATTTTATAGTTTATATCAATTACTGAGCTTTAGACTTACAGTTTAAGTCTTGTGATGTAGGTAAGGAGCCTATGATCAAATAAAACTCGTAGAGGATGCAGCTGATGGAGTATCTCGGTGTTGATCCCTTTTGGTACTGTTGGAAAACTGACATGTGGGTTATGGCTCAGGAAATAGATTAAGTGTTAAGTATTTTAAAGACTTATTGTGGTTTTTAGTTGGGACAAGACATTTGTTGTTTTAAGTATTAAAGTTGTTTCCTTACACCGTTTTAAATTGTGGTTGTATGTTTTATTTTTATAAAAGACTTCCGCTTTGGTTTAACTCTGATTTTCCCTCACATGTTTTCAAAGCAAAATTTTTAAATGATTAAATTGAGGATAAATGGAATACGGGATGTTACATCTTATCTCAATACGACCTAGTCCAATATGCAAACAAACTCCTTTCCGCAAATGTGTTCCCTTCCTTGTTACTTTCAACTTTTAAAGGATCTCTTAACACCCCTTGAATTTTCTCCCTCATTTTGTGGTTGTAACTGAATTTTCTTAATTAAGAACTAACTTTTTGCCTCTTCTATTTCAAATGTCTTTCGTGACAATTTTCGAGTATGGTACCCCTTGTGTACCAGATATCTTTAAGCTGTTATATATATCCACCTTAAGTCCTTGTACAAATTGATGTACCTTGTGTTCATTTGTATTTACGAGGTATGATGCAAAGTCAGATAATTCTTCAAATCTGCAAACATATTCAACAACTGATCCAGACCATGATAGAGGATCTAGATGACCATGATGGAGGCCAGTCCTCTGCAGGGAAACCTGCCTTAGGACTTGGCGATCGCACCAATCATCCATGGTAGAATCCAGACGACCGCGGTAGCCCTTATAGACCAAATTGTGTTTGGATATTATTTCATTCTAGTTTGGGTTCCCAGCTTCGGTATAGAACCCATGCCCTATGAAATCCGAGAATTTTCAAACTGATAAATTTCACGCGTAAATTTTTTGCGTTATTATTTGGTCATAACATTGGAGAATTGACTCGAATTGTCAGGTAATAACCACGTGTGAAATTTTGGTCAATTAGTCAAATAAGTGGAATTGGAAATTTCTAAACAGAATACTTATCAAGGAAACGGATTTGGAGATAGTGGCGGAAAATGAAAATAAAAAAGGAAGGATTGGAAATTTAAAGAGGGAGCAACATATTTAAAGAATTGGAAATGAAATGGAATTAAGTAAAGTGGGAGAGAGTGGACGTTGAAAATTGTGAAAAGTGGAGAGAAAAGGTTTTCTATGGCAAAAAAGAGATTAAAATAAAGAAAAGGGTAAATAACACTGTAGACCCTATAGTTTGCGATCAACGATAAGTCAAACCCTGGAGATTATTTTTTAACAACTAAAACTCTGAACTATGAGAAAATGTCGCCGGCGACCTCGCAGTCACGATTTCCGTCCAGAGCCGTCGAGGTTAACGCCCCATTTGTACCCTGTCTAGCGGCATCGAACGGAGTCGAAGGGCGATGGCAGAGCCGACGGTCGAATCGTCCAGAGCCGACCGAAGTACGACATTCGCTGGCCGTTGGATCGACGAGGAGCGTCCCTCGTCTGGATCGACGGCCAGGATTGAATCTAGCGTCCCTGCCAGATGCGATGACGGACAAAGATCCTTGGCCGTTGGATCGAGCGAGGGACGTACCTCGGATCGACGGCCAGGATTTAATCCGCCTGGCGAAGACGGACGTCGATCCTTGTCCGTTGGATCCTCGCCTGGATCGAACGGTCAGTAGTGACTCTAAATTAATTGGGTCACGTGCGGGTCACATGCGATCCTAATTCGCCAGAATTCCCCATTATGACGGACGTCCGTGGGAATACCATGGACGTCTGTCTTTAAATAACACGTCATCAGCATCTGGACGGCGTCCGTCGGACCATGACGGACGTCCGTCATAACCAAAACGACCGCGTTTTCGTCCTGACGGATGACAAAACGCTGCTTATACTCGCGAAGGGCGTCCAAGCCCTAGAAATCGCCTTGTACTTCAAATCGCGAGCGAATTCCCGATTTCCCCCGACGAATTCCCGAACTCCCGATTTCCCCCGACGAATTCCCGAACCCCCGAGTTTTGAATCTAAAAATGGCGCCGAGGAATAGTCAAGCGTCGAAGAAGCGTAAGGTGGTGGCTCCCACCGAGACGACGGGTCCAGTGGAGTCTGTAGAACCTGGGATGTTCAGCTCAGCCTCCGCCCATGCACGGTATGAGAAGGACATTGTACCCCGTGCAATAATTATATCCAGGAAGGTAAATTTCAATTCATTTGCTGATTTTGGATTGAAGGCAATGTTTGAACAAATTGGATTTGATAAACTATGCACAATGGGAGGTTATTTCTATGAGAGAGCTGTCAAACTGTTTTATGCCAATTTGGAGTTGGACAAATCAAGTGATAGAGAGTTGAGGAGTTTTCTGTTTGGAAAACAGATTAGGATAACTCTAGGACAATTAAATGAGCTCATTGGATGCTCCACGGAGGAGCCGTTGGAGGAGTATTACCATGCGACAAAGGACCCCGAATTTGTCCAAAAAGGAGAAGGTCTTGCATTGCTGAAGCAATTGGTTCGCAATCCTACAGCCGTTGAGTCTTTCTTCCGGCCTAAATCAAAAGACCTCGATGCGAAAGCAAGGGTCATCCATCACATGATCACGCACACATTTATGCCTCGTGATGGACATAGAGACCTTGTCACAACCATGGATTTGTACGTAATGGAGAAGCTATACAATGGGAAGAGGTTCAACCTTGCATACGTCATTATGCAGCAAATGAAAGCAACTCTGAATAGTGGAAGGAAGAATCTCCCATATAATTGGCTCATTCAGCGCATTATTGACAGCAGCGGGTTGGTTGTCCCTCACACAGAGCGACGAACAGACGAAAAACCACTTGACATGTATAATGAAGTTACATTGGCTCGGATGGGGTTGCAAAAAGTACGAGGGGAGTGGGTATTCAGAGGAGATGTGGCAGCTGTACCTCCTGCACATCTTGTACCTCCTGCACCTCGTCCTTCCACTTCAGCTGCTCCACCGCCATCCACGTCCGCTCCACCACGGCCATCATCGTTAGCTCCACCACCGCCATCCACGTCAGCTCCACCTGCTCCTTCCATGTGCACTGCCATAATTCCGTGGACAGCAAACGCACAACCGACATATCACGTGGAGGTGGATGACGATTTTGTGCGTCCTATGGATGACGATTTTGTGCGTCCTATGGCGGATGATGCACCTCCCCCACCCCAGTCCTCATCGTCGCCCTCCGCACTCAGCAGCGAAGAGAGGTGGCAGTGGCTTGTCACCCAACTTGGCGAGATTCAAGCCAAGTTGGATAGACAGGAGAGTCAACTTGGCCAGCTTCAAGCCACTGTACTACAGATGCAAGAAGTACAAACGCATATGGCAACTGCTCGCACAACCGCCCAGCCATCTCATCCATCAGCATCTCATACATCTTCCGATGCCGGTCCAGACGGATGCCAGTATGTCTTTGATTTTACATGTAATTTCCTTATATGCATTAGTATCGTTGATTAACAATGTGTTACAATTATGCAGGTCTCCGATCATCAAGCAACCGTCCCCTCCTCCAACCCTGGCTAAAGTTCAAAAGATTTTGGCCCCAGGTCCTTCAGTGGTGGGTCCTACCGCTCGTCAGAGGATGACAGTGCAAGTGGTATGTCTTCTATTTGGTTTTATACAATGTGTAGAATTTACACTTACACTGAATTTCCATTGCAGCCTGTGAATTTGATGGAAGAGTTCATGGCACTTGCACGGGTCAATACGAAGAATAATAAGGAGACATGTGCTCTCCTTTACGGCTCCAAGGTAAGAAGCAACGTCATTTGAAATTTATTATCAGTTGTGATTAGAAAATTAATGTTGTGCGTCGTGTTGTTGATTTACAGGGTGACAAGATATATTCAATCACAACTCTCCTTGTGCTAAAGCAATCGGGCGCTCCTGACTATGTGAGAATGTTTAACCAACTTATATTATATTGTTACTAAAAATAACTACATAAATCGTGTTCTTAAAATGCAGTGCGTGATGACAAATGAGAAGGACACCGCCGCTGTTCAAATAAGGGAGGGTTTGTTGACGATTGGCTGGATCCATGTAAGCCACTTCTATTCATTCATGAAATCATACATGGTTTAATATTTCTTCCTCCTACAGTGCCACCCGGAGATGGATTGTTTCATGTCATCGATTGACATGCACACGCAGTATGCGTACGAACAATTGATGTCGGATTCAATTGCAATTGTCATGGCACCTGTGGACAAAAAACAGTATGTTTTTGAATGACCTGCGCTTTGAATGACGTGACAAACTAATTTGCAGTTCTAATTGCAGCTAACACGGCATATTTCAAGTCTCCCGCCCTGTAGGGTGGTCGGTGATGTCCAAATGCAATGGGCAGGGCTTCCATCTCCATGATCCGTACGATCGAGATGAACTCTACGAGGAGTGCACGAGTGTGGAGATGAGCTCCGATTTGCATTTCAACATCATCGACATCCGGGACGCAGAGCCTTCCATATTTGATGAGGCACCACCTGTTCAGCCACGCCCAGAGGCCCCAGTTCAGCCACTCCCAGAGGCCCCACCTGTTCAGCCACTCCTAGAGGCCCCACCTGTTCAGCCACTTGCAACGGTACCTAGATATACAAGAAACGCAGGACGTGCAAGAGGTGCAAGAGGTGCAGCATGTGAAAGAGTTGAAAGAATAGAAAAAACGTTGAACAAGTGGCTCAATTGAAATTGAATTCAATTATTTGTTGTAGTCTACTTTGTGGTTTTCTTCATACTGCTTTATGGTTTGTTGTAGGCTGTAATCTGCTTTGTGTTGGCGCGAGGGGCGCCCAAAACAGGGCAAGTGCTGTCTGTCTGCATGTGACGGACGTCCGTCAGAAGGGGTCGGACGTCCGTCTCAAGGTGACGGACAGCCGTCTGAATGTGATGGACATCCGTCTTAACATGACGGACCTCCGTCTTAACATGACGGACGTCCATCACATGCAGTGTATTATACATGAACAAATATTATCCAAACAACTACGTAAATGAACAAATAAACTTCAATGTATTAAAAACTTAAGTGTATTATACATGAACAAAACAAATACGTAGATGAAGCTCCATGATTAAGGATGTGGGTGTGGGGCGACGGACTCCTGCAAAACACAAAAGGAAGTTCATGTCAGACGAAACGCTCATAGTGAGAACAACGTAAGAAAGCATAACAATCTAAGCACCTGTGTATCGGCAACAATGTTAAACCCCATGAAGGTGTCGTATGAGCATTCTGCTCTTACACTGCCACTTGCGGTGCCACCTGTTGAGCCTCCGCCTTGACAAAAACGGACATTGTGGCCTACACCATGACAACGACTACATGTCATAGGGATATGTCTCCTGCTGAGTACCGTGCTGCTACGGGGCTCGTCTGCATCTCGCACTCTTCGTTTTCGAGGCCGACCCGGGAGTCTCTTTACTGGTGCTGGCAAAATTGGAGGCTGGTTCATTGCAGGCCACATGTGGTGGCCACTGACAGGTCGGGTAAAATGGGAATACATCCTCATATATGTGTCCCGATGGTACCATGCATGCACATAATCCTCCGCTGAAGTCCGCATAAAATTGATGCAAGGGATGGCATGCACGCATGGGATTCCAGTCAGCTCCCATCGGTTACAATTATAGGTACGCGTGTCCAGATCGACTGCATACAGTTCGTTACCATCGCTTACCTCAAACCGATTACATCCTGAAGGTGTTGGACACCAATTCCGAGCCGCATGTTTCAGTTTGGCAAGCTTCTTTGTGGTCTTAGGAAACAAAAGATCTGTTGATTCAGCCAGCTGCTTATGTTTCTTAACGATCCTAGTCATTATGCCCGTTCTAATCATCTCGAACATAGTGAGGATTGGTTTGTCCCGTGCTGGCAGGAGGCAGGCATTGTAGCACTCGCTCAAATTATTAAGGCCCATGTCGCACTTTGGGACAGGACTAAATGCATGTTTTGACCAACACCTCGGGTTAATTTTCTGCATATATGCATGCGCTGTATGGTCGAGCGCAAGTAGTTTATTCATCTCTTTCTGAAAGTTTGGTGATATTGTGGCCCTTGCTGCCTTCCACATGATATCTTTGTATTGTATTCCTGGAAATTGTTTTTTGAAATTGGCATACAAATGTCTTAGGCAAAATCGATGCTCAGCTGCTAGTGCATATTGTTCAATAGCAGGCACCAACTCCTTCTGTCGATCGGAAATGAGTGTCCATCCTCTGCCTATGTCACTGTCTAAGTCCGTCAGCAAGCAACACAAAAACCAGGTCCAGGAGTCTCTGCATTCTGATTCAACAAGTGCCACAGCAACTGGATAAATCCCATCATTGGCATCAATGCTGACAGCTGTGAGCAATTGGCCTGGGCACGACCCCTTCAAGTGACAGCCATCAAGACAAATAATGGGTCTACCAAACTCCTTCAGACCCCTCTTGCACGCATCCAAACACATGTACATTCTTTTAAATATTGGACTTGGACGGGCCACCAAATCTGGAAAATCTACCACCAACAACAGTGTGCTACCTGGATTGGATCTTTGAATCTCTTCTGCGTAGGACCAAAGTAGCTTGTACTATTCGTCACCATCCCCTTCGTTTAAAGTCTGTGCTAAATTTCTTGTCCTTCTAGCAAGACTCAGAGAAATATTGACATTAAAGTCCTTCCTTATAGTCTCAATCATGGAAGCAAGGTTCCACTTGGGTTGACTTTTTAATCTATCCAAATATTGGTTTGCCACCCATTTGTAGGAAGCGTGCCGACTTTCCATTTGTCGTGCACATGTGTGCTCCTCATTATAGCTCTTAATTTGAAAGGTCAGCTCACCTTTCATTTTTGAAGCGTGAAGCCGCCAATTGCATCCATCACTGCACACAGCAGTTATCCGATGTCGTTCGCTTTTAACAAACCTGATCCCGTGCCCATTTTTCAAAGCATAATTAACCACTTCATCTCTAATATCCTTCAACGCACTATACTTCTTACCCAGACAGAGCTCCGAGGATGAACATTCAATTTGGGGATGCATACTCTCTGCCCAATCATCATCCTCTAAGTCACATATCGAACGTAGCTCCGATTCCAGGGATCCCGAGATTGAACGCAATTCTATACCAGCTTCGTGGTAGAACCACCGATTCTCATTGGTCTCTACTGCCGAAATAGGATTAGGATGAGGATCCACCTCCATTCCACAGTCAATGGATTCTTCAACCATGTATGATGAAGAAGCACACCTTGATGACTCCATGTGATGTGCAACACTCTTGTTCGTTCGCTTACGTTGAGGGAGTTGGTCAGGGGAAACAAGTTCTCTCTCTCGAATATCTATGGCAATGGTCGGACTTTTTGTGCTCGACTCTGTTAGGGTTTTAGTATAAAATCCGAGAGTGACGGACGTCCGTCATGGTCCGACGGACGCCGTCCAGATGCTGATGACGTGTTATTTAAAGACGGACGTCCGTGGTATTCCCACGGACGTCCGTCATAATGGGGAATTCTGGCGATTTAGGATTGCACGTAACCCGCACGTGACCCAATTAATTTGGAGTCACTACTGACCATTCGATCCAGGCGAGGATCCAATGGACAAGGATAGATGTCCGTCTTCGCCAGGCGGATTAAATCCTGGCCGTCGATCCGAGGCACGTCCCTCGCTCGATCCAACGGCCAAGAATCTTTGTCCGTCATCGCATCTGGCAGGGACGCCAGATTCAATCCTGGCCGTCGATCCAGACGAGGGACGCTCCTTGTCGATCCAACGGCCAGCGAATGTCGTACTTCGGTCGGCTCTGGACGATTCGACCGTCGGCTCTGCCATCGCCCTTCGACTCCGTTCGACGCTGCTAGACAGGGTACAAACGGGGCGTTAACCTCGACGGCTCTGGACGGAAATTGTGACTGCGAGGTCGCCGGCGACATTTTCTCATAGTTCAAGATTTTAGTTGTTAAAAAATAATTTCCAGAATTTGACTTGTCGTTGATCGCAAACTATAGGGTCTATAGTGTTATTTACCCTAAAGAAAAAACAAGAGGAAGTGGGCGTAGCAGTTTGTGAAAAGCAAGAAAGGGAGTTGGAAACAAATAAATTAAAAGAAAAAGAAAGTAAAATAATAAAAGAAAAGGAAAAAGTTGAATTTAAAAGAGAAGTTTGGAAACAGAACAACAGAGTACGAGGGAAGACGGAAGAATGGGGCAGAACCCTATTTCGTTTCCTTCAGGCGCCAGTGAGCTTCGCCAGAGGAAGCGACTTCGCGGGAGAGGTCCAGTCGAGACGGGTCGTCGTTTCCAGTAGACAAAAGCTGTCGACTCTAGACGACGACGACAGGTGATTTCCTCCGAGGAGGCTGTGAGCGAAGGCTGGCCGAGACAAGGATGAACGTCTTTGACGTTCTGAGCTCCGACCGAGGGCATTCCGGCCAAGCTGAGTCGTCTGGACGTCGATTTACCGAACTGTGGAGCTCCATGTCCTCCGATTTCAGACTCCTGTGAGTAATGCAGAGTCGGTTTATGTTTTGGTTTCAGTAAGGGATTTTCATTTGAGTTTTCTACTCTGGATTCAGACAGTTTTGGACGAGAGAGGGAGACTAAGCAGCGGAGGAAAATCAGCTTCCTCCATTTCTCTGGTTAAGGTGAGGATACCATGCTTTTCGCCTCTGTTTCATTACGAGTTTATTGATCAAAAACTGAGGAAAGTGTGTTGGTTATTGCTATTTGATGTTGGATCCTGCTTTGGTTACGAGTTTCGTTTTGCTGCTGTTTTGGATGAGAAAATGGTGATAATATGCTCTGTTTTGTTACGGCTCACGGATGAGATTGTGGTGAGAAAAGATGGTTGATGTTGGTTTTGTTTGATTCCTGTTCTGGGTTGTTGTCCTTGGTGATGTTTTGTTTTACAGTGTAGTGTTCATTTTGATTTAAACTCACTGTTTATCTGTTAAAAACTCCCGAGGATGAATTGGTGTTGTGGAGAGTTAATTACTTCTTGTTGTTACTGTCTTGTGGGATGATGTTGGGTGAAATCGGTTGAAAAGGAAACTATGAACTTATTGGTTGAAACTCTAATTTGGTTAGTTATGCAAAATGGTGAACTCCAGCTTATAATAACATTGAAACGAAGGTTCTGGTTTATAAATGTCTTGATTGGAAAACTCTGAGAACTTATCACTCTGACAGTTTATGGTTGCTCTTTATTTGTGACACCTTGAGACATTGGGCACTATTGAATGTGATTATGGTTAAGATAGATTTTCTTAATAGCTCCTAAGACAAGGATTGAATTTGGAATTTGTTGTTGGAGGCTCAACAGTGGATTAATATCTATGTTGTTTTGATTGTAATGGGAATTTGTGGTTAGAGAATTGGATGTTTACTAAATGATAAAGTTTAAGGATTTTGTTGAGATCTTAGATGAATTGTTTATATGTCGGTTCGGTACCTAGATTGGTATAGGGCCCTTTCATCTGTTTATTGAGAGTCATTGAGAAAAGAGATTGCCCTCTGACATATTGTAGGCTCGGACGAGTTTGTGGATTACGAGTCGGTGCTTGAGGTTGCTACTCCTTTGGATACGAGGAGAGACCGCCATCGAGGTAGGGGTTTTATACCTACTTGCTTTGCATATCCCATACCATCTTTTTTTTTTTTTTTAAAATAATTAATATTTTGTGGTTTACCACATATGCATAAAAGTCGACGGGGACTATCCGACACCACGTCTGATTTTATTATATCTATGTATGCGAGTTTCATACGTTTAGATTCCGTGCATACTTTTCTTGGTATGTGATATCTGTTTTGGGGCGATGAATCCTCTTGGCACTCTGGACGACCGCGGCGTCAGAGTATCGTGAGGCATCCTCGGTACGTCTCGTGCTATCTGGAGACGAATGTTTGTACACATTATCTGATTGTATTGAATTACGAAGGTGATGACGCTTCCTTGGGTTCGAATCCCTAAACCTAGAAAGGGTGTATTTTTATTCAAGTTGCCGGTGTTGAGCTATGCTCGTCGGCAAACTTGAGATTGAGTTATCGGCGTTGAGCTATGCTCGTCGGTAAACTCAAAGAGATTATTCAAGTTGTGTTAGCGCTGAGCTTTACTCGTCGGCAGGACTAGGGTTTATCTCAAATACGAGTTGTCGGTGCTGAGCTATGCTCATCGGCAAACTCGGAACGTGATTTGAGTTGTGTTAGCGCTGAGTTTTGGCTCGTTGGCAGGACTTGGGTGACGATACGGGTTGGGTCGGCGCTGAGCTTCGCTCGTCGGCAAAACCCGGGATGACGAGCCAGGTCTACGGACCGTCGTTGCTTTATTCTGTGCGATTGATCAGAGGAGTCCATGAGTGATTATTTACATTTTCTGTTGGTAAAAACAAATGGATTCTGTTATATTCTATGATTTAGAATTCAGGATGTATGGATATGGATGCACAGTTTGTTTGGACATTTAAGTTCACATTTTTGCAATTTAATTCTTGCAATCACTACTTGGACTATGATCCATCACATGTGGGTCGCGACTGGATATATGTATACAAGTCTTCCGCAATAAATAATTTAACAAGCCTTGAGCTGAGCAACTGGGTCTTCTACGAAGATCGGGTCGTTTGGCTCGACGTTTCTGTTCGGCCCCCATCCGGGTCATGACATGCCCTATTATTTCCCTTGAGTTTTGATAAGGACTCATTATGGTTGGCACTGTTATAAGTTAAGATGAGTTTGTTGACTACGAGTGTGTCATCCAAGTAGGGATTATATATATATATATATATATATATATATGCAGAAGTTCGTGCATAGATTTACATTTAATAATACTAGGAGCATTCACTTTGACAAATCTTTGCTCGTGATCACTTAGAGCCCCTCTTCCATCAATAGGTACTATGAACGCATCAACCACACACCCGAGCATAGCCTTTCCCATAGGAACATCCACAATAGATCCAGTGTGCTTGACAAGATCTCCTTCTTTAATAACGGTATCACTACCAAAGACAACAATCCCTACATTCTCATTCTTAAGATTTAAGGCTATTCCTTTTTCACAGCTGGCAAATTCAACCATTTCCTTGGCTTGAATCTCCATAAATCCCGAAACAAGTGCAATCACATCTCCAATTGAGACCACTCGACCAATCTCATCCACTTGAAAATTCATGTAAAAGTTGATAAATCAACTTTCTAATAGAGTAGTAGGTTCTACAGCTCTAGGAGAGAATTCCATGATTAAAAAAATGTGAGAGTCAAGGGATAATGCCGATGCTAATATATATATATATGTAGTAACCACTACCTAGATGACAATTGCTCTTTTTACCAGCACGAGCAACTACCTTGGAAACAGACTCAGAATCATCAAACTTGTCTAAACCTATATTAGTGCCAATCATAATGAGTTCTTATCAAAATTCAAGGGAAGTAATAGGGAATGGGTCCTATACAAGGGCTCGAAACCCAAATAGGAATAAAAGGATATACGATAACAAACTTCATCGAGGCACGTCACATCGAGTTTTACATGTTTATTTTCATGTGCATGATATTTCATTATTATTCTATTACATACACTAGAGGATGAACCCTCATGATGCTTTGGACCGTCATGGTGTCAAAACATCACTACGTTATCATAATACGTCTTTTACTACGTGAAGATGTTTTGTTTTGCAAGCTGTGTGAAAATGGGTAATAGGGTGCACCCTCCTTTTATTTCAAATCCCTAAACCTAATCAGGGTATGTTTGCTAATGATTTTAGATTGTGTTGTCTTTGACCATTGTTCGCTGATAACCCTTGTAACGCAGCTTGATCTTCGGATTGCTCTTACAGCTTTCCTTCTAACTCATGAGGTGTTGTCATCTTTGGGCTATCCCCTTTTTGTGATATTGTGCCAAAGAAGTCTTTGATTGACCCTCCTTTTTCACTAAATACTATTACAAATTTATGAAATCGATGAAGGCTTGTTTTACTATAGCTAGCTATATATATAGCGGTGTTTTGATGATTAGCTCATTGATTGCTCATGGGGCCTGTTTTGTTGGAATGGTAAAGAATGACTCAAAATGATTATACATCTATGCATGGCATTTAAATTGATCATGGTTTTGACGCGAAAGGTAAATAAGTTTTACGTGCATTACATTTAGTATATATTGGCTTCTGAGTTAGTCACTCACTCCAATGCCACAACTATTGTAATACCCAGAACTATACTTAGATTAAGGAATTAAGTTGGGTTAAGGAGTGAAATGTTTATTATGTTAAGGGATTTAGTCAGGCAATGGCGAAAAGGGGTGGAAGCAAAGAAATGAAGGAGTGTGGGAGAGGTTGACAAAAGATCAACTGGATGTGAGTAAAAGAAGGATTCGGTCGACGATGAAGGAATCGGGTGACCAAATGGTTGATGCTAAATGTTATAGAGTGCTCCTAGGTTTTGCGGTCAAGTAAGTGGTCGTGAATGTGGTGGAGAAGATCGTCCGAAGTATATTACAAATTGTATCTTAGTTCTGTGGTCGATGAAAAGATCGAGCAGCTAAGATTTGGTAGAACAAAAAATATTCTAGAGGTGATTCTTCTGAGGCGGTCGATAGAGCAGTCGAGGATCATCAACTGGAAAACAAGGCAGAGGTGAAAGTGGGTTGTCGACATTGGACCGCTTGAAATGGGTTTTTAAGTGCGAGCGGCTGATCGCCGGCTCCACGTGAAAATGCAAGAATGGAGTTTTAAACGTTGCCTCAATCGATCAATAATCGTCTGGCTACTCGATCGGTTCCACGAGAATTTTAGAAGATTGAAAAGCCCGAGGCTGAGTTTTCTTGGGTTTTACTCCACGCGTCCTCCTTTAGAAATGGCGGCATGGATTGAAGGTTAGGTGAGATTATGAGGATAAATGAAGCGTCCCACATATGCTTATCAGAAGATGGAAAGAGAGAGCAATAGAGAAAGAGGGAGAAAGACAGAGAAACAGAGGGAATGCTCTTTGGAGAACTGAGAGCCATGAGTGAGATAGAGAGAGAAATAGAAAGGCAGAGAGAAGAAGAGGAAGAAGAAGAGAACATACTAGAAAGGAAGAGAGAAGCTGAGGAAATGAAGAAGAAAGTGAGAAGCAGGGCAAGGAGGTGCTAAAGCTCTTGATTCTTTGGGCTTTCTTCTGGTAATGTAGAGTCTCCTCCTTGGTTTTATAGGATTATGTAAATAATTTGGAAGATGAATGATGAGTTCCTTTCTGTTTGGTTTAGTGCTCTGAAGGTTATGGGTTGATAGCCCGAAGAAAAAGAAGGAGAAGGTGAAGTTCCTTATTTTCTTGGGTTCTAGAGGTATTCAATACTCTATTCATGGATTTATGAATTTTAGTATAAAGTTATGTTCAGAGTAGTTGAAGGATGATATGGTTAAGGCTCCTAATGAATGACCCCTGTTAAGATATTGGTTATTGGGTTAATTAAAATAAGTGAAGTGAAATTGTTGGGATTAATGAGTTATTAAGATGAGGTTTTATGGTTTAATTCATTTACTACCTTGAGGTTTAATTCGTTTACTGCTTTTGGAAACTGTGAAATTAAAAGAAAGGTGGAATAGAATTATGATGATAAATGTTATTATTTTAAAGGTATTGGAAAGAAAGAAGGATAAATTGCTGAAACGTATTACAGACATGAGGTAAGTTGATATTGTATATGTTCTGGTCTTTGGGGCCTTACATTGCAAGAGTTAGGATTTGTTTGTATGCCTACATTTACTAGATTAACAGGTTCTGATCATGTCCTGCGGATGTATTGCTGCTTGATGTTGTGTTTATTAAAATTATGTTCTTTTAATGATGTGTTTTTTAGTTTAAGTTAAGGATAATGATAATGAGATTGATCATGTTTGAGGATTATAGGATTTCAGGATATAGGATTGTACGCATTCACGAGCATTCTTGCAACATGGTTTTCAAAATGATACGAAAATAGTTTTCATACATGGTTTTAGAAAATGGTACAATTGATGCTCACACATACTAAGTGTATGGTGTTCTTGAGGGCTGATCACCTGAAGTTGACAATCTTCATTTGGGCTATAGGAATATCCATTTTATCATTGAGCGTAAAATAGATAATAAAGGAATTAAACAGAAGAAATGTTAACAAGATGGCCTCCTCAAATGTGTGCCACGAGATGGCTTTCTCAGGTGTGTGCCACGAGATGATAAGAAATGCGAGCTTGTTAGTTGGTTCTCGATTGAGTCAAGGCTGGCTGAGGCAACAGTGTACATGAGGTTGTTTAAGCATTGATGCACACGATCGCCAGTGCATCTTCGATTGATGTCAGAACCGATTGTCTTGCGTTGATGCATACAACCACTAGAAGAGCTTTCAATTGTTGTCGGAGCTGCTTATACTGGATGTGGGGTCGTTGTGCATTGATGTGCATAGTATTTATCATGCGGTTCGATCCATGTCGAACCTTTATTACAGAGTAGGTTGTCGATTGATGTCGAGACTTGGTGCATTGATGTGAACGGAAATAGAAAACAGAAAACAGAAACAGAAAATGTCAATAGAAAACTACATACAAATTTTAAAAGCTGCGTGCATAGCATGTGCTTTGTATAATTTATTTTATATCACTTATTGAGCATTAGGCTCATAGTTTAAGTCTTGTGGTGTAGGTACATACTAGATTAGGATAAGGAGCAATTGATGAAAGATTTGCACTCACAGATCTTGTAGCTGGCTAGACTAAATGATTTAAAAGGAAATGCTTTGTAAAGTATTTTAAATTGAGACAAGTTTTGTAAAAGTTTATTTATTGTATTATAAAATGTTTTGTTTTATTTATTTAGTCTTCTGTTATGTTTTATAAAAGGTTTTTAAGAAAAGAATTGTATTTATCATTTTTAACGGGTTTTAATAATGAAAAGTCTTTCGCTACGAAAAATTTTTAAATTTTACATGATTTCCAAAGCTAAATGTTTTCTAAAAATGACACGTTTTAAGAAAGAAAAGCTAGGTCATTACAAATATGGTATCAGAGCACCCGAGTTTTAAAACTAATTCTGTAGACTGCCTACCCGCATAAGTTTTAACATGGAAATACTCTATCAACTGTAAGTACGTTAATAGAATTGTTTCCTAATTTAAGTATTTTCTTTGAAATGATATCGTGGTTAGAGGGCCAGGAATCTAACTATTTTGGTTATTGGTCAGAATTGGAGATAGGTATGTTGTGTTTGTTTAAGCTAAGAGAAGTTCAAAATGGATAATAAGAATTATTTTGTTTGGAAATAAGAGACTGTATAATTGTGTGTTGGGTGAAGTTGAGGAATTTGAGTATGTTGCTTCATTGATTTGTGGATCAAATCGAAATAAAATTTTCTGAAACTACTTGGATTTTGAGTGCAGGATATATGAAATCTAGCTTGTGAGGAGTAAAGAAATAGGGGAGACTCTGTCAAAATTTTTATAAATTGAAACAAGGCAAGGAAATATAATTCATTGGATGGGTGGTAGGCCCTACATCACAAGGATTTTAGGTATTCAATTTGATTGAGGATTTATCTAAGGTTTAGTTTAATAGTCTACTACTCTAGAGGACAGTGTTGAAAAAGTGTTCTGGTGATAATTACCAACCATTGAAGTTATTGTTGAGGATGAATATATATATTATTTTGAAGGTGTGATGAAAGAGAATCCTAAGTGCAGAGATGTTTGCTTTGATGGTTTTTAGTGTTGTTAGTTTAAGAGTATGTTTTGGAGGTTTTATTGTTCTGTTTATGGATGAATTAATTGAAGATAAGCTCTGTTGCGTTGAGACTTTGTTGATTTCTACATTGCACTATATGTGTTGGAGAATCTGTTGAGATTAATGTTCGGATAGTTAAGTGTTTATCTACTCGGTCAGAATTATTAAGAAATTGTAAGAAAGGAATTGGATGCTACTGTTAGATAGTGGGAGTGTTCCTTGCTATAGTTGAAAGTTGGATACTGTTCTATCGTGGGTAGATGTGAAGCTGTGGAAATGTTCTTGGAGATGTCTGATCCAGCAAGCGTGGTTGGATGGATTCAAATAATGAAAGGTATGTTTGAGTCCACTAAGATTGAAGGGCAAGAGAAAGTTACGAGTATGGTTGGGCAAAAGTATGTTTCTAGTCATGAAGTTTAGGGAGAGTAATAAGAAAATGGTAAAGGAAATGCAATCCTAAAGGTTGATGGAAGGCCAACCAGAGAAAAGGGGATCAAGGAAGCCTTTCATTGAGGGTTAGTCGCAAGGAAATGAGGAACTTATTCAAGGAGACACATTTTTTCAAAGAGAAAATGTTATATCTTCAAAAGTTAAGCAAGGTTAAAGGTGTGAAAGAAATCAATTCAAAAGATATTTTGTGGGTTCAAAGTGGTGTTTTAAGTGTGGTGAGAGTGCCATTCTGCCAATGATTATCTGGTTTTGGCTTAAGGGGTAAGAAATGGTTGCACTAATGGTGTTTTCTATCATGGAGGATGCGATATGTAGTGTACATACCTTGTTGTATAGTATACGTAATCGATATTTTGGTGTGTGAAGACCTTAAGGATGTAAGATAAGAATGGTTTATGTAGATTTTCTCCTTTGATATACTGGTTATTTTGGTTGTTAGACCAAGGAAGTGCTTACGTTGAGTGAATTTCGAGGATGAAATTCAATTAAGAAAGGGAGGAATGTAATACCCAGAACTAAGTTTAGATTAAGGAAAATAATATTTGAGAATTATTGGAGATTACAGGGATGATTTTACTATGGATTATAATACCCCGAAAATAACTTTAGTAAACGTAATAAGTTTGGGTATAATTATTACTGATTATTGAAATGGGGATTGAAGATTTATTATATGATTAAGAAGGTAATTGATGGATAATTAGAATTAAGTTCGGTTAAAGAGTGAAATGTATATTGTGTTAAGGGATTTAGTAAGGCAGCGGCAAAAAGGGGCAGAAGCAGAGAAATGAAGAAGGAACGTGGGAGAGATTAATCAAAAGATCAATCGAGTGTGAGTAAAAGAAAGATTCGGTCGACGATGAAGGAATCGGTCGACCACTAAATATTACAGAGTGCTTCTAAGTTTTACGATCGAGTAAGCAATCGTGAATGCGGTGGAGAAGATTGACCGAAGTATATTATAGATTAAATTTTAGTTTTATGGTCGACAAAGCGATGGAGTAGCTAAGATTTGGTCGACCAAAAAATATTCTAGAGGTGATTCTTCTGAGTCAGTCGATAGAGTAGTTGATAGAGCGGTCGAGTATCATCGACCAAAAAATAAGGCAGAGGCGAAAATGGATTGTTGACGTTGGACCGATCGATCACTTGATCAACCGGTGCCACTGAAAAAAGCGAGAAATGGGTTTTTACATGGGAGCGCCTGATTGCCGGCTCCATGTGAAAATGTGAGAATGGAGTTTTAAACATTGTCTCAGTCGATCAATGATTGACCGGCTACTTGACCGGTTCCACGAGAATTTTTGGAGATTGAAAATCCCATGGCTGAGTTGTCTTGGGTTTTCCTCCATGCGTTCCCCTATACAAATGGCAGTATGGATGGAAGGTTAGGTGAGATTATGGGGATAAATGACGCGTCCCACATACGCTTATCAGAAGATGGAAAGAAAGTGCAATAGAGAAAGAGGGAGAAAGACAGAGAGAAAAAGAGAGAATGCTCTTTGGAGAACTGAGAGCCGTGAGTGAGATAGAGAGAGAAATAGAAAGACAGAGAGAAAGAGAAGAAGAAGAAGAAGAAGAGAATAGAACAGAAAGGAAGAGAGAAGCTAAGAAAATGAAGAAGAAAGTGAGAAGCAAGGGAAGGAGGTACTGAAGCTCTTGGGTCTCTAGGCTTTCTTCTGGTAATGCAGAGTCTCCTTCTTTATTTTTTAGGATTATGTAAATAATTTGGAAGATGAATGATGAGTTCCTTTCTGTTTGGTTTACTACTTTGGAGGTTATGAGTTGATAGCCCAAAGAAGAAGAATGAGAAGGTGAAGTTCCTTGTTTTCTTGGGTTCTATAGGTATTCAATATTCTATTTATGGATTTATGGATTTTAAGATAAAGTTATGTTAAGATTAGTTGAAGAATGATATGGTTAAGGCTCCTAATGAATGAACCTCTTTAAGATATTGGTTCTTGGGTTAATGAAAATAAGTGAAGTGAAACTGTTGGGATTAATGAGTTATTGAGATGAAGTTTTATTGTTTAATTTGTTTCCTACCTTGATGGATAGGGATAAGGGTTTATGTTCTGTTATTTTGGTTTAGTAATGAAGTTGGATATGATATGGTGAATGAAAATATTCTGTCTTTTACTACTTTTGGAAACTGTGAAGTTAAAAGAAATGTGGAATAGAATTATGATGATAAATGTTATTATTTTAAAGGTATTGGAAAGGAAAAAGGATAAATTGCTTAAATGCATTACGAACACGAGGTAAGTTGATATTGTATTTGTTCTGGTCTTTGGGGCCTTACATCGCAAGACTTAGGATTTGTTTATATACCTGCATTTACTAGAATAATAGGTTGTGATCATGTCTTGAGGATGTATTGTTGTTTGATGCTATGTTTATTAGAATTATGTTCTTTTAATGATGTGTTTATTAGTTTAAGTTAAGGATAATGATAATGAGATTGATAATGTTTGAGGATTATAGGATTTGAGGATATATGATTGTATGCATTCACGAGCATTCATGCATCATGGTTTTCAAAATGATTCGAAAATGGTTTTCATGTATGGTTTTAGAAAATGGTATAATGGATGCTTACACATACTAAGTGTATGGTGTTCTCAAGGGTTGATCACCCGAAGCAAACGTCATTCATTTGGGCTATAGGAATATCCATTTTATCATTGAATGTAAAACAGATAATAAAGGAATTATACAGAATAAGTGTAAACCGGATGGCCTCCTCAGTTGGGTGCCAAGGGGTGGCTGCCTCAGGTGTGTGCCACGAGATGATAAGAAATGTGAGCTTGTTAGTTGGTTCTCGATTGATGTTGAGGCTGACCGAGGCAACGGTGTACGTGAGGCCGTTTAAGCAATGATGCACACGGCCGCTAGTGCATCTTCAATTGATGTTAGAATCGATTGTTGTGCATTGATGCGTACAACTGCTAGCAGAGCTTTTGATTGATGTTGGAGCGGCTTATACCGGATGTGGGGTCATTGTGCATTGATGTGCACAGTAGTTAACAGGCGGTTCGATGGATGTCAAGTCTTTATCACATAGTGGGTTGTCGATTGATGTTGGGACGGGGTGCATTGATGTGCACGGAGATAGAAAACAGAAACAAAAAACAAAAATAGAAAATAGAAATAGAAAACATAAAACAGAAAATAGAAACATAAAACGAAAACTGAAAATTGCGTAGGAATTTCAAAAGCTACGTAGCATGTGCATTGTATAGTTTATTTTATATCATTTACTGAGCATTAGACTTATAGTTTAAGTCTTGTGGTGTAGGTACATGCTAGAGCAGGATAAGGAGCATTTGATGAAGAATTTGTATGTGCAGATCTTGTCGTTTGTTAAGCTAAAGGATTTAAAAGGAAACGATTTGTAAAGAGTTTGTAAAGTACTTTAAATTGAAACAATTTTTGTAAACGTTTATTTATTGTATTCTAAAATGCTTTGTTTTATTCATTTAGTCTTTCGCTGTGTTTTATAAAAGGTTTTTAAGAAAAGAATTGTGTTTATCATTTTTAAAGAGTTTTAATAATGAAAAGTCTTCCGCTACCAAAAAGTTTTAAATTTTACACAATTTTCCAAAGCTAAATGTTTTCTAAAAATGACACGTTTTAAAAAAGAAAAACCAGGTCCTTATCTTTATTTTTTGATGACGACTTAGTCCCATAATTTGGGATTGTATCTTAACATTTGAATTATGTATGGACATTTGGGTTTGATTTATAGTGTTTAATATATTGATGATAATATTTCACGTGATCACTATGTTGACATGGGCCTACCCCTTGTGGACTATGGCTTTGATAGTGTTCGAGCCTTCCGTTGCAAACCAAGTTTTAGACTAGGCAATCGTGTCCTCTCTGAGAATCGAATCGCTCGACCCAACATTTATGTTAGGGTCATCTAAAGGTTGTGACATTTTCAATTGCTAAGCAATTTAGTCCATATTTAGTAGACATGTCAAGGGAATTATAGCCTTTGGAATCAGAGCATTTGAATATATGTACTATGAATTATGAAATTTTGAAGTTGATGGAAAAACAATGAAGTATGATCAAGATTTCAGATATGGAAAATTTGCTTTTGTAACAATTGTCATTTTTATTATTAGAATTATTTCAAAAATTCATTTAATGACAGTTACTAAAAAAAAAGTTCTCCATTTATAGTTTTCCTACTAAGATTTAACTCTTTAGAAACTTAAAGCAGATAGAGTTTTCTGGCAAGAGAAGGAGAGAAGGAAGTTTTTGATGGGAGAAGAATTTTGCTGAGAAATTGGATTTCATGTAGAGTATTTTGGTAAATTTTATTTTGATTCTGTGATGGAAATTATCGTGTGAAAATCAAGTTCTAACCATAAACTTTGATTTAGGATTTTGGTTTTGTAAAATGGCTAGGGTGTTTCCAAATTCAACCATTTGGATTTTGGGACATTTTCAAGAAGGCAAATTATGAATTTTTCAACCTTTACCCGTTTGTGTTTTGCATTTGCTTTGTAGATGATCGAGTCTTTGTTGTGAAGTTTGTATGTGGATTTAGAGTTTAAAGGTTGAAAATTATGCATGGAATACTTGTAATTAACCTTTGGAGTTTTCAGAAGTGTTTAAGGTTGGAATTTTTTATTTAAAGTTGGAGTTTTTAGGGTGTTGGGACAGTCTTGTTATGCAGGCCGCATCTATGGGAGTGAAGGTGTAATGCCCGGATAGTTCCCCATGTATTATATAAAAGATTTTATTTAATATTTTATGAATAAAGATATATTTCGCAATCGTTAAATTGGGATTTGGTGTGGTGTAATTAAAGGAAGAAATGTTTTTGGGAAATATTTGAGTAGAAAAGTTGTCATGAATTGTGTAATTTACACTTTTGATCGACTCGCGGTTTATGCTGGGTTGAGTGTCTCGACCGAAAACACATTATGGTGACTCCTTATGTTTTGGGTCGAGTCGAGGTCGAGACTCCAAATAAGTATCTCAACCTAAAATGTATTCCAAGTCCCACTTGGTCTTTTTGGTCGAATTGCGGTCGACTAGCAATTGAGTGTGGACAAGGAAGATTTGAATCTATAGAATTATTTGATCCTTTCGGTCGAATTGCGGTCGACTAGTAGTTGAGTGCGAACGAGGAAGATTTGAATCTGTAGAATTATTTGATCCTTTCGGTTGAATCGCGGCTGACTAGCTGTTGAGCTGCGGACGAGAAGGATTTGAATATGTTTGTATTTTTGGACATTTCGGTCGACATGCGGTCGAGGCTCGGACACATTCCCTCGACCAAAAAACCATTTTAAAACAAGAAACCCATTTTTATTCAGATGAATTCCCTCTCTCTCTCCTTCGATTTCTCTCTCTCCCTGCGACACTCCTTCCTCCCCGAGAAGATTGGGAGCTTACCACGTGGCCCTTGCCTGTTGGACCTCCTTTCTTGAGATGGACAACTGTTCATCAATCTCCTTCATCCACGTGGGTCTGTCCCCTGCTCTCTCTCTCCCTCCTTCGTCTATAAGGGATGGCATGGGTGAGGTCTTTGGCCCTGCCTGGTGTGAACTGCGAACGTGAGAGTGGTGAGTGCTGTATTTATTCATTGAGTGAGAGTTGTGTTGTTCTAAGAGGGAAATTATTCTGTGAGCTGTTGAAAAGTGGTGAGCCTCCGTTGGTGTTTCTTAGGCGTTGCTTTGAAATTGTTGCAACATAGGAGTCTTACAAAGAGGATCTTCAAGAGGTAAGGATTGGGATGTATGTTGGCCAGTGGAGGCCCTACATCGTGGGATTGTTTTGTTGTTTGAACACTGAATTGGTTATGGTTATTACGTGTCAATATGCTTTGGTTAGTTGGATTATTATTCACTATCAATTCTTGTTGAACTGAGAAACTAAGAAATTCATTCATGTAAGAAGCTGGAATACTTGTTGTATACCTTGTGGATAATCCTTCCTTGGTAGATGTAAATTAAGGTTCTCACTTGGTAATAATATTTGCTGAAAATATCAATGATAGATGGATGAGGTTTCTACTTGTATTCTTGCTGTCAGATGTTGATAAATTGCTAAGTTGAATCCTGTGTTGGTTATAGCTGCCCATGGTTAACCTGATGCTATCAAAGAGAATTGAAGGTTACTATTAACAACTATCATTTTTATTGGAAAACTCACGTTGTCCTCAATTGAAATAATGGATGAATTGCTCTCAGTCAAACAATCTTTCTCTGTCATTTTATGCCCCATTAATGTGTAACTCATTCTCTGTTATTCACTAAAGCATGAACTACCTTGGCAGTTAAACATAAACTATTCCATGAAATTAAGCTTGACTTTCCATAATTAACTTACGAGATTTCTGTGGTTAACAAATGTATACCTTCACTTATATTTATCTAAATGATGCCAGGTACATTATGGAAAATATTAAGTAATAGAAGTGAATATTTAACATGAACTGTCATGTTTCTATCATTATATCATGCCTCAAGTTTGTATTCTGTTTCGCTATTATTTTGATTTGTACGTGACATTTCATGCATCATACTACGGCTTATTAAAATTGTCAACATATTACATGTCATGCTTAATATATGTAAATAGGCGTGTGGGGTTTGGGAGGAGTGGTGACAGTCCATCGGTGGGGACACCATAGGAATATCTCCCCATAGGAGTGACGGTTAATCACGTGGACCATAGGATGTATCCTCTCCTCTTGTACTGAAATCCCCAACGTCTTCAACAAAAGAGTGCGGTGATGGTCATGATGGTGATGCTATAGGATGTATCTCCTCGTCGGAGTGGGGGATAGCCATATGACAATAGGACGTATCCGACTCTCAGTTTAACAAAAAAGATAATGTTTTTTTCTGTACTGCATCATATGACCATGCATGAGGAGCGTTAGACTCATTGTTTTCCCCGTGATGTAGGTGATGATGGTTGTGACGTACTAGTTGAGGAGGAGATATTCTAGGATGATCCCTTGGGTTATCTCCCTAGTTGACCTGATGGTTGTGGCTCACAAGATGTTGGGTATTTTCAATAATTGTCATTTTATTTTGAATTAAGTAAACGTTTTGTAATCGTGGACTTTTGTTGGAAGACCTAAATTTTGTTTTGAAATTTCATTATCTATTTCCGCTCGAATAACTCTGATGTGTCTTCAATTGAAATTAATTACTCTGATTCACGCGTTTTGAATAAATTAAGCAAAAAAATTTTGGACCAAAAATTTTAAAATATAGAAAAATGATTTTAAATAAACGGGGTGTTACAGTTGGTATCAGAGCATAACCAGGTCAAACTTGATTCTGTAGATTGCTAATAACACAAGATTCGTCGTGGAATACTCCTCCTACTATAAGTTTAGTTCTACTTTAAAAGTTAATTATGTTCCCTTAGCTGATTATTCCCTAATTTGAAATGTAGAAAACTTTAAAAATGGCACAAAGAGCAAGAAACAATATTCCGGTTCCTAATGAGAGAGACGAGGCCTTAGGCCGTATTGCTGATGTAGTTGAACGCCCCAATTTATGGAGCAACAAGCCCAGTTTATGGAAAGATTCATGGAACACAGAAATGGTAAAGGAAATAGAAACCACTGTGCTGTTGTGGTACCTACGGAGGCTGGCTGGGAGAGGTTCCAATGACTCAAACCCCTTAACTTTGATGGATACATTTCAGATATCACGGGAGCGGAGGGATGGATATGCTCTCTTGAGAAGATGTTTGTATATGCTGAGATATGAGAAACTGAAAAAGGTGAATTGTGCCACTTACCTTCTGACCCACGATGCACAATTCTTGTAGGATTATGTGAAAACAACACTAGACATCTGGACTCTCACATGGGAGGATTTCAAGGAATTGTTCAATGAGAAATATTTCAGCTTTATAGTCCAGGTTCAAAAATTTATGAAGTTTTTTAGGCTATGCCAGACAGAGACTGTATCTGAGTACATCCGGAGATTTGAGGCGCTATCGAGGTTTGCTCCACACTTAGTGAATGAAAATGGGCACAAAGTCCAACATTTCATGCAAGGGCTTAAGGTGGAGATTTTAAGGGGAGTCAGACTGGCGGGTATACGATGTGTTCCTTATGCACAGATAGTGGCTCAAGCACTTGATGCTAAAGATGTAGAGACAATTGCAACAAGACAACGAGAATTTAGTCAATGGATCGGGCAGAACAATCAAGGCCTGCAACAGTATGGTACTCCGCCAGTAAACCGTGGAGTGAAGAGGCTAGCTGGAAATGATTAGCTGCAAGGAAAAGACAAGCCCTGTAGTCGAAGCAAATACTGCTCCACCCAACCTATGCCCGGTATGTCGGAAGCACCATCATGGATAGTGCAAGATTGGTTCAGGGGGATGCTTCAAGTGCGGGAAGCCCGAGCACGTGGCACGACATTGTGCATCCTCGACAGAAGGATCTGGTGGGGTTGCCTCATGAGTGTTCTCACTATATGGGAACAACAAAGAGGAGGGACTACCGACAGTTATATCAGGTACAACAAATGTTATAAAGTCATTGGTCACATGCTCTTATATGATATTAGAATTGTCCCTCATAACCTTAGAAATTTTTATGCTTAAACAAATAATTTTTCTATTCACCCTAGGTACTATATATGTTAATAATGTGGCTGCTTACACTTTATTTGATAGTGGGACTACTCACTCTTTTATCTCAACCCAATATTGCCCAAAGAAAAATTGCCCCCTGGTATTTCAAAAAGTGGGTATAGAGTACTCATACCTTCTGGAGAATATTTGGTTGCTAGCGGTATTTTGGAAGATTATGCAGTTCAGATAAACGGTCAGAAATTCCATGTTAATCTGATTGTTATGGACATATAGTGGTTTGATATTCTTCTTAGCATGGACTGGTTGACCCAGAATTAAGCTATTATGAATTGTTCAAGTTGAGAGGTCCGCTTCTATCCTCTCGGTAATGAGCAACATGTTTTCCGAGGAATCAAGGAGAAAGGCAAATTGGGGGTTATTTCTACGCTTAATACAGATCAACTAATGAGACACAAATGTGAAGGATTCCTTATGAATATTATGAATACCACTATCAAGTCTTAGACAAAGGTTGAAGATGTAATGGTGGTTCGTGACTTTCCAGGGGTTTTCCTGGATGAGCTTCCTAGACTGCCACCTATCAAGGAGATTGAATTTGTAATAGATATGCATCTTGGCACGGAACTAATTTCAAAGAATCCGTACAGGATGGCACCCACTGAATTGCGTGAATTGAAGACTCAGCTTGAGAAATTAATTAACAAAAGGTTCATCTATCCAAGTTTCTCACCCTGGGGAGCTCCAATTTTATTCATAAAAAAGAAGGATGGATCATTACGGATGTGTATGGACTATCGTGAGTTGAATAAGGTGACAATTAAAAATAGATACCCTTTACCTCGAATCGAAGATCTGTTCGATCAGCTACATGGTGCTTGCATATTTTCGAAGATTGACCTTCGCTCGGGGTATTACCAGTTAAGAATTAAGCAGGAAGACGTACCCAAGATGACATTTCAAACTAGATATGGGCACTATGAATTTCTGGTGATGTCTTTTGGGCTGACAAATGCTCCTGCAGCTTTCATTGATTTAATGAATCAGATATTCAAGGACTATCTTGACAAATTTATTATCATCTTCATCGAAGATATTCTTGTATATTCACAGTCAGAAGAAGGGCAACATGAACATTTAAAAATCACCCAATCTATTATGGACCAGCACCAGCTTTACGCTGAGTTTTCCAAGTGTGAGTTTTGGCTTAAAGAAGTTACTTTCCTTGGCCACGTGATCCCTAAAGACAGTATTGTTGTGGACTCAGTGAATATTTAAGCAATTGTGTACAGCCAAAAAGAGTGGGCGATGTCAAAAGTTTTCTCGGATTGGCTAGTTATTACAGACAATTTATCAGCGGATTTTCAAAGATTGCTATGCCTCTCACCAGTTTGACTAAGAAAAATGTGAGATTCTAGTGGTCCAATGAATGCGAAGAGAGTTTTCAGGAGTTCAAACGTCGGTTGACATCAGCACCTGTGTTGACCCTACAAGTGGAAGAGGGTAATTTCTGTATATATTGTGATGCATCCAAATGTGGACTTGGTGGCATTCTTTTGTTGAATGGAAAGGTGATTGCCTATGTCTCGAGACAACTTAAACCACATGAAACTAATTACCCTACTCATGATCTCCAGCTCGCTGTTGTGGTCTTTACACTAAAAATCTAGAGACACTATTTTTATGGGCAACGGTGTGAGATTTTTACAGACCATAAAAGTTTGAAATATTAATTCACTAAGAAAAAGTTAAATATGAGGCAACGGTGGTGGCTAGAATTCATAAAAGATTATGACTATGAAATCAAATACCACCAGGGAAAGGCAAATGTCGTGGCTGACACTCTGAGCAGGAAAGTTGTAGTGATGAGTATAATATGCAAAAAGATGCCTACACGATTGCAAAAAGACATGCGAGAGTTAGATGTATAGTTAGCTCCTACGCAATTGGCTAATGCTTTATCAACTTTAACATTAAAGTCTTCTATACTTGAAAGAATTAAGAAAGCTCAGTAGAAAGATGCCCACTGTGAAGATTTCAAGTTAAATCGGACTCTGCCTGAATTCCTGGACTATTCTATATCAGTGGATGGAATTGTAAAATTTAAGAACCGATGGTATGTGCCTACCAACTTACAGTTATGCTCGGAGATATTGAAAGAAGCTTATTCATTTTTCAAGTTTTTCCATCCACCCTAGGTGTAATAAAATGTATAAGGATCTCAGGGTGCACTATTATTGCTCTATGATGAAGCATGACATCGCTAATTATGTTGCACTGTGCAAAATATGTCAGCAAGTTAAGGTCGAGTATCAACAACCAGGTGGAATGCTTCAACCAATGTCAGTACCTAAATGAAAATGGGAACACATCACAATGGATTTTGTTACTGGGTTACCAAAGACTGCAAAAGGGCATGAAGCAATATGGGTGATTATTGACAGATTGACGAAGGTTCCCTACTTTTTATCGGTGCAGATGACTTACAAAATGAATCAGTTTGTAGATATGTATGTTAAGGAAATCGTGTGACTGCATGGGGTTTCAGTCTCCATTGTATCTGACTAGGATCCATGATTCACATCTATGTTTTGGAAGAGCTTTAACAAGACCATGGGTGCCCAGTTGAAGTTTAGTACTACATTTCAACCACAGAATGATGGCCAAAGTGAAGGAATGATCCAGATATTGGAAGATATGTTGCATGCCTGCGTTCTGGAATTTCAGATTGGATGGAGAAAGATGTTACCTGTAACGACCCAGTTTTTTGTAAATCCTTTAAAATGAGTGAAAATTTGAAATTTCTTTTTTAAACAAAACGTATCAGAGTGCTTCTAACTGGATCGCTACTGACTCTTTCTTTAAACTCATTATGAAAACCAATTGATAAAATGTGTAGAAGCGTTATAAAGTAAATCCTTGTAAAACATGGTGGAAGCGTAAATGAATCATTTCAAGAAGAAACTAAAAAATGGAGTACAATATAATAAAACTTAATGTGAATACATCCGTTTCTTATTTTACTCTTAACCTGGCTAGCCCCGATCTCGTTCGTGCAAATCCTTCACCTCTGTTTATTATTTGTTCGTCGTTTCCTTGTATATGAACCTATTATTATCTATTCGTCATTGTACCTACACCCACAAGTAATACGTGAGCCTAATGACTTAGTAAGAAAAATGGTTTAATGCAATTATGCTTATGACTCTCTTTAGTTCATTTGGAATGGGGGCCACCCAAACCAATCCTTTTATTACGTCTTTTGTTCGTTCATTACTTTACTTTCATTTGTTAGTTCATTATTCATACATCGAGCTGGAGATTGAAGGACCCATATGGGATGGTATAGTTGGTCGAATCTAACCTCTTGTGGACAACTAGGTCCCGTTCCGACAAGGTAGGGGCGTTATCTAGCTACCAGACTAGAACCGCTACCCATTTGCCCACCCAACTCCCTTCATTCTTTCATTTCCTTAACATTTTACCTCACTTATGCATGTGTGAGTACCACCCCAAAGTGGCAATCCCTATGATTTCTATTAACGTGATGTATAACCATACATTCTCAACCTAACATGATGCATGATACTTCACAACATAATATTCATAGAAATTGAAGTGTGCATAAACGAAAGTAACTGAAATTAAAGGCGCATATAAAAGAATAATAGGAATTAAAAGCGCATTTAAACAATGAACACATGCTTAAGTTAATAGAACACAAATACTATTAATTAACATGCTAATTCTTCTAGTAAATCTCTTAGTCCATTTACATGCTTCCTATATTTATTATTCTAGGTGATTTAAATATGTTTTTGTTCTAGTTCGTTGGTTAAACATACTAATCACAAGCTTATTACATGGCATATCTTAATTAATTGTCATGCAAATATTAATATAATTTAATTACATGCTCGACTAATTCATTATCATGCTCAAGGGTTAACGACTAGTTAATTATCATGCTTAGATTAGCTAACTAGTCAATATGCTCAATTGATTCAATTAACTAAATTGATTAGCAATTAACTCGATTGATTAACAATTAACTAAATTGATTACATGCTCAAGTTATAAGATTAAGTAAACATGCTTGAGTCGAATGAATTACTTTAGTTAAGTTAACGTGTTCTCTAGATTATCAAACATACTTACATAATTTAACATGCTTAGGAAGTGGTTAGCAACTATTAATTAGTCAAGCAAATTGATTAACATGCTCGATTTCTAATTCTAATTCAGTTACTTGCTCTAATGAGATTATCATGCTCAAGTTAACTAATTTAGTTAAGCTAATTAACATGCTCATACAATACTAATTAACATTTAAACATGCTGGTTAATTCACATACTTAGCTAATTAACTAGCTTGGTTAACATGCTCAATTGATTACAATTTTTACGTTGATCAGCAAATAAACATGCTAGAATCAGAGAAGTCAAACAACTAATTGATTTACATGCTCTGGAGATTATAAATACAAATTAATTAGTTTTTACATGCTTTGATTTAATTGCTTTGGTTATCATGCTCAGGGGTTATTAGCAATTAAACAAACAAGGACACACATAATAGAATGATATTAATGCGTGAAAGGAGAAACTATGTGCAGGGGGTTAAACTAATTTCTGTAGAATATTATGAGAAGTGAAATTGTGAACTATGAAAATAGGATCATACTCGAAGGTCTAGCTCTCAACATCATTCGTTCATACTTTTCAGGTCATTAACTCCTTTAATCATTCATCATAAGTCTATCAAAGTGAAACATGTATAACATAACTAAATAAGACTAACAACAAGAACAAGCTATCACAGAAGTAATATCTACAGGGTATCAAGCAATCTACACTACCAACAGGGAAATAACAACAGTGAGGAAGTCAACAAGGGAATAACGGCAGTAAATTATTCAAGAGACTATTAGCCACTAACAACAACGTCACTTTTATCAACTTATCTAACTAGCAATCATAATATAGCATAAGGAATTTACAGTGAATTAAATATATAACCCACGCACTCTACTTGCGGTGTAGGGCCTCCAAATGGCCAAGACACACCCAAATTCCTTACCTCATAACATTTATGCATAGCGCACTAAGTTGCTATTCTCCTCCTCTTTTCCACACCTTCATAATTCAAATACATCCACGTATTAATAATCATGATTTATTTCTTGGAAATCCGTTACTGCCAAAAACGAAGTATGACCTATCTCAATAGATTGATCCGTATCGTAACAACACAGCGAACCAAAACATGACCTAATTAATTGTCTTAACATGGAGAATATGTGACCAAACCAAATGCAACAACAATTAGAATCGTCCAAACGTGTAGAGCACATATCTAACGTATAAGACACTTAATTTAAATCTCAGTGCATGAATTTAACCCACAAAACTCTATTTCAATAATCCATTAATCTTAACACCCTCCCCTTTGTTATTTTTTAAAGTCCAACCATGCATAATATAGCAACAACAACAAGGAGCACATTCCTTTATCCAAATACAAAGGCAGTAAATAGATTATTAAATATACAAAACTAACAGTTCACCAACTTAACACAATCAACAGAGAGTTATTTTCATGCCTCAATAAAAATCCTAACACCACAGAGTCAATGAACACAGCATTAGAATAAAAAAAATCTCATCATAACAGCTCTCGGGCAACCACAATTCAGAGGCATAAATCGTATGCACACCATACTTATACCCAAGCCGAACATAAACAGGGAGTCATTCCACCAACAGAGCATGCTTCCAAAATTTATAAAAATCATAGAAGAGAAGAAATGAGCATACCAGAAACACCTGAGTGACTCCTCCTCTGTAACCACTTCTCTTCACTCGGTCTCACTTCTATCTCACAGCCCCCTCTTCACTCTTTGTCCCTCGTCTTATGTATAATGAACCAGAGGACACTCTCAACCATCACCCAGGAGGCAGAGAGTGACATTCTCCAACACGCTGACCAGCTACTCCAAATTTCTCAGAATGTTCCCCACGCCAACACGCGTTGATTTCACCTGGAGAAGCACCAGTTTGGGCCAAACTGCCAGCCGGACCCAGCAACTCCACCCGACCTGCCCTTTTGCCCATTGACCCGAGGCGTCAGCTGCCTCCAGCTCATCGCTCACCAATGCATCCCCTGCATTGTGCCTATAGTCAGCAACCAACAACCGAAATGCAGAGGAGAAAAACCCGACCAAACATACCTCCAACGTTGCCAAAAAATGAGCCCTGCGGAAGTCCTGACTCTAAGCCCTAGTTCTCCACCTCACAACACTGTCGTTCGCCTACTCGCTCTCCGTTCGTTTGCTCGCCGTTGAGAAGGAGCCACCCGATCTCCTTCTCGGTTCCTCCTTCTCGCTCTCTCATCGGTTCTGAAGGGAATGGCCAAAGGCCAGATTCCCTTCCCCCTTTCCTTATTTCTTTTCTTAAACCGGCCAGATCAAAGCCACACCCGAACTGGACCGAACTAGTGATGGAAAAACCGGTCCAACCCCTCCCTCATTCCTTCCGTCAAATTCCCTTCCTCCTCCTTTTAATCAATTTCCTTTCTTATTTTATAATCCATTACTTCCATTTATTTAGTTTAAATAAGTATATATATATATATATATATATATATATATATATATATATATATATATATANATATATATATATATATATATATATATATATATATATATATATATATATATATTTATGGGTTAAATATTCATATCGAATATTAACTGACCCAAATTCTAACTTATTCCAAATATTGTTTAAAGATCATTAGAAGTCCCATTTAAATATCTTAATCTCATTTCGAAAATTGATTTCCATCAATTAATCCTTCACTAAATTCCTTTAAATTATAACCTCTAACGGTTACGTCCTTGGTAATACCCTGATAAATATCTAATTAATTTGGATATCTCCAATTACTTTCCAATTATTATTATTAAATCCCGATATAAAATTCGGGGTATTACACCACCATCAGTTGAATTCACCTACAATAACAGTTTCTAGGCGACTATTGGCATAACACCCTATGAAGCACTATATGGCAAGAAAACCAAGTCCTCTCTATACTGGAGTGAAGTTGGTGAAGCTAAATATTATGGGTCATACATGATATGGCAGACAACGGAATCAGTTGCAATCATCAGGCAGAGAATGTTGGCTACTCAAAGTCGATAAAAGAGTTATGCTAACCACCGACATAGAGACCTGGAGTTCAATGTTGGAGACTGAGTTTTTATAAAATTATCACCATTTAAAGGTGTTATGTGGTTTAGGCAGAAAGCAAAACTTAATCCGTGATATATTGGCCCCTTTACGATTACTAAAAGGGATGGTAAAGTGCCGCATCGATTACAACTACTGGATGCCATGGCAGGAGTGCATAACGTATTCAACATATCGATGTTCAAGAAATGCCTTGGAGAGACCATTCAAATTGTGCCTCAAGAGCAGATTGATGTTCAAGCCAACTTGAGCTACGAGGAAAGGCCGGTTAAAATCCTGGACTCTAGAGTCAAGAAGCTTCGGCATAAACAGATCCAGCTTGTCAAGGTGTTATGGCAAAACCAGGTAGCAAAAGAAGAAACAACATGGGAAATGAGAGATGACATGGAAGCCAAGTATCTGAAACTATTTACTTAGCCAAATTTTGAGGACAAAATTTTGTTGAGGGGTGATTGTAATGCCCAGATAATCCTTCATGTGTTATGTAAAAGATTTTATTTAATATTTTATGAATGAAGATATTCTTCGTAATTAGTAAATTGGGACTTGGTGTGGTGTAATTAAAAGAAGAAATTTTTTGGAAAATATTTAACTGGAAAAGTTGTCAAGGATTATGTAATTTACACTTTTGGTCGACTCATGGACAATGCTGGGTCAAGTGTCTCGACCAAAAATGCATTCTGGTGACTCCTTACATTTTGGGATAAGTCAAGGTCGAGACTCCAAACAAGTATCTCGACCTAAAACATCTTCCATGTCACACTTGGTCTTTTCGGTTGAATTGCAGTCGACTAGCAGTTGAGTGTGGACTAAGAAAATTTGAATCTCTAGAATTATTTGGTCCTTTATGTCGAATTATGGTCAACTAGCAGTTAAGTGGGAAGAGGAAGATTTGAATCTGTAGAATTATTTGATCCTTTCGATCGACTAGCGGTTGAGCTGTGGATGAGAAGGATTTGAATCTGTTCATATTTTTGGACATTTCGGTCGACATGCAGTCGGGGCTCAAACACCTTTCCTTGACCAAAAAACCATTTTAAAACAAGAAACCCATTTTTCATTCAGACAAATTCCCTCTCTCTCTCTCTCCCCTTCAATTTCTCTCTCTCCTTGCGACACTCCTTCCTCCCCGATAAGATTGGGAGCTTTCCACGTGGCCCTGGCCTGTTGGACCTCCTTCCTTGAGATGGGCAACTATTCGTCAATCTCCTTCATCCATGTGGGTCTGTCCCCTGCTCTCTCTCCCTCCTTCATCTATAAGTGGATGGCATGGGTGAGGTCTCTGGCCCTGCTTGGTGTGAATTGCAAACGTGAGAGTGGTGAGTGCTGCATTTATTCAGTGAGTGAGAGTTGTGTTGTTCTGAGTGGGAAATTATTCTATGAGCTATGGAAAAGTGGTGAGCCTCCATTGGTGTTTCTTAGGCGTTACTCTGAAATTGCTGCAACTTAGGAGTCTTACAAAAATGATCTTCA
The DNA here is from genome assembly GCA_022433065.1 of Begonia loranthoides. Taxonomy (NCBI): domain Eukaryota; kingdom Viridiplantae; phylum Streptophyta; class Magnoliopsida; order Cucurbitales; family Begoniaceae; genus Begonia; species Begonia loranthoides. The sequence continues at coordinate 42,555,427 of CM039468.1, read as the reverse complement.
AGAGGTAATGATTGGGATGTATGTTGGCCAGTGGAGGCCCTACATCGTGGGATTGTTTTGTTGTTTGAACACTGAATTGGTTATGGTTATTACGTGTCAATATGCTTTGGTTAGTTGGATTATTATTCACTATCAATTCTTGTTGAACTGAGAAACTAAGAAATTCATTCATGTAAGAAGCTGGAATACTTGTTGTATACCTTGTGGATAATCCTTCCTTGGTAGATGTAAATTAAGGTTCTCACTTGGTAATAATATTTGCTGAAAATATCAATGATAGATGGATGAGGTTTCTACTTGTATTCTTGCTGTCAGATGTTGATAAATTGCTAAGTTGAATCCTGTGTTGGTTATAGCTGCCCATGGTTAACCTGATGCTATCAAAGAGAATTGAAGGTTACTATTAACAACTATCATTTTTATTGGAAAACTCACGTTGTCCTCAATTGAAATAATGGATGAATTGCTCTCAGTCAAACAATCTTTCTCTGTCATTTTATGCCCCATTAATGTGTAACTCATTCTCTGTTATTCACTAAAGCATGAACTACCTTGGCAGTTAAACATAAATTATTCCATGAAATTAAGCTTGACTTTCCATAATTAACTTACGAGATTTCTGTGGTTAACAAATGTATACCTTCACTTATATTTATCTAAATGATGCCAGGTACATTATGGAAAATATTAAGTAATAGAAGTGAATATTTAACATGAACTGTCATGTTTCTATCATTATATCATGCCTCAAGTTTGTATTCTGTTTAGCTATTATTTTGATTTGTACGTGACATTTCATGCATCATACTACGGCTTATTAAAATTGTCAACATATTACATGTCATGCTTAATATATGTAAATAGGCGTGTGGGGTTTGGGAAGAGTGGTGACAGTCCATCGGTGGGGACACCATAGGATATATCTCCCCATAGGAGTGACGGTTAATCACGTGGACCATAGGATGTATCCTCTCCTCTTGTACTGAAATCCCCAACGTCTTCAACAAAAGAGTGCGGTGATGGTCATGATGGTGATGCTATAGGATGTATCTCCTCGTCGGAGTGAGGGATAGCCATATGACAATAGGACGTATCCGACTCTCAGTTTAACAAAAAAGATAATGTTTTTTTCTGTACTGCATCATATGACCATGCATGAGCATTTACATTGCATTCCATTCAAATTCTTACTGAGTGTTAGGCTCATTGTTTTTCCCGTGATGTAGGTGATTATGGTTGTGACGTACTAGTTGAGGAGGAGATATTTTAGGATGATCCCTTAGGTTATCTCAAGAGTTGATCTGATGGTTGTGGCTCACAGGATGTTGGGTATTTTGAACAATTATCATCTTATTTTGAATTAAGTAAATGTTTTGTAATCGTGGACTTTTGTTGGAAGACCTAAACTGTGTTTTGAAATTTCATTATCTATTTCCGCTCGAATAACTCTGATGTGTTTTCAATTGAAATTAATTACTCTAATTCACGCGTTTTGAATAAATTAAGCAAAAAAATTTTATACTATGAATTTTAAAATATAGAAAAATAATTTTAAATAAATGAGGCATTATAGAAGGCTTCTGCATAAATATATGTATCTGCGGAAACATATGCATCTATGGAAGCAAGGATTTCCTCAGAGGCAAGCAAGAGGCACATGTTGTGGGAGCGAAGGCTTCTACGAAAATGTACATATTCATAGGAGAGAAGGCTTCCATGGAAATGTATATATCCACAGGAGCGAAGACTTCCATGGAAACGTATGTATCCGTGGGTGCGAAGGCTTTTGCGAAAACATATGCATCCCTGGAAGCAAAGGCTTATGTGGAAACACCTAGAAGTCACATGTCCACTAGAGCAATTTTGTGAAAGCACGAGGAAGGAATGTGTTTGCAGAAGTGAGGGCTTTTGTAAAAATGTATGCATCTGTAGGTGTGAAGGCTTCCACAAAAGTGGAAAAAGAAGATGACGGTTAAAGAACGAATATCTGGACCCATCTGTGGATGACAAGACTTGTAACAGTGTGAAGGACGTTTGACAGAAGGACATTCTAATTAGAATTGGTCGTTTAGACCTGGTCCTTGGTCGACCAATTTACAGCAGAATGGATAACAATGCTTGAAGGTAGACGTCTAGACTCATCTATGGTCCACCTAGTTTTGGCAAAGTGGACATGCGGTCAAGTTTCTAAAAGTTAAAAATTTTTAGAGATTGTTTTGGAAGTTCCTCAAGTTAGTTCCTATCCCAATTATTTGTTCCAACAAAATTTTAAGAGTTTAGAATAAATAAATTGATATTGGTTGTATATACTTCGATAGATTCAATGGATTAGCGTTAAGTTTTGAACCAGTTGGATTCCTATTTGCTTGGGTTTTTTTTTAATTAGACTATTTGTATGCCATTTATGTAACGACCCGGATTTCGTAAACCAATTAAATCATTCCGAATAAATAGAGTTATTAGAGTGCAATAAAATCTGAATCGTTAATAAATCATTCTTTCATTTTTCATTCTTAAAAGAAATTATTCATAAAAATTTGCGGAAGCATACTTAACGAGAAAACAACTTTTACTGGAAACAGCATTCAAAACATAGCATTCAAAACATAATTGAAGTTCAAATCCAAGATTACGAGATTACATAGCCCAATTGTTCAAATAAAAACACGACTTTTTTTCTTTTATTCATCATTTCCATACCATACCATACCATACTATACCATACTACTACTCCGCTGGCGCCATTGTCGGACCAACCACAGCTCCACCGGAATGTCCTCTTCCTTAACTGCTGGCATAACTCCCTCGTTACCTACACCACAAGTAAGGACGTGAGCTTACGCTCAGTAAGGATAGGGGAAAACAATTATGCATTTCACTCTTTTAGTTCTCGTTGGAAGGGGCCACCCATCCAACTCTTTCATTACGTTCGTTTTTCTTTATTCGTTCATTAAACTCGTACATCGAGCTCGGAGATTGAGGGTTTTCCTTTGAGATGGCCTAGCTGTACGGAAACTAACCACCTGTGGGCTACTAGTCCCTTTCCCATCTTGGTAGGGGTGTATCCTAGTAGCTAGACTAGATCCGGACTACCCATCTACCTCAACTCCCTAGTTCCGGCATATACCCACCTTTAGGGTTTGTTCTTGTCTTTCTATCCCGGCATATACCCGCCTTTAGGGTTCTTTCTATTCCAGCATATACCCGCCTTTAGGGTTCTTTCTTTTCATAGTCTTTTTCCTCACTTATGCATGTGAGTACTACCCAAGTGGTTACTCCCTACTTGATTTCTATTAATCATGGACTCAATCTAACCTTTTCCTTAACAACATCTTAACATAGTACAAGGAACACATTTCATAACAATATGAGCATACAACCAACAACAACTAACATATATATATTGAAGAAACAAAGAGCATATAAGTTTGAAGAAACAATAAACATATAACAAATGAAATCCCTACTTTTCGCTTCATTTCATTTGTATCACTCTTAATCCTAATGTTACAATTTTAGCATGTTGGTAAATTTTATCTTTCATTACTCATCTCTACTTAACATGTAACAATATATATAGCCTTTCTACAATAAGCTTGATGATAATCAAGAAAATAATGCCAACCAAGTAATGTACATTATGTTTTTCATACACACAGCAATAGTGCATTCCTATTCCTTTCCATATGTTAACCTCCTTACATCCTCAACATACTTCAAACGTTTCACAAGCAATTTTCAATATGTTTAATTATACTTAACATCCCGCAGAACTTCTTAAACATTGAGTATCCTTAAACCTTGAGCATTTTACTTGCATGGATATGATTAAAACATTAAGCATTTTACTAGCATGGATATGATTAAAACATTGAGCATTTTACTAGCATGGATATGGACGGACTAGCACAACCAAGATATACACACACCAAAAATCCCTTTTTTTGCTTATAACTTTAGGTTTTCATGCTAACATACTAAACGTATTAAACAAAGGAAGGTATAAAGCTGAAAACAAAATGATTTGAGTACAAAACTTGCAGGATTTAAAACTAAACAGCATCAACTAACAACGGTAACAACTTCAGTTAAGGACACTAATTATTATTCTATTCTCTATTTCCATCTTTAGTTCATTATCCATGTCAAATATCAGAACACTTATTACATAAGAAAACCAGAAAACGAACCAGCTTCACACTTTTCATACAGAACTTCACTTTTCCAGAAAACAATTCCACAACAGGGCTTCACTTTCATTTAATTCATCATTCTCTTCTTTCCATCATGTTCATATTATTGGACATTATCAAATCATTTCGTGCTATTGTTTTTCACTAAATTACGTGTAAGAAATTATAAACCAAAAGTTGCACAAATTGGAAAACAAGAATCAAGGAAACAATACTTGTGGGTAGGGCTTAGACGGCCAAACACAACCCATTCCTTACCTTCTCTTGACGATATGAAGCAAGGAGAACTCTACAGCTAATTTCCACACTCTGAAAAATTTTGGATGCAACCACTAACCAGAAAACTACGCAAGGGGAGAAGGTTTAAGAAGAGAAAGACTTACCTAGACGACAAGGAGACAAAACGTGCGAGTAGGGTGGGCTACACGACGGCTACCACGACTTCCTCCACCGAAAGCACGAGGAGTAACTCACAAACGTCCAATTTTCGTTGATTTATGCTGACTTTTGTGTCTTTTAAAATCGCAGATCTGGTGCGTTGCGGACGCAGTACCGTCGTCCGCGGCGTCCGCGTCTCCAAAATCATACAGCAATTGGCATCCTCGGCCATTCATCCTCAGCGTCCGACATGGGTTTGCGGACGCTATTCGGTCGTCCGCCTCGTCCGCATGTGTCGTCCGCATGAACCAAATTGGACAGATTCAATGCAGATGCGAAATCCCTCGTCCGAATCGTCCGCATGTATCGTCCGGATGCTCCCTGTTCATACAGATTCAATGCGAACGCTGATTTATTCGTCCGCAGCGTCCGCACTTCCCCAGCTAGCGTCCGTAGCACACAATTAGTGAGTATAGGATGCTGTTTTTGCATCCCATGTGTCCTCAAGTCTAACTTTTCATCATTCATACGTATTTTCCTCAACATTCGTCCATGTCAGAAGCATACAAAGTTAAGAACATTCACAGAATGATGTAATATAGCAATATTCTCTTCCAAACAAAATTGATTACATAGTTAATTAGGAAATTTGGGATCGGGTTATTACAATTTAAGGTAGGGTTTTTTTTTTGTCCGGCATTTCATTGTTTTGTAAAACCTTATTTTTAAAATGTATTCATCATATCTTATCACATGTCCATTTTATGGCCGTCAAGTTTTTATACTATTATGTATTTTTTACCGGATGAATTTTATTTGAGCACAGACATTATGTAATATCCCGATTTCACGTAACAAAATTAAGTAAGGATAATTGAAAAATTAATTAGGTGTAATGAGATTATTTAGATAATTATTGAAGAATTTAAATTGGGCTAGCAATTACTATCGAGCGATGTTCGAAATAAGTTGGGAATTCAGAATGTGGGTTGATTAATATACAATACATATATTTAACACACACGCACACACACATATATATTTATATGTTAATGAAATAAATGGAGAGTTACTTAAGTAAAGGAGAAAGGATGAATTTTAAAACAAAGTGTGAAGCAAGGGATTCAATCGGTTCTGTGAACCATCGCTGGTTCGGTCCAGTTTTTGAAAGAAAAGTGGTAGGCGAAGAAGAGAATGGTCCGTGGCCATTTTAGAACAAAGAGAGGTAGAGCGATTCGGGAGAGAGAGCTCGGGCGATAGGGGAATGAGCTCTCGTGGGCAATCTTCTCCTATGATGTGGCGAGGCGGACAGAGGTGGCAACGAGGGAAGTAAGGGCGACGAATGGTGGGGCTAGGGCTTGAAGCACTTGGGTTTGTGGAACCACACTTGCGGGAATGAACCGCGTACCATGAGCTGTAGTGTTTACCGTGCAAAACCGAGGTAAGTATTGCGGTAGAATTTGGTGCTCTGTTATTAGGGTTGTTTTGTGTTTTGTGTTTCCGTGGAATGGGCGTCCTTTATAGCGGGGTGGACTTTCTTTATGGATGATGGGTGTTTTGAGTGAAAAGCAAACGGCATCGTCCTTTATGGACAAAGGACGTCCGAAATAGAAGTAAGGAGAAATGGCATTAGTACAACAATGCTTGAAGGCAGATGTCTAGACTCATCTATGGTCGACCTAGTTTTGGCAAAGTGGACATGCGGTCCAGTTTCTAAAAGTTAAAAATTTTTGGAGATTGTTTTGTAAGTTCCTCAAGTTAGTTCCTATCCTAGTTATTTGTTCCAACAAAATTTTAAGAGTTTAGAATAAATAAATTGATATTGGTTGTATATACTTCGATAGATTCAATGGATTAGCGTGAAGTTTTGAACCAGTTGGATTCCTATTTGCTTGGATTTTTTTTTAATTAGACTATTTGTATGCCATTTAAGGTAGGGGTTTTTTTTTGTCCGGCATTTCATTGTTTTGTAAAACCTTATTTTTAAAATGTATTCTCATATCTTATCACGTGTCCATTTTATGGCCGTCAAGTTTTTATACTATTATGTATTTTTCACCAGATGCATTTTATTTGAGCATGGAAATTATGTAATACCCCGATTTCACGTAACAGAATTAAGTAAGGATAATTGAAAAATTAATTAGGTGTAATGAGATTATTTGGATAATTATTGAAGAATTTAAATTGTACTGGCAATTACTAATAAGCGATGTTCAAAATAAGTTGGGAATTCAGAATGTGGGTTGATTAATATACAATACGTATATTACACACACACACACACACACACACACACACATATATATATATGTTCATGAAATAAATGGAGAGTTACTTAAGTAAAAGAGAAAGGATGAATTTTAAAATAAAGTGTGAAGGAAGGGATTCAATCGGTTCTGTGAACCATCACCAGTTCGGTCCAGTTTTGGAAAGAAAAGTGGTGGGCGAAGAAGAGAATGGCCCGTGGCCGTTTTAGAGCAAAGAGAGGTAGAGAGAGCTCGGGCGATAGAGGAATGAGCTCTCACAGGCAATCTTTTCCTATGATGTGGCGAGGCAGACAGAGGTGACAACGAGGGAAGTAAGGGCGACAAATGGCGGGGCTAGGGCTTGAAGCACTTGGGTTTGTGGAACCAAACCTGCGGGAATGAATGAACCGCGTACCATGAGCTGTAGTGTTTACCGCGCTAAACCGAGGTAAGTATTGCGGTAGAATTTGGTGCTCTGTTATTTGGGTTGGTTAGTGTTTTGTGTTTCTGTGGAATGGGCGCCCTTTATAGCGGGGTGGACTTTCTTTATGGATGATAGGTGTTTGGAGTGAAAAGCAAACGACATCGTCCTTTATGGACAAAGGACGTCCGAAATAAAGAGAAATGGCATTAGTATTAAGTGGGATGGTGTCATTTGAGAGCAAAGGAAGGAGTCGTTTTATGAAGGGACAAACGTTCCTTATGGATTAAGGGCATCAAAAATATGGGAGTCGATGACTGCGTTTGTTAAGTATAAGTGGAATTGGTGTCATTTAGTGGCAGGACTAGCAAAGAAAGTAATGGACGTCTATCTTAAGAATGAGGTATGTCTAAAATGTGAAGGCAATAGACGTCCCTCATTGAGGAACGGATGTCCCTCATGGAGAAGAAGTTGACAGACGTCTCTAAGAGGTTGACAAACGTCTAAAATGTGAAAGCAATGGATGCTTCTTGTTGTGGATCAAACGTCTCTTACAGCGAAGGGGCTGACAGATGTGAAAGATGGAATAAGGGATGCTGCATGGACATGTGAGAAAACGGACGTCCCTTGTGGAAAATTATCGAAAGACAAAAGACTACGCATTATGAGAAAAATGTATTTTTCTCCCTCGGTCATTTCACGTTTCTCCCAATGATCTCCATCTTGTTGCGATAAGGATTTTCCACATGGCGTTGCGATATTGGACCCTCCCCCCCCCCCCCCCCCCTCTCCTCCTTGATTCGGGTGATTGTCCATCAACCATCGCTTCTCTAGGCAGCTTCTCCATGCTTATAAAAGGTAGGGCGTGTGAAGGCTTCTAGTTATTTTCTCCTTTACTGAGAGTAGCGACTAAGTGAGAGGAAGCGAGAAGGAGAAGAGAGAAGGTGTGCCGAGAGAGTGAGAAAGAAAGAAGAGGGAAAAAACACTCTGCCATTTTCTGTGAAATTGTGTGTGTGGAGGAGTGGGATTTTAGCTGTTGTTGGTTGGGATTACTTGGGAGAGACTGTGAGTTTGTCGCAGTGAGGAGTTCAGCAGCTTGAAATCTCCAGTGTGGTACGAATTAAGCATGTCGTGGCCAGAGGAGGCCCTACACCACAAAGCAGAGTCTATTTTCTTAATAATCTGTGAATGGTGGAATGATACTTTTGCGTAATCTGTGAACTCTTTGGTTCATGATGCTCTCTATTAGTTAAGCATAGCCACTAACTGTTAATTAAAATGTCTAGTGCTAATTATTTATATTGCTAGTAGACATTTTCTTGATTGTTTGGAATACTAAACTGCCAAGTTATTTGATAGTTGAACTCTTACTGACTGCTAATTGCATCTTACTGTTAATAGCATGCTTGGTTCTCTGTGGTTAGTGACTCCTTTGTTGCTCTGGATATTAATTCATTGGTTAGTGTTGTTGGAAATTTTGTAGTTAATGCGTAATCTATAAGTGGTGGATGATACTCTAATTAGTTAATGCATGATTATTAATTGTTAGTTTAATACTAGTTGCTAGTGTCCTGCTTTGTTTAGGTTGTTAGTAGACTCTGTTACTTTAGATTTAATCCTTTCTTTGTATAGCTAAATGTGTGATAATACATCTGCCGATTTTAATGCTCTATTAGACTCTGTACTGACATTTCGTTACATAGGCATTGTGATGCTTCTACCTATTTTTCCTATGCTTATTTCATGCTATTAACTTGCCTTATTTTATAATGTCAACTTGTCTAATCTGATATGCATGCCTCTATCAATATTTTGCTCTATGTATTTAAAAATGTTACTTTGTTGATCTTTAATCCATATTGTATTGCCTTGTTATTTCGTGTTATTTGTCTGTTCATTCTTGCTATGTTAAATGCAGTAGGATTTGTTATGACTTTTGAATGTGTTTCCTTACTAGTTATATGATATTGATATATATATATATATATATATATTGTTATGATTAATATTGTAAAGCATTGTCATGCATCATGATAATAGACATAAGGGTGATATCATGTTTGGATTGGTATTTACATTTCATGGAAGAGATATTGCACGGGAGAGACCGGACTTAATAAATGTAATGGGAATTGGGGGTTAGGTAGTTAGTTTGAATTCTAACCAGGAGACTCGAGATGAAACCCTTCCCTCATCAGGATGCGAGAGCCTATCTTCTGGGACTTAGTTCTGGCCAGAAACTATTCTCCTTGTGAGAAATATTCTCAATGTCCCAGCTCAATGTATGAGTTTAATGATATGAAACTATAAGTAAAAGACAGATTGAGTGGATTTTTTTATGATATAATCAGACATATGCATGCATCATACGGCATCTTACTTCTTTCTGAGTATTAGGCTCACAGTTTGCTTATGGTGTAGGTGATTGTCATGATGTTAGCATTCTCGAGGTGGAGGAGGAGGCATTGCCTATTGAGTACTTGGGTTACCCATCTTACTTGACCTGAGGGGTTATGGCTCATGAATAGTAAAACTAGAGTTTTGAAATAACTTGTAAATGGTTTTGAAAGACGGTAAATATTTTGTGAAACAATGGACTCATGTTTAAACGTTCAAATCATATTTTGGATTTGTTAATGATTTCCACTTTATTTACTCTGATTTATTTTCCTCTCACACGTTTAAATAAATAAAAAGAAAAATTTTTACACTCTAAAGAAAAAGATAAGTAATAAAAACATAGGTTGCTACACATTATTCATTAATCATCTTGGTCAAGTGTACCAAGTTTTATTGACCCATGAAAGGGTCTTGTTTTCTATACGCATATTTGACTATTAGAGGATGTATTTGTTTGTATTAACTAGAGTAATGAGACAACTGACTATGTCATATCCCAAAACACAAAACCCGAAATATGATATGGGTCTTATTTTTGTCGTTTTAGCGATTGTCGAGTATCGCTATTATAATTTATATCTATGGCATAGTGTGCTCTGAGTCTGTGAGTATCTCTATTTTCACTAGGTTTTTCATTATGTACAGTAGGACCTATTTTCTTTATGTACTACACTAGAGTGGAATGTGTTATCGTTTGCTTTACTGCTTGTTTCATAAACCAATTTTATCTTTGATATTTTATATATGAAATGCTCCTTATTTTATTTTAAATTTTAATATAGTATGTAAAACTACCCCTATTGAGTTTAATCGACTCACTCCAACAACATTCCCTTCAGGTTTTAGTTCAGAGGATCCCCATTTGACTGTGCGGGAGTGTGCTTGGCAAACGTTATTTGATTTAGTATTATTTTTTTTTAGAGTCCCTATGAGCTTGGATCTTATTCTAAACTTGTATTAGAATTTTATTATTTCTCTTATTTTGGTACTTTTATATCAGACATATATTGTCACTTTATTTTAATATTACTGATGTACCTTTGGATTATCCAAGTTGGTTAGACCCTAGCTATTTAAGTTTTATTCAAGTCTTCTGCTACTTATTTATTTTAAAAGTGAAAGGATCAGGTGAATCAGTTTGTTTTTGGGTCAAGTTGTTCCCCATTCTATCTCAGTTCCCCTTTAAGGAATGATAGGTTTTTTGTATTATATCCAAGGCACATGTGGTTAGATTTCCAAACCAATTTTATGTAATGATGAGAATTAAGGATTAATCCTAATAATCATATTATCTGTAATTAAATATGATTAAGTAATAATAAGTCATGAAATGACTTTGAATAAAAAATTGACCAATCAATTGAGGTTATCTTTCCGAAATAAAAATAGGTATAATAGTAAATACTTTAGATTATGAAATGGTGATAAAATGAGATTAATTGGATGTATGCTCGTTAGATATAATTTTTTGTACGAAAGTTAATGGATGTACTATAAATGAGCATAGTCACTATTTGTGGCTAATTAGATAAGCTACTGTGATTATGAATTCAAACCATTTCGAGGCCATAATTGGCCACATAAACAAAGTGAATGGCTTTGAATTAAAGGAATTTGAATGTATGCAATAAAAGTTATGCATATTTGAAGTTGGATAAGTTCAAAATTGCACTATTTTGGCAAATATCTTTAAATGGGACATTAGATTGTGAATTTTGGGGACGTGTATAAAAGAAGAAATATTTCTAATACCTTATTGTATGTGGCCATGTAATAAAATTGAACTACCAATAGGGTTATGACACATGTCACTTGAGATTAGTGACTAAGTGTGTGATTAAGGTATAATGGGTGGATGATTAAGATTAGTTAATTATGATAATAATGGGAATTAGCTTAGAACTAAGTAAGATTGATTAGTTTAAGTTAAGAGTGGTTAAAAATAATTAACCATGGTATTTTTGTAAATATCCCTAGAATGAAGGGTAAAATGGTAGTTTTTGAAGGACAAATTGAAAAAAAAAAAAGGTAATTTCACCCTATGAACTCTCTAGAAATGGTGAGAAATGGTTGAGACTTAGCCCTTTTTGTGCTGGAATAGAGGAGCAAAAGAGAGAGGAGAAAAGGGAGAAGGAAGAAGAAGAAAGAGAAGGAGGAAGAATTGACCTTCAATCCCTTCATTAAAGTTGTTCCTCTCATCAAGAGGAATCTTTTGAGCCAAAAAGCAATCCTTGGAAGTGATGTTCAAGAGGTAAGACCCGAAACTAAGTATTGATTAAACTATATTAAATATTACATAATTTAGGTGAAGAAAATGATGGGTTATGAACTTACAAATGAAATTAATGAATGACATGTTGGAATTCATGGTTCATTTGAATTTGATATGGATCAAATTGGTTAGTTAAAGGATGGTTTTATGGTGCTATAAACATGTGAATTGAATGTTAGAAACATGATTCTATATTGTGGATGGATTGGATGATTAAGGTATGTTTTACATATAATATGATTAAGAATGTGTTGATAACTTGCAATGGATTAATGTTGGTTGCAATGATGGACAAGATATTTAATTGAAGATATTAAACCATGATTATGATTTTGGTTGAATTTTAGCATGAAAGTATGCTTGAAAGGTGAGAGAATGAGGAGCATTAATAGATTATAATGTTTGGTTTTGTGTTAAGATAGCATAGAAATATCTATCTTGATGATTTAGGCCCTTTTATGGATATAGAGGGGTTTTGGGCATGACAGTATGTTAGAAATTGAACAACCACAAGTGAGGAAAATGTAAAAATAAGTGAATCTGTATAGATTGTGGTCAACCAGACTATAGAAAATAACATTGGAGCGGTTGAGAAAGGGTGGACAACTGCAAATGTAAAGTTGAAATCCTATAAATTGTGGTCGACCGGTATTAGAGTGCGGTCAGTTACAGTATGGTATTGTGTCGTGGAAATGGGTATTCACTAATGAATATAGGTAGCAACAGATATATGTGGGTGACTGCAGACACATGGGCAGGCAACCACTGAAGTAATAGAAAGGAAAAATGCTTGGGAGTGGACAACCGGTCTTTGGGGGTGGATGCCTGGATAATTGACAGAGTCTTGGATTTTAAAACCATAGTCTCTAGTGATCGACCACTACTGAGGGTTAGACGATTGGGACCCTGTGTGTTTGCTTTGAAAATGTGTTGAAGTGAACAACCGCGACTATGGTGTGAATGTCTGGAACCTATGATTTTATGGTGCTTTCTTTAGGTTTTAAGCCATTTTTAACCATTAGATAAATTCTTTAAGAGAGATGATTGAGAAATAGATAGAACATATCTAGATAGATGTATGAGACCATTTCATGCATCATCTGCATATGCTTAATAAAAAGATTTGCATGGTTCATATTACATGCATTATTAGTATGTATGATATGCATTCAATGTATGCATTATGAGGATGCCAAATCATGCATCAAGAATGTATTTATATGTACAAAAATATTATACAAGTGGTATTCTTAGTCCCAAAGGAACCCAATATACCTTGTTAAACTATGTATTATGTGACATGTATAAGGGGAAAATAGAAGGGGAGTGACTATGGGTCTTCTTTGGGTTGCAAATCTCTAGCCCTCCAGAAGTTATTATATTCATGAACACACCTATGGGAGATAGTGGCAAGTATGGTAGGGTTTCATGGTCGTGTGCAACTTTCATACGATGGTGTATGATCATTCATGTTAATAGTTCCATAAATGTTGACTTTCACAGATTTTTTGGCATTCACGTATAGGTTAATAATACGATACTTGTTAAATAAGATGACCATTTAATAATAAATGGAGCATTAGACTGATTCACAGTATCACTGCATCATTGTGAAAGGAGGGTCGTGATATGCATTTCAGATTTATATAGTGCTTAATTATAGGCCATGGGGTGACATAGTTAGATGGTTATGAGAAATGAGGTGTTAAGAAATTTAAACTCTGATTTATTATATCATAAGTCTAGGCATTGAAATATGCACCATGTTGAGGGATTCCTCATATAGAGGGATCAATTGTAATGTCTAGATAGTTGTGATAGACCTTCAATAGAAATGTCTAGACAGTTTGAAATTAGACATTAATTAGAATGTCTAGAAATAAGGAAGTCCTTCATGTATAGGATTATGTGGTTAAGGTATAGTTTATAAAAGACATACCTTTTAAAGGTCTAGATAGCTTAAGATTAGACACATATTAGAGATGTCTAGCGTTGATGATAGAAAAACCATAGAAGGCCATGAGATGGTTTGAGAAAATAGACATTAATTGACAATGTCTAAATAGTGATGGTGATAGATAGACCATAATAAAATGTGTGATCCTTGATACGAAAAATCACATTGGAAGGTAGAAAGAAATTATAAAATAAGTATTCTATAGAGTTTAGTGATACTTATTTGGAATAGCACATGAGGTTTGTATAAAAAGTATTTAATAATCAAATACGTATGAGGATTAAATTGTGCAAGATGAGTAATTGCACATGAGAATGAGGAAATGTAGGCTATGGTTATCTAAATCATAGGCTTATGCATTTATACATATGCACTGAACACTTCTTACATAAAGAAGTACATCACATAGTTGAGATATTAATTAAAATATCTAAATATCTAGATAAAACATAGATCCTAGGATGTGTGATTATGAGAGTTGATCAAAAGTTAAATGTTAGAAGTTAAGGATGTGAGGGCTAATCCTGTTGGGCTTAGTACATAATTAGTTATGGTATTTGTATGGTTTATTAAATCCTTATATTATGATTCTTACTGAGCTCAAAAAACCCATAGTTCTTTATCATGTTTTCAAGAATAGGTGGTAGTAGCTCAAAGACAAATAGGTAAAGATCTATTGGATACCAGAGTTTGCGCAACATAGGCCCAGAGTGTGTGTTCGGGTGTCTATTTTATATTTAGTTTTAATTTAGCTCATGTTTGTAAAATAAATTTAGCTATAATTTTGTAAATAAATAAAAGTATACAACTTTGCTGTTTGGATTGGATTTTATATTTATGTGGCCCAATTGCACAAGCCATGTTTGTGATGGTGAGCTTTTGCTATGAGTTTGTTATCATTTTTCAAGGGAGAATCCAGTTCAGGACCTGGTTCCTAAGGGGATCGGGAGCTGGTCGTGACATTTTATTATACACTCTCTTAGGGAACCATAGGTTCTAGAAATACTTGAATTGGATATGTATATGATAAGTTATGCATATTTAAATATGTATATACAATTAGATGCTAATGCTGAGATTTGACAATGTTTTAGGTCCTTCAACTCAAAGAGATAATTAAATAGATTGTTGTAACTTATACTAAGACTCCAAGATACGTAATGTGTGTATATGTTGGCTTGTTGGCCTACATCACAAGATGCTAGGGTGATATATGTAATGATATGGTTGTTAATATGCTGTGATATATGTGACGATATGGTTATTAATTTGTTGTTATATATGTGACGATATTGGTTATTGATATGCCGTGATGTATGAAACAATATATGCAACGATATTGGTTGTTAATACGCTAGGGTGATACTTGTGATGATATGGTTGTTAATATTTTGTGATGTATGAAACAATAGTAGTTGTTGATATACCATGATAAATGCAATGATATTGGTTGTTGATGTGTTGATGTATGAGATGATATGTTGTGATATTGTTTGAGAATATGCCTTGATAAATGTGATATTATCTAATGACATGATACATATGTATGTTGTATTGTTTGATGACATGCTATGTTACATGTGATATTGGAATGATTGAATAACTAGTACAAGTATGAACACGAGCATTTTAACATGCATCATGAAGAATGTTTTATACGAAACATGAAATTATTCTTATGCATATGTATTCATACTAAAATATTTAAAAGGAAACGAATGTATGTAAAGAAGCTTTGTGTGGAATGGGTTTGACAACAAGTTGTCCCGAAAGTTGGACCTAAGGGAGATAAGCTCGTTAGTCAGGTATTGTCAAAACATCGCCAAAGGTGTCGAGGTGGTAATGCAAAGGGCCTCACCGAAGATGTCGAGCTCATCTCGCATTGAAGTGCATGATAGCTAACAGAGATCTCAATTGATATTGGTATTGTCTCATAAATGTGTGAGACGTAAGTGGTATGTATTTAATAGTGGTGCCTACTCTCTTCCCTAGACGGTTGCCCCACAATGATAAATAGTAAAGTAAGAGAAAAGAAAGAAAGAAATATTGTAATTGCACATTTTATAAATATGCATATCATATTCATACCATTTAAGCATTACTTACTGAGCGTTAGACTCAGAATTAAATCTTATGATGCAGGAAAAGTAGTTGATGATGAGACTCATATTTATCGATCTCAATGAAGAGACAATTTAAGAAGCATACCTGTGAGGAGCACATGAGTTGTTATGATGATTTTTGACCCGTGGGTGTGTCTCATAAAATGTAATTTTGAAAAGAGTTTAACTTAATATATGCGTTTTTTCGATGACTAATTTATGATTAAAAAAAAAACTACTAATAGATGTTTATTAGATTTACGAAAAGATGTGATGAAGAAATACTTTTACGAACTTGTTTTTCTTAGTAAGTATGTTTACATCAAAATGAATGAACTCAATATGAATGTGATATGTTGGAATAAACCAACTATACTCATCGTTAAGTCTTCCGCTAAATTAATAGTTTTCAAAAGCAAATTATTTTATTTTATGACATTTAAAAAAATAGTTTGAAATTTGGGGCATTACATAAAGAGTACATACCCAAAATCATTTAGGTAAACAATTAAGTTCACATCAAAATGAATGAACTCAATATAAATGCGATATGTTAGAATGAACTAGCTATATTCATTGTTAATTCTTCTGCTAAATTAAAAGTTTTCAAAAGCAAGTTGTTTTATTTTATAACGTTTAAAAAAATGGTTTGCAATTTGGGGCATTACATAAGGAGTACATACCCAAAATTATTTAGGTAAAAATTTAATTTCGAAAATGAAATTCTTTTAAAGAGGAAAATTTGTAATATATGCAAAACTAAAATTTTCATATTGATAAAAAAAATTTTGAGAACTGAATTCCTAAAATCCCTCGAAATTAGGCAAATAAAAAATATAACTAAAAAATCACCATCTCTTTCAAATTAGTAAACATGTTATATACACTACTAGATCCAAACCAAGGTGGGATTTGAAGGAAAATACAAAAATTTCGAAAAGAATAAAATTTATAATCCCCCTCTATAAATAGATATACACTACAACAAAAGAGACATACTCACCTTTGAAAATCCAAAATCTCCATGTCCAGTCTGCTCTAGACTCCATGCAGGGGTAAAAAACCTCCAAGGGTTTTATTGAAGGTTTTGTCAAAACACGATCAAATTTCTCCTCAACTGAGCCCCTTTAACCCAAGGACATACGACTTCTCCCCAATAAATTTCAAATGTACCCCACAGACGACCATCAAATAATCACATCGTCAGTGTGATTCGGCCCCTTGGTTGAAAAAGAAGGAGAAAGCAGAAGGACAAAGAAAAAGAAGAAGAATATAGGAGGAACAAGTTACCAACTTTAACCATTCCAACCCAAAACCTATCCCAAAATTACTCTAGAGTCCAAACCAGACTAGATTCACCCCAAACCTTCAAATTCAATCCAAATAATCTTGAAACTTGCTTGAGCTTATTCGAACCTAACACATCGACCTAAAATTATGTAAGATAAGGATTTTCACCATATCTTTTCTAAAAGTTTGACAAATAAATATGCAAAGGAGATATTTCTAACCTAAAATTTGGAAGATATTCCAAACCCAAAATTGGGAAATAACTACAAAATAATTTATTTATGCATGGAAGAATATACAAAAGCTCAAGAAACCCCTAAAGCCACACTTTTGGACTCTAGGTAAATAAATACACTAATTTTAAATATTTTTACTATACACCTTACATCACAAGACATATTATTCAAATTTTTTGTTACATTCATTTTTATTACTTTAGTTGAACAAGTATGCTTAATTGGCAAAGGAATGTAGAAATTAGTAATTTATAGGAAATAATGAATGAATGTATGCAACTATTGCCTTTGATAGACTTGTATCAGTTGCCTAAAATGGTAGATTAACAAAAGCTTATAAAGGTAACAAACCACATGTTGTCGAAAAACTTATTGAGTTAAGGAATTCGACGTGGTGACTTTATGGTTAAATTATTTAAAATAAGACAGTTGATAAAATCTTATTAGGGTAAAAAGTTTCTTATTGTCAAATAGACTAATATACTAAATAATTTAATATGCATGAGAAGAAATTGAATTTCCCTAGCTAGACAGATTGGTAAAACCTTATGATAGACAAAAAAAAAATCACTGGTTATTTAAGAGTCTACTATGAGAAAAAATTTAAAGTATGCATGGTAAGATTGGAATGTCTTAGGAATTTCAAGTGTAACATCCCAGTTTTTAAAATCACGTAAAATTTAAAACTTTTTTTTTTATAAAATCAGAGTAATATTTTTCTTTTAAAATTGAGTGTTAAATCCTTTACTTAAACTCATTTCCAATGTATTGAATTAAGAAATAATCATTTAAAATATTTTCGCAACGGAATAACTTTTCTTGAAAACCTTTTATAAATTCTTTTATGAAACGCAGCGGAATTAAAACAAAGCATTTAAAAACTATTAATTTACAAAACCTTTTACAAATAATTTCTATTTACTCTCTTAGTCCAGCCAGCCACAAGATCAATCCGTGCAAATCCTTCATCAATTGTCATTGACCTGTTTTCTTGTTTCTCGTACATACCTACATCGCAAGACTTAACTAATGAGTCTAACGCTCAGTGAGTGATATAACATAGAAGTAAACATGCTATACAATTTTTAAATCTTTTTTTGTTTTCTGCTTTCGTTTCTTTTGCTCTTCTTTCCGTTTTCATTTGGCATTTTCTTTCCTTTTCTTTTTTCAATTTCTATGTACTTGATTCCAACATCAATCGGCAAACTGTCATAACTGTGCACATCAATGCACTCGGTTCCAACGTCAATCGGTAACCACTATGTGATAAGGGTTCGACATCGATCGACCCACATGTTAACTACTATGTACATCAATACAGAGTGACCCCAAAAACCTGTATAACAACTTTGGCATCAATCATAAGCTCTGCTAGCAGTTGTACGCATCAACGCACAACAATTGGCTCTGACATCAATCGTAGCGCACTAGCTGTTGTGCTCATCAACGCTTAAACAACCTCATATACATCGTTGTGTTTGCCCAGCCTCGACGTTAGTCAAGGACCAACTAACAGCTCACTTTCTCACGTTTATCTTTTATTCATCTTTCAATTCATTTACTTTTATATTTCTCGTGTCATTCGTTTTCTTTGAAAAGCCATGCATGAAAAACCATTTTCGTATCGTTTTAAAACCATGATACTCGTGAATGCATACAATATCAATCTCCTCTATGTAGGCCTCAAAACATGCTTAACCTCATCATCATTATTTTTAACTCAAAACTAATAAACATGTCATTAAAGACCTATAACTAATAAACATGCAGCACAGAATCCTAATTCTTGCGATGTAGGGTCCGAAGACCAAAGGACATACAATATCACTTACCTGCAGTCCGTGGCGCGTTTAGCACTTTATTCTCTTCCCGTTAATACCTTCAAAATGATTAACATTTACTTATTAATATATCTATTAATTATGAGCCTCAACTTTGATACCATTATTCGGTTTATTCATTTAATAATTCATTTCACATATTTCATTCAATTATTTTCATCGACCAATTTAACCAATATTTATCCATTTATTTCCAACAATCCCAACATTAAAATCACATGTCATAACCTACCATAAATCCTCATTCATTATCTCTCTTCTTCACTTCACAGTTCCATCATTTTTCTTCACTTCAACAATTATTATATATGCAGTCAACATATATTCCTTTGCTTTTTAATAACCATAATTAACTTAATCCATACAAATCGAGAAGTAGTAAACATAGAGGACATTCCAACCCAACAGAGCCAACAGAGCTTTCTAAAGAGTTATCTATTCCAAAGAGTTATTATATTCTAACTTCAACAGCCAACATATTAATCAACAACATCCAAACAACAATTATAGTCCAACAATATTCCATTGTCACAAATAACAAGCAAATTTTACAATTCCACATAATTTTCCCTCGGCAAAACCCAACCATGAACAAAACCAATTTCAACAGTGTAATTCTTGAATCAAAGCCATTAATTTATCAACAGAAACTAATCCATATCTTAATATCCAATAATGTACAGTTAGCAATATGCAAAATACCCGTCGAGTCACATACCCCCCAACAACATCTTAGCATCCAACAACTTAGCAAAATGATGACAGAAGAAATAACAAAGAACAATATACTTCCGTATACATATATCAAGGCATCAATTTAATCACAGAGTTGAACCAATGCAGTTTCAAACATCAATGACCATCAACTGAGAATCACTACATTAAGGATAACCACTAGTAGTAACCGAACCATGCTTCATAAACCACAACAGAAGAGAAGCATTTTGTTACCTGAGAACACCGGAGAGCTGGCTTTCACAGAGTCTCTCCTTTCCCTCTCAGCCTTCTGCTTCTTTCATCACCAGAGAGCTCTTCCACAATTTTACAAAGAAGAGTTCTTTGTCTTATAATCACCATAGCCGAAGACCCAGGAAGACAAACACCTAAATGCTCCAAATACTCCCATTAATTCTCCCAATTAATTTACCCGCAACTGCAAAGAAGAATATCCATTGAGGGTGAACCTTCCTCTTTCTTTTTTTCTTTTTTTTTCTGAAAGTATTCCATAAAAACCAAGTTTAACTTTTGTTCTAATTTAGGTTGTAAGTCTTGATATACAAATTGTTCACTACGGATTGGAGTTTGAAACACTTGAATTTTGGACATTCTTAGAAGGTAAAACCTTGATTCTTTATATTGTGTTTAGCCATGGATTGTGTTGGTTTATTGAAAATTATAGTTTTTTTTT
The DNA here is from genome assembly GCA_022433065.1 of Begonia loranthoides. Taxonomy (NCBI): domain Eukaryota; kingdom Viridiplantae; phylum Streptophyta; class Magnoliopsida; order Cucurbitales; family Begoniaceae; genus Begonia; species Begonia loranthoides. The sequence continues at coordinate 42,534,680 of CM039468.1, read as the reverse complement.
AATGAAAATAAGTGGTCAAAAAGGGTGAAATTTATGCATGAAATTGATGTAAATTAATTCTGAATTATTTTGTATTATTTAAAGTTGTAATTTTGAGTGAGAAGATGAAGTTCTTAGAATACTAGAAGGATTCTATGTCATAGGCAAGTATCCACAAAAGTGAAGCCTTCCAAGGAAATGCTTGCATCCACAGAAACACGCAGTAGGCACGTGTTCGTAGAAGTGAGAGATTTTGCAAAAATGCATGAATCCATGGAAGTGAAGGTTTCTGCAGAAGAACACATAAGGCACGTGTCCACAAAAGTGAAGGACTCCATAGAAACGCATGCATCTGCAAAAGTGAGGGTTTTCATAGAATCAAGCAAAAGGCACATGTCCACCAAAATTGAGAAATTCTGCAATAATGTGTGCATATGTGGAGGCAAGTGTTTCCGTGGTAGCATGCAGAAGGCACATGTCGGTGGAAGTGAAGGATTTCCACAAAAATGCACACATCTGGGGGAGCGAAGGCTACTGCGAAAAAGGATAGAAGGAACATGCTTGAAGAGCGGACGCCAAGACCCTGAGTCCACGATTGACCATATTATTGCAGAGTGGATGACTTTTTATGAGCAGACATCTAAACTAGATTTTTAAAGTTGGATTTTTTAGGGTTCGTTTCGTAAGTCCCCCAAGTTTGTTCCTATCTTTGTTATGAATTTCAACAAACTTTTAAAGGTTTAGAAAAAAAGAGAATTAATTTTGATGTAAATTTTGGTAGGTTCAACGAATTAGCAAGAGATTTGGACTTTGGATTTCATTTCTTAGGCTTTGATTAGGTAGAACAGTTCAAGTAGGGATTTATTTTATATCTAACATTGCACTATTTTTTTTTAAAACTTATTTTGAAATGTGTTATTGTATAAAAGTGTCATGACCATTTTGAGAACTCGTCAGTTTTTCATATTGTCTATTATATTTTTGCTAATTACGTTTAAACTAAGCATGCATATTTGGTTTCATTGCTCAGCTTGATTGTGTGAATCAAGTCTGATCAACCCATGTTGAGGTCATGTTTTCCCTTACATACATTTGACCATTGGAGGATGTGTTTGTTTGTTGTTGTTAACTAGAGTAATGAGACAGCTTTATGTGTCGTGTCTCTTGCCGCAAAACCTTAAACTTGATTTGTAATGACCCGAATTTCTACTTATTTTAAAACTCATTAAATTTCTAACTCAATTGACAACTTCAAGGAAA
>CM039468.1:42489986-42518496 GCA_022433065.1 Begonia loranthoides | reverse complement strand
TATTCTTAGACGATATTTAAAGAAGATAGTGGCTTACCGTTCAAATTCTGTGATGACCAATGAGGACAGAGCTTAGACCGAACGCGGAGGAGGTGATCCCTTGAGAAGAGGATCGTATGTGGGCGGTTATGATCGTGGCTACCCAACTCGGATCACACGTCCCTCAATTTCGCAGTCTCCTAAATTCGAAATTTTAAATTGAAATCAGCTAAAACAACCTATCGACTCTCACCCAACGACACGTTGGCACAACAACCGAACGACCCATCGTCAAGGCCACTGGCTGTTGTGGAATGTCGACGAATCATCCCCGGAGTGTCCACGGAACCGAGTGGCTCACCGTCGCAGACTTCGCGCAGGACAGGGCCGTGAGATCGTGCCATTCGCCAACGCTCCAGCAAGAAATTCGTCGATGCACAGACCGGGACCTCCGCACGTCGCTGCCAGCACCGTCGCCAGCCATTTCGCGTCACCGTCGAGCTCCCCTGCGTCGCTTCTCCATCGTTGGCCGAGCTCTCTTCTCTGTTTCTTCGTTCGGGCATTCCTAGCAAAGGACAAGTAATGTCCTTTGTTGTTTATTTTTAAATTTTAATTTTTTTTTATATTATTTATTTATTTAATTCTTTTACTTTAATTAAATATATATATATATATATATATATATATTTATAATCTTTATATTATATTTATTCTAAATTCAAGTATAAGATTCCGGTTTACATCTAATTTTCGGTATGATGATACACTTTCCAACTTAAATTTCATCCAAATTGACTCGTCTAGACACGAATTATTTATTTTAACTTGACTACATTGCGAAGCTAGAAAAACAGAAACGGGGTGTTACATGATTAGTGTCATTCATGGTTATTGTGATCACCGAGTATCACCGTTATTGTTACTATCGATGGCATGATATGCATGGAGTCCATGAGATACTCCATTTTCACTTAAATTCACAATAGTGAGTTATTTTAGGTTACATACCGCACTAACGTAGATTGTTTTGAAAAGTTACCCTATTGTGTTTGTTCGATACTGCATAATCGGTTTTAACTAGCATGCTCACATGTTCTTTTTATTATATTGTTGAATATAAAGATCATCCCTATTAAGTTAGTTGACTCACCTCATACGACTCCCTCTTTTTTAAGGATTTAGTATGGAAGATCCTCAACTGCCAAAGTAGGAGTGAATTTGGTGGATCATTTCTTTATTTTATATTACTCTAGAGAAATAATTTGTGAGGTTAAAATTTGTTAGAATTACCTAAATTTTACTTTAAACATTTCACTTTCATTTCCAGCACTATTTTTGTGTGGACTTATATTATTACATTTATCCAGCATGTCAATGATAGACCTTTAGTTCAGCCCAAATGATTGGGCCTTGGCTTTATTTTCTTATCTTAGTCTTCCTCTGCATGTTGAATAAATAATTTAAAGGGTCGGGTGACTTAGCTCCTTTTTGGGCTAGGTCATTTCCCATTTCGTCTGGAATTTCCTTTAGGGCGTGATAGAAATTTTTGTTAGAGTTAGGTTGACATCTTTAAAAGTGACATCAATAAAATAGATATTATAGTGATCTACAAGAGATAAAATTACTATGTCTAAGGATGTAGTGCCAAGGGTGATTTGAATTAGGGTGATACTAGAAAGTACCTTGAGATTTTCCACTAGAGGATGACGATAATTCCCTACTGTACATGGGTAATTCATAATGGTTAGAAATTCACACTCGGTAGGAAGTACAATTCGTAAACGGCCATTAATGTCCACTGCAAAATTCTTAAGTACCCCATTCGTAATTAGTTGGTCACCAGAAGGTAACAATACTTGGTGCGTGGAATTCATACTGTTAGAAAAACAGTTCACCCGCTCACAGAATTTAGTAGATACGAATGAGTGCGTAGTACCCGAATCAAACAAGACATAAGCCTCATATCCCTTTATATATATTGTTCCTGTGGGGAATTGGTAAGTCTTTCGTTCTAAGGTAAAACTCCTACATTATCTATGGGAAATTTTCAAGCATAAATACAAGTATAATTACTTGACGATTAAATAAAGTGTACCTGCTACAACTGCAGGCTGGTCATCATCCTCAATCCCATATAGGGCGAAAACTTGGGGAGCTACAAGTTGGGTCGGGCATTGTCTGGCCCTGTGTCCTGGCTTTCCACAGGAAAAAAATTTCTCTGAGTCTGCTAAACATTCACCTTTATGTACTCTCTGGCATTTAGGACAGGCATCTTGCTGAGGAATATTGGTCGTTGGTATCATAGGCCTCTTATCTGGCCTTTGCTGCGGTTCTGCCCCAGCTGGGTGCTTGACTCCTTAAGTCGTGGGAGGACCACTCCTTGACTGCTGCCCTGGATTAGGCTTCCTCTCTTGTTTTGGTCGCAGAGAACTTTACTCCTTCCACGGCTAGATTCCTCAATCCACGTACATAATGCCTAACTTTACGCTCCTCGACCACCACTAGATGTGGAGCGTAATGCGATAAAGCCTCAAACTACTGTGCGTACTCTGCTACAGTCCCCGACTGTCGTATGTGTAAAAACTCTTCTCTTTCTGGGTACGGATGGTGTGGTTAAAATACTTATCATTAAATAACTCCTTAAATGCATTCTGAGTAAGGATCGCCACATCCCTGGAGGCCTTGATCGTGTCCCACCAAAATCGGGCTCCGTGACTCAGATAGTACGTTGCGCATCTAACTTTGTCTGTCTCATCAACCTCTGCATATGAAAATTTGTCCTCCATGGAGCGGATCCACTCCTCGGCTCCAGTGATATCCGATATGTCACCATTAAAATAAGGCGGTCTAAGCTTTTGGAATCTATCCCATCCAGCCCCCTTCTGGACCGGCTGTATCTGTAAGTCTCGATGGTCCCATTACCATTTCCTTGGGCCATAAATCTCTCCATATAATGAGACTGTTGTTCCATGAACCGGTTTTGCCTCTCAATCTGCTGTGATTGCTGCTCTATTATTTCAGCCATACGTTCTAGGGTCTCATCCCAACCTTGGTTCTCATAGGGGTTTGGTGCCTTGGGTGCACCCCTCAATCCAGGTAGTTGTCCTCTTACTCTCCTTGCCATTTTTAGTTCAAAATTCCTACGCGTCCACATTACTTAGACAAGTGAGTAAGCATTTTATGATTTCAGTCATTACAGGAAAACTTGTTATAGTCTTATATCTTTTCATATTTTCACGTAATAAGTTTCATAGGTAAACAATTTCCTTAATTTCAGTTCTATTCATTTCAATGTTTTCTACATTATGAAGCTCATAGGTAAACGATCTCAGGTCTACTCATTTCTACATTTTCTGTTTTCTACATCATAGAGCAGTCATTTAATAAGTATCTCGTTAACATAAGGGAAAATGTATTACCGTTCCATACATTTCTGACTTTACTATGCAATAAATCATTCATAAGCTATCAATAAATCATTCATAAGCTATCTGAATCATAAGGGAAAACTTACAACAGAGGCATTACCCGTCGAGTTTGGGTTGTTCGCAGCGAGACGCTTGAGTAGTAGTATGGCTCTGATATAAATTCTGCTCTGATACCAATTGTAACGACCTGAATTTCTTAACCGTTTTAAAAGCTCATTAACCTTACTATCAAGACAAATTAAAAGTGTTTCTAAAGAAAAATGGATTATCAGAGTGCATTCAAATCCAATCGTTAATAAAAACTCATTCATTCTTTATTAGAAAACTGTTTATTTAAAAATTTATTCATAAAAGTTGCGGAAGCATAATTTAACGAGAAAATCTACCTTCACCAAATAATAAAGCAATAAGAATACTAGTTATCAGAAAATGACATTTAAAACATAATTCAAAATCCAAGGTTTTAAGTTTCCAAATAAGACTTACATGATATTCTGAATTATCAAAGTAAAGGCAAATAAAGGAAAATGTAACGTTCGTGAAAATTAACCATTCATCATTAGCTCTTATTGATTTTCCCTCTCTTTCTTTTCTCTGTGCCGTACTACTACTCCGTTGGCGTCTTCATCGGACCTACCGCAGGCTCCACCGGAATGACCTCTTCCTTAACCTCTAGCATAATCCCCTCGTTACCTACACCATAAGTTAGGACGTGAGCTTATGTCCAGTAAGGAGATGGGAGAAATCAATTTGTACATTTCTCTCTTTTAGTTCTTCTTGGAATGGGGGCCACCCAAACCAAACTCTTTTATTACGTTCATTTTCTTTGTTCGTTCTTAACTCGTACATTGAGTTGGAGATTGGGAGTTGTCCTTTGAGATGACCTAGCTATTCGGATTCTAACCTCCTGTGTGCATACTAGTCCCTTTCTTGTCTTGGTGAGGGTGTATCCTAGCAGCTAGGCTGGATCCAGACTACCCATCTACCCCAACTCCCTATTCATTCCCTTTTTCAGGCATATTCCACCTTCTGGGTTCTTTCTCTTTTCGGCGTATCCCGCCTTTAGAGTTCTTTTCTCCTTCCGGTGTATCCCGCCTTTGAAGTTCTTCCTCTTTCTGGCGTATCCCGCCTTTAGAGTTTCTTCCCTTCCGGCATATCTCGCCGTTAAGGTTTCTTCGGTGATGATCGTTTCCCGCTCATCCCGAACATACTTGTTCTTACCATTTTCCTCACTCATGCATGTGGGTACCACCCTCCGAAGGTCACCCCCTACTTGGTTTCTATTAACATGAACTCAATCTAACTTTTTCCTAATAAACAAAGCACATATAAGAAACAATATCAACACTTTAGGAAATCCGCAACAACAACGAATGAAACGGCTATCATCACATGCTTCACATAACGAAAGTAATGACAACGTTCAACTAACTGTGCTATTACCAGTTATTATCAAAAAAATAGAACATGCTTCGTAACTTAAGGTGAACAACAGTGAATCACACAATGTAAGGTATCGTAACATGCTTCTAATTTACTATGTAGCAGGAATATGATCATTAAAATCGTGTTTCTAGTCAACTATTCGGCAGAAAATACATTCAATAATTCTTGCTTTAGATCGAGCACAACAATAGAAAGAACCAACCACTAATCATGTTTTCGACAGTAAGGAAAAAGGCAGCAGCGAAATGAACATTTATACGTGCATAGATCTATCACTACAGCAGTATTTTTATGTACGAATGATTAAACATGCTTTTGATATGTATCTCAATAACTGGAAGGAAGCAACTCTAAGCTTATGAATACAATAACAACTGATCTAAGTTGACAGAGAAGTAAACCTCACACAATACATTATGCAGCATAGAGAGCTAAATCATTAAGTTTAGAACCAAATCATTAAGTTTAGCTACTAAACAGTTCAGTTATCGTATGACAGAAAAATTAGTGATGAATATATAGCAAAACATACAGCGAATCTCGATTACGTAAAGAGACTGATCACGCCTTTTTAACAGCTAAAGTAACAGCTAAGTAACCAACATACTTTTTAATTATTATGCAGAATAGAACTAACATTTTGCATGCTTTTCAAACAGGAAATTACAACAACTTGTAACAAAATGAAATTACAATTTGAACAGCTTAAAATAGAGCTAGCATAACCAGCGTTACGAACAAATAGATTTCACTAGAGCAGCTTAACTTCAAACCTTCATCATACCAAAATTTAAATCTATATACTGCCTCTGCTTTGACGAATTTCAATAACTTCAAACCAACATAAAGATTCTGTTTTTAAAGTAGAACAGCAAGAGATGTTCATAACAGTAGTCACACGTTTAAAGAACAGACGACATAAAGTTAGGAAATCAACCACCTATATCATTTGTCCATTTATTCTTGCTTTGGTAACACTTTAATTCATCATTCCATTCAACTTAGAAGATCATTATTCCAGCAAACCATAACTCATTCTAACTTCCAGAGCTAACAAGCAACTAGCAATTATATGTAGAAATGGAATTTATAGAGAACAAATCACCAATCAGTAAACTTTAACTTCTGGGTAGGGCTTTGATGGCCAAGACTACCAAATCCTTACCTTCAACTGACAATTTGTTGCTCCAACAGCCAACTCCCACTTTCACCCCAACCCTTGACACAGCAACGAAGAAGAAAAACCAAGAGATGCAAGAGGAGTTTTGCTGCAAACTAAATAGAGGAAGACTTTACCTAAGGAGACAAGCGGGAGACAGGGCGTGCAAACTTTGTGAGCTACTGCTAGGAGGAGACAACTTTCTCGCCAAAAGTGCGAGTATTAACTCGCTAAACGTCGAGTTACGTCAATTTTTCTGACTTTTATTTCCTTATTTTTTGCAGATCTACTATGATTCAGACTGGTGCGGATGCCGTACTGTCGTCCGCATGCATCCGTAAGACTAAAAATCACCCAGCGAATATATGGCTTCAGACGGAAAATGGCATCCCCACTGTGTCTGTACCGTCCGCAACCCAGTTTTGGACGCCATGCCGTCGTCCACATCGTTCGCATGTGTCATCCAAATTGTCCCAAAAATTGGACAAATTCATTAGGATGATGAATCTAGTCATCCGCCAAAGTTGCAGTCGTCCACAAAGCTCTAGTTTTTAAACAGATTCATTCGGACGTTGCCTCGAGGCGTCAGCACCTTCCATAGCCAGCGTCCGCATCCTCACTGCACAATGAGTTTAGGACGTCGTTTAGCATCCCGAGTCATCCCCACTTCTGGGAGGCACTCCAAACGTGTTGCGAACGACACATCACGTCCGCATTACCGTCCGCAGGAATCCTAAAGTCCTTAAATCCATCCTTTTTCGTATTTTCGTCTAAGTCTTGCCCGAATTAAATGCCTACAAGGTTGTACATCACAACTTAATGTCCATAGAATGATGTATTATATAAATATTAAATTCATTTTACTTCCAAAGTTTTTATTACATCATTTATCCAGAAAAACTTAGGAACGAGTTGTTACATTTGTTATCTAAGAATTTCATTGGATTAGACATTGTGTCATTGTTAGTGCACTATTCTTTTCCAATGTATGAAATAAGTATTGTGGTATGTTAAGATATGATATATTGATGTTTCCATGCTATTGCATTTCTTTTGAGAGCAGTGATGGGAAAACTTAAACTTTCTCTTGTGAATGGATGACTGTTAAATGATGATAGTGAGATGTTTCATGTTTAACATTCTACAGATGTGATGGTGAATGGGCATTAGTTGCTTGTGGACTAAATGGTTATACATATGGATCAGTTTGATGCAATCTTATGCTTAAACCTGTTAAGTGAGTATTAAACTAAAGTTGATTGTTTAGTGAATCATGTCTTGTTAGCTTTATATTGACACTGCATTGTGTGCTTGTTTTAGTGGGTATAGGGTTTGGAGATTTATAAGAATATCTTCTCTGTTGACAGTAGATAGGATTTGAATTTATCAGTTGTGATTGTATGTCCTGACGCTTCCTTGAGGATTTACGAGGGCTACCACTCGACCATGAGATTTTATTTTATATTGTTTTGATTCATGATACTATTTTAATTCTGACTACTATATACATGATAGCTCTAGCTGAGTTGAGTGATGTTCTTATGCAACAGAATGATTTATTATGGTATTAAATTTTGTTTGCAACAGTTTATTACAGTAGAATGCATCGGTATTGTTTGGTAAGAGACATGGTAGTTGTCTTAGTTAAATATTGATTTCCAAATGTTAGATCATGGAATGATCGATTATGAGTGTATGTTACCAAAGATTGGTGAATTTTTGATTAGTTGGGTTGATTGAACTATATTTCATAATTGACTTAAGGTTGGACTATCGTTAGTCAAGACACCTGTAAGTAGAATATTTTCAAGACAACTTTTTAGACACACTTTGGGCCTTTATATTGCGAATATGTCATCTGGATTGACCGATGCCCAGTTGACTTTTACAGCTTTGATGAACACATACTTTGGACCTTGTTTACATATATTAAAGGTATATTAGTTTGCTCTAAGACTTGTAACAAACATAACGATCATCTGGAAATTTTGATATCATTAGTTATATGTTAAGGTAAGAATGAAGAGTAGTTTTTGATGATAAAAATGAGATTTCATGGTTGTATTAATATTATGAATGATATCCTATTGGGATTAATTAAGGTTGTAGTTATTTTGAAATAGAAACTTCAAGGTTGCCAAGTCTCTTGAGTTTTGCTAGTTATTACCACCATTTTGTAGAAAATTCTTATGTTACAGTTTTACTATTGACTTAGTTAATGAGAGAGGGTGTTAAGTTTATTTGGAATGGAAAGTGTCAATCGGTGTTGGGGCATTGAAACCCAAATTAACTATAGTACCTATGTTGACGGTGGTCAATAATTATTGTCTTAAACAGTTCATATAGATATATTGGTTGTACACTTGGATGTTTGGCAATGCAGTGTGCTAGGGTTACTGCTTAAGTATTTTGATAATGGAGATTGTGAAAGAGAACTTAACCGACATGTGGACTGTTGTTGATTGTAATAGTCTTTTGCTAATGTTATTATAAAATTTTTCATGAGGCGTGGAATTTAAGTTGGTTCACATGTCATTAAAGTTAGAATATTCCTTCACACAACGTGATTTGAATCTCTGGATGAGAAGATAGTTTGATTATATAAGTTGATTATAATTTTTACTTTGGAATATCATTTTGGTGAGCCAATGCTATGACAGGTGTTTTAGTATACATTTTAAAGCCTACCTCTCTAATTAGTGTTGGGGATTGAAAGAGAGTTTTGACTATTAATAACTAAAATATGAGAGATCATTATATTAGTCAGATAGTTGTGTATGTAGTTTTATGACAACTACTACTCTTTTGTATCATATTAAGAAAGTGCATGAGCTTGATCATGAGTTTAGCGAGAGGTTTGATCAATTGGGTAAAGTAATGTTAGAAGGTCAGAGTTGGTAGACTAGCATGGAACTCGAATATTTCAATCATACTTATTTCTGAGTAGAAATAAAATATGTTATTTTGGGTTTCATAACCTAACTGTCAAAAACTATGTAAAGATTTGAGATTGATTTGGTTATTGTTGATTGATTGACTAGTCTAAACACTTTGTTACAATGAGAATAGATTACCATTGGTTTAAGTTGAGTAGGCTATATGTAAAGGACATCGCCTTTTTCTTCATGTATTGTTCAATATCATGATTAGTAGAGATTTAAATATTACTCTAAACTTTTGAAGGACTGTATCAAGAATTTTTGAAATTGAACTAAACTTGCTCAAATGGATGGTCAATTTGATAGAACAATCCAAATTCTCGAGATAAAGTATAGTTTTACATTTTGAATTTTTTGGTGATGTTTAGATGACTTAGTTGTTGTCAGATGAATTTTTTGGTGATGGTTAGATAACTTAGGTTGAGGCTCGAAAGCAAGTTATTCCATTTAATTCAATTGTTTATTGAGGAATCTTAGATTATTTAAGCTAAGTTGAAAAACTATTTTGTTTGGAAAAATAGTTATATAGACCTCTTAAGAAGAAAAGTTGAATTCGTGACTGAAGGTCTAACTGAGACATGAGAATAGTCATTTTAATGCAAAAGTCATGTTACCCTTAGATTTATTGGCTTTTTGTGGATTACTGTGCATGTTGGCTCAGTGGCTTATCAATTGCATTTACCACAACAATCGAACTACGTTCATAACGTTATTCACGTGTCTATGTTAAGAAAGTATGTTTTAGATCCATCGCATGTTATCTCCTAAATTGATGTGCCTATCAAGGAAGATGTTTCTTATGAGGATGAGCCTGGAAGGATATTGGGCCATGCAATTAAAGTCATGCGTCATTGTGAGATTCATTTTGTTCGAGTTCATTGAAAGAACTAAAGTGAAAGAGAAGCTACATGGAAAATTAAGTCAGAAATGGCAACAAAATACCCCACTTATTTGGTGGAACGTTTGAGGTTATTCTAAATTTTGGGAATAAAATTTCCTGAGTGAGGGAGAATGTAATGGTGGCGCTCCAAATTTAAGGTTAAGAATTTTTATTTAATTACCTTTTACTTTGTTAATTTGGGAACCGTAAGTTGAGGTTATTGCATGGTTTTCCAAGGGATATTTTCCCTTATGAGGAGCTTAAATCCCTCTATCTTTCAAACTGAATCTCTTTAGGAAATTAAGGGAGCAACTACAGAGGAGAACATCTGTTGAGGGTGAGTTTTGGGTGGCTGAAAACCTTGGTGGAGGAAATCCTAGTGGACAAACCTATCATCTTCATCTTTTCTTGTGAAATTATTGCGTAAAAACCAAGTTTAACTTTTGTTCTGATTTAGGTTGTAAATTTTGATATACGAATTGTTCACTGCAAATTGGAGTTTGAAAGACTTGAATTTAAGACATTCTCATAAGGTAAATTATTAGCCATTGATTATGTATGTTTGTTGAAAATTAAAGTTTCTATTTTTGGGGAATGAAAATCAGTGGTCAAACATGGGTGAAATTTATGCATAAAATTAATGTAAATTACTCTGGAATTATTCTGTTCTATATAAATTTGGAATTTTTGGTGAGAAGATGAAATTCTCAGAATATTGGAAGGATCCCATGTCACAGGCAAGTATTAGCAGAAGTGAAGACATCTGCATAAATGCATGCATTCGCAGAAGCGAAGGTTTCTGCGAAAACACGAGATAGGCATATGTCCGCAGAAGCGAGGGATTTCATGGAAACACATGGATCCACAGAAGTGAAGGTATCTACAGAAGGCATGTGTCCGCAAAAATGCAAGATTTCACATAAACACATGCATCCGCAGAAGCAAGGGTTTCTGTGGAAGCACGCAGAAGGCACGTGTCCGCAAAAGTGAGGGATTCTACAATAACACATGCATCTGTGGAAGCAAAGGTTTCTGTGGAAGTATGTAGAAGGTCGTATCTACAAAAGTGAAGGATTTCGATAGAAACACACGCATCCATGGGAACAAAAGCTGCCGGAAAAGTGGACAGAGGGGACGTTGCTTGTAGAGCCGACGTTTGGACCCCCAGTCCACAGTCGACAGAATTATGACAGAATGGACGACTTTTTATGAATACACGTCCGGACCAAATTTTCAAAGTTGAATTTTTCAAGGATCATTTTGTGAGAACCCCAAGTTGGTTTCTATCCCTTTTAGAAGTTCTAACAAACTTTTCAAGGTTTAGATAAAAGTGCATTAATTTTGATATGGGTACTTTAATAAGTCAAACGATTTAACGGGAGATCTAGACTTTGGATTTCATTTGCTTGGCTTTTGACTTAGGTACCCCAATCGAGGTAGAGATTTATTTTATATTTAGCATTCCACTGTTTTTTTAAAAAATTATTATGAGACGTGTTCACTGATAAAAGTGACATGACTATTTTGATGGTTCTTTAGTTTTTTATTTGATCTTTTATATTTTCACTTGACACTTTTAAATTGAACATGAATATTTAATTTCATTGATCATTTTGATCGTGTGAATTAAGTTTGATCGACTTATGTGGGGGTTGTGTTTTCTCTTATGCACATTTGACAATTGGAGGATGTGTTTGTTTTTTTATTGTTAAGTAGAGTAATGTGATAGTTGTATGTACTGCGTCATTGTGCGTAAAACCCAAAATCTGATCAATGTCGTTCATGGCTATTGCGATCACTGAGTATCGCCATTATTATTACTGTCGATGGCATGATATGCTTGGAGTCCGTGAGTGATTCTCTTTTTACTTAAATTCACAGTAGTGAGTTATTTTATATTACTTACTACACTATTGAATTATTTTGAAAACTTATCCTACTGTGTTTTGTTCAATACTGCATAACCATTTTTAACTAGTATGCTCATACATTCTTTTTATTATATTATTGAAGATAAAGTTCATCCATACTGAGCTAGTCAACTAACCTCATACATCACCCCCCTTTTTTAAGATTTAGTGTGGAGAAATCCTCAATTGTCTGAGCATGAGTGAACTTGACGAATCATTTCTTTATTTTAATATTACTCTAGATAAATAATTTGTGAGTTTAAACTTTATTAGAATTATCTAAATTTTAGTTTTAAACATTTCACTTTTATTTCTAGCACTATTTCTGTCTGGACTTATATTATTATTACATTTATTCAGCATATCATTGATAGACATTTAGTTTAGCTTAGTTGGTTGGACTTTATTTTTATTTTCTTATTTAAATCTTTTGCTACATGTTAAATAATTAATTTGAAGGGTTGGACAGCTTGACTAATTTTTGAGTCAAGTCGTTCGCATGTTCTGTTTCTTATCCTTTTTTAGATGAAACACATATATCTTGCATGGCAGCTGATGATTTTTTTTTTTTTTGTAGTACTGTCACCGTTGAAGGTGTAAATAGAACAAGAAGCGATGTATCATATGGTTGGTGGGGTATAAAGTCTTGATTTTAGTCGGTCCAAACTACATGATTATTGTCTTTAAAACTACTCAAGCAGATAGCTTAAATTTAAAGATTGTAAAAAGTATTTCATATCATCAAGCAAAGCTTATTCAATAAGTTCTATCTCTCAATACCATCCCACTCATTCTTCAGTCGCATCTCTTGTTTTTCCTGCCTTCCCAAGCAAACACACTCTGTCTCTCTCTCTCTCTACCTTCTTCGTAATCACAACCCTTCACCAAACTGGAATACCCATTTCACTCTCTTCCTATATAAACCTCTCTTCTACCCCATCAACTTTGGAAAACTCCTCTTCCACCACCATGAATTCTGCACTAAACCCTTTTTCTGCAATGAAGAAATCACTTCCTCACCTTCTCCTTTCAAGCTTCTTTCTCATCTTCTCCACCCTAACTTCTGCACAATCTCCTCCACCCTCCGGCCCAACCAACATCACTGCACTACTAGAGAAAGGCGGCCAATTCACCACCTTCATGAAGCTACTTAAAAGCACCCAGGAAGGCGACCAAATCAACACACAGCTTAACAACTCGAACCAGGGTCTAAGTGTCTTCGCTCCGACAGACAACGCCTTCATGAACCTCAAACCAGGCACGCTGAACTCGCTCACTGACCAGCAAAAGGTCCAGCTCATTCAGTTTCACGTTGTCCCTTCTTTCCTGTCTATCTCCCAGTTTCAGACTGTGAGCAACCCTCTGAGAACGCAGGCCGGAAATAATGTTGCCGGTGAGTATCCTCTCAACGTGACAACATCAGGAAATCAGGTGAACATTACGACGGGCGTTGTTGAAACTACATTGTCCAATACGATTTACACAGATGGAAAGTTGGCGTTATATGAGGTGGACCAGGTGCTTCTCCCTATGGCTTTATTTGGGACACCTTCTTCGCCTGCTCCGGCGCCGGCGAAGTCTGAGAAAGCAGTTAAAGGGTCAGATTCTCCGTCGGATTCTGGCAGTGATGCTCCAACTGACTCTTCTGATGCTGTGGTAGGAGTGAAACGTCGTGCAGTAGTGGCGATGTTGATCGGAGTTGTCGTTTTGGTTGCGTCGCAGTTTTAAACCTTTTCGCGATGGGTTGATGATGAATCTGAGATGTAATTTTGGGTAATGATTGCTGATGAATTTTTATTCTTTGTTGAGTATTTTCAAAATCTGTTGCAATATAAAACTCTGAAATAGAGTGTAATATTTTCCGGAGGGCAGAATGAAATGGCGTTTCATCTTCTGAGAACCAATGAAACTGCAACTGCAAGTCTGCGCTGCTGGCCTTACTTCTTGAGCCAGATACTAAAATACAGTTAATTAAATTTCATGATTTCTCCCTTTCAATCAATATTTCAAGGGTTTCCATGCCAACTTTCTCTATAAATTCTACTAATTTCCTTTTTCAAATAGTTTTTAAGACCGTAGGATTGTGCCACTAACTACTCTGGAGAGGGGTTTAGGAAAGTCAGGTGTGGGCGGAAGCGCACCAGAACCACATTTGAAGCAGGACCGTGGTTTTGACGTCGATTCGATCTAAGTTCCACCTTTGTGTGAATCGTCGCCAGTTCTTTTTATGGAAGAATCATCTTCCAATGTTCCCTTCATTTTTTTGAATGATCTAATCTTCCTGGAAAACAAAGACGAAAACCAGCCCAAATACAATCATTCTTAAAATAAGAAAATCAATTTGATATTTTATTGGGGATCCAAATTCTGTGAATTCCTTTTCACAACAAAAATGGCGAGATGAATTGATGTATTTTTTATATTGTATTAAAAAATCCAAACAAATCCAGACAAAATCCAAGATGGCCCAAACTCTATTTAAACCCTGCCTAAACCACTTCTATCCAACCCAAACTCAATTCAAACCAAATCCGACAAAACCACTCAAAGGACAATACACAAACGTGAAGGACTCCAAGTTAGGAAGAAATATAAAATAAATTTTATCCACCAAAATAAACTGTTAAAAATTTATATCTTCTAGGATTAAAATCTAAAATTGTCATTTCATCATTTAATTATTAATATTTCATTATTTAAAATAATTTTAAAATAAGAAAATAAAAATTAATCAGTTTTTTGAAATTATACAATAAAACATAAAATTAAGGAAAAATAACCAATCAAAAATTATCTTTTATTTATAGTGATAAATCAACCATTATCATTTTTTCGCTAACAATTTAACCATTGAACTTTGAAAAATTCACGTCACGAACATCACCGTTAACTTTCTGAAAATCGCAGTGCAAAAGAACAAATACCCATAAAAAAAAATAGAAATAACTCGTGATTTTAAAATATATTTTCAGTGGAAAATAGTTAATATTAATGGAGAATAGATTTTGGATTTTATAAAAGAATGGATTTAGAAGATTTCGGGTTTTATAATTTATAAGATTTTGTAAAAAAAATGTTAATGTTTTAGTTTTCGGATGATTTAAACTTGTTTTACACACTTTGTCTTGATTTTTCTATGAAGAAGACAATGAATTTTTTTTTTATTTGCAGACAAACCGCAGCTTGACGATGAACGAATCATGTTGAACTGCCTCGGTTTATCTCATACTGCTGCGGTTTACTAAATGATCTACGGCAGGCTATCAAAATTGTAGTGTTATTTTTTAAAAAATATAGAGTCGGGGCGGTTTGTAGACGAGCCGTCACGAGTTGACATTATCATGTTTAACGGCAAACGTGTCAGCGATGTTAGCGGCATCATTTTTCCATAGTTCAATAGTTAATTTGTTGACAAAAAATGATGATGGTTAGTTTGACAGTAATAGTAAAGGATGATGGTTGATTTGTCATTTGTCCTAAAATTAAACTAGACAAGAACTTAACAATTCTCTTTGCATATATTGTGACGACCCAACTTTTTCTTTTCCTTAAAAATTCATTAAAATTCAAAACTTTTATACAACGACTAAAACATTTATTAAAACCTTTTTAAAATATATAATCAGAGTGCTTTTTCAAGTTGGACCATCAAAACTCATTCGTGAAAACATAGCGGAAGCAGTTGTAAAATCTTTTATGAAAACATAGCAAATTTATCACAATATAGCAGAAGCATAATTATTTATTCAAAGCAACTGTATTAATTACAAAAGTAATCTATTCACTTCCTTTACCCTGGCCAACTACAAATCCCGCGTGTGCAAATCCTTCATCCCTGTTTTTTGATTTGTTCATCGTTTTCTCGTATATGTACCTACACCACAAGTAAGACATGAGCCTAATGGCCCAGTAAAAAATTGAGTTTATGCAATATGTTATGCCTCTCTTTAGTTCCTTTGAAGTGGGTACCGCCTCAAACCAATCTTTTCATTTCATTCGTTCGTTCTTTACTCGCACGTCGAGCGGAAGATTGAAGGACCCAAATGGAATGGTATAGTTGATCGGATCTAACCTCTTGTGGGTAGCTAGGTTCCCGTTCCCGTTCCCGACAATGTAGGGGCTTAACCTAGCTACCAGACTAGATCCGCTATCCCTCCACCTCCCAACTTCCTATTTCTTTTATTTTCCTTCATTTTTTTTAACATTTTCCTCGCATAATGCATATGAGTACCAAGCCCAAAGGTGATATTTCTTATTTTTTTCTATTATCATAAGGCATATATGACATAACAATAACCATAATTGAATAGCGCATATGAGGAAAGTAAATAACACTCTTTAGTTCTTTTGGAGTGGGTATCTCCCCAAATCAATCTTTTCATTACGTTCGTTGGTTCTTTGGTTCTTTACTCGTACATCGAGCTGGAGATTGAAGAACCCATATGAAATGGTTGATCTAACCTCCTGTGAGTAACTAGGTTCCCGTTCCCGGCAAGGTAGGGGCTTCGCCTAGCTACCAGACTAAATCTACTACCCATCCGCTCCCCAACTCCCTTTTCTTCTTTTTCCTTCATTTTCTTAACGTTTTTCCCTCACATTATGCATGTGAGTACCACCACTAAGGTGACACTCCCTATTGGTTTCTATTAACGTGATGCATGATGATACATTCTCCAAATAACATGATGCATGATGCAGTATAACGTAACAATCGAATTGCGCATATGAAAGAAGGTAAATGACAATAATTGAATAACACATATGATGGAAGTAATTAATCACAATTGAATAGCGCATATAAGGGAAAGTAATAACAATTAAACACCCAATAATTGAATGACATAATTTAAAAGCAGAGCACATAAAATGAACAATTATAGAAATGATTACACAGCAAGGGACATGCTTGAACGTATAGATCACACTGAACATATAGATCACAACAATAAAAGAAGCGTAAAAGAAACAATGATCGAGCATGCAATCATAAGTCAACTCACTACTCAAACAAATACTACATTCTTCACAAGAGTATGACGACAATAAATAGACATGGGTAACAACATGAATCAAGTATAAGAAATTAGAACTAAAGGCAACGTGCATCTGAAGTAAGGTAAAACATTAGAGTTAACAACTTAGTTCTAATTATTATTCCAGTTAATTAATCATGCTCAAGTGAGTCAAATTAATTAAGCATGCTTAGAATTAAACATAATCGGATTAAGTAATCATGCGTGATTATTGACATGCTCAAACTAATGGTTATTAATGTCTAATTATCACAGAGATTCCTACACGAACAATAGCAGAAAATAGTAAAGCAGGGTTTAATGACAGACTAACTAGTTAAAGTAATTAGTTAACATGCTCTGACTAACTAGTTAATTAGTTAAGCATGCTCAGATACATACACAGATTGATTTGTTATCATACTTAGATTAACTAGTTATATAAGGAATTTACAGCGAACATATAAGGAAATTAAACAACGAACATTAAGGAAATTAAATAGCGAATCGTGAAGGAGTAACAATAAGGAAACCACGGGACAATAGCACTACACATTTACATACTACCAGCAGTAAACATTCATCATTCATCACTTTTCTATCATTAAGCATTTCATTTCATATAGTTGCAGTCAGGAAAATACAGAAAACTAATAACAAAGGAGTTAACATCAACAAATTCTGAACATATATTTATTACTCTAGTTAATTAGTTAGTTAAATATGTTCAAGGATAGTCTAGTTAGTTAAGTGTGTTCAGAATTCTAGTTAATTAACATGCTACAATTATTATTCTAGTTAGTTATCCTAATCAATTAACATGCTCACGGAATATTACAATTATTATTTTTGTTAATTATCATGCTCAAGAAATAATTACAATTATTATCCTAGATGATTAAACATGTTTTTGTATTCTGATTAATTAAAACATACTCAAGGAAATAGTTACAATTAATAGTCTAATGGATTAAACATACTTAGCTAGTTAATTAAACATGCTTAGTTACTTAAACATGCTTAGAATTCTAGTTGATTAACATGCTCAAGTTAGATTACAACTGTTGCTTTAATTAGCTATCTTAGTTATAGTTAAGGAACATGTTCAAGAAAGATTACGATACTCTAGTTAATTAACATGCTCAAATTAAGATGATAATAACTTCTATGAAATGATTAATAATAACTTCTAGTATTAATAGCAATAACTAGTTATCACATAATGATTGCTTAGAATAGAAAGGAAACTCTTAGCTCATTCATGATCATTCTACATTCCACGTTCCATTCTACAAGCTTAACTCATTCATCCAAGCAGTAAACATTAACAGCAAGTAAAGAGCACAAGTAAAGAGTTTAGCAAAGGAAATTATAGGGAACTAAACTCAAAACTCATGCACACTACTTGTGGTTAGAGCCTCCACTGGCCAAGACACACCCAATCCTTACCCAAGTTGAAGAACTAACTCACAGACAGCAAAGGTAGCAGCTCACTCCTCAGCTCACGAGCTCCAACCTTCATCAACTCCACAGCTCACGGTCACCCCTAGCTCACAGAGCTTCACCTTCACCCATGGGAAGAAGCTCACAAATCGCAGGAGGAAACTCTCTTGCTCACAGGAGACTCACAATTCATCCAGATGATTTTTCTCTCTCGCCCGAAGGAACTCTCACACAGGGGGAGGAAAGATGGACAAAATGGCAAGGAGGAATGGCTTAATTCAAAAGCCTTACCTGGAGAAGGAGACCAACGTACACCTAATACAAGGGAGGGACGTGGTCGACGTGGTCTAAGCATGGGGAGTCGTCACCCGTGTCTCCTGAATGCTTATTCAATGGCTAAACGACAAGAATTTTATTTTTAAATCCCTAATTTCTCGAAGGTCTGGGATGCTTCGGATGAGAGGATTCGTCCTGGCCTCATCTGCGTGCTTCCGAAGACCACTATTCTTCATGCAGAAATGCACTTCCAGACGAAGGATGGCGTCCTCACTTTCGTCTGTTCCCGTCCAAAATTGCCATTCGGACGAAGAATGGCGTCCACATTCAAGCATCTGCAATCGTCCGAAAGTGTCCAGAAATGGAACAAATTCAAAATGCCCAAGTCTGCATGTGTCTGCCTTCGTCTGTATGCATCCGAAACTTTGCGACACAGATAAAGTTAGGACGCGAAATCATGTCCTGAGTCGTCCCAAGACTTAGGGGCTACATTCCATGCATTTGCGAACGACATTTCTCATTCTCATGTCTTCTGCATTCGTCCAAATGCGTCAGAACAACATTCCCTTCACATTTTCCTACTTAATTTTCATCCCAACATATTTTCCCCATAATGCACGTCACAATTTTACACGTATAGATACGCAATGTAATGTATTAATTATCTCATCATTTAATTATATCGCGTATACGAGAAAAATGATATCGGGGTGTCACATATATGGGTTGCCCACCCAACTTCCAAAATTGGGATATAACATATAACCCTATAAATACTCTATTTAGACTATGTCTCTTATTTCATCATTTTTCCCTTGCATTTATATTCAATTATTGTTTCTAAAAATATTTAAACAAGACGAATAACCTTAAAAAATCTCACAAGAGAAAACTTATATTAAAGACAAACCAAAATAGCAAGTCAATACACCATACAATATGCATCACTCCTCTGTAAGTTTACTTACATATTTGATAATTCATATTTGTATAAACAACTCACGAATAAGATACTATAATTTTCTATATATTTTCATGAGAATTTAATGCATAACTATTCATTTGATTCATATGATTAATTATTATCATTAACATGTTAACATACACCTTTACACATTTTATCAACCATTCATGTGTACATTGTCACACATGCTCACAACTTCTCGAGCTTTTTCAGCTAAGGACTGTAGCACTATCTGCTAGGAACTATAGCACTCATCTTTCATTACTTAGCATATATAAAAGAGTTCTTATGTCTGTCAATACATAGCACTCAATTTTTTTGTGTTCACACGTACATTCAATCTAGGTTATTGTCTCATTTAATTCACGTCACAATACTTATGCATCTATTTAAGTGCATGCTTTATTAAAAATTTTATGAATAATTTAGTCTCAAACATTTGCTTTGACATGTAATTTATCATGAAAAATGCCAAAGTAAAGCATTATATATATGTCGAATGAATTATTGAGAAAAATCAATTTAACTACACAATTGCAACTTATGTATAATCTAAGCTCAAAAATATTCTATAACATGTAAATTTTTATGATAATATCAAACAAGCATCCTACATATACGAATTATTGACAAAAATTCATCAAAATAAATTTGTAGCTGAAGCCATGAAGACCCGATGACAAGACAATGGACAGAGAAGTTAAATTTTTTTGCAACTTGGCATAGGCTCCCAAACCGAAGGCCTAGACTCCCAAATACTAGAGACAAAATGTTATAGTTGAACCAATTTAACTATAATGAAGCCAACCATGAAATAGAAATAGTAAGAAAATGTAACGTCTTTAGTCCTTCCCGTACAATATTGTTTGTTTTGCGTCAAATGTCATATGATTTTTGTTCTTGGAGTAAGCCCAAAAAGCGTTGTACTAAGGAAGAAAATTCTATTGATAAAGTATGTATTTTTCACTCTCTCAAATGATGTGGGATTGTGCACCCCCACTAGTACTAGTCATAATCTCACTTGGGCCTAAGGGTAGAATAGGTTCGGTTTGGTTTGGTTTGGTTTGAGACTGAATTGGAACTGAACCGACACAGTTTGGTTTTGGAAATGAAAATTTGAAACCAAACCAAATCCACCAACTGATGACAAACTGAATCTCAACTTTTGGTTTTCTTCGATTTCGTTTTCGATTTTGTGTTTCGCTTTGGGCTCAATTTCAGTTCAGCTTGCCCAGGTTTAAAAGGTTTTGATTTTGGGTTTTGCTATTCTAACAAAATATAATTGGCAATAAAAAAAATGAGATGAGAATGGAAGCATCTAGCTAGAAAAAAGTGATAGGTCACAAAAAAACAAACAAACTCTTGAATCTAAAACTATCAGTAGAGGTATGGGATATGAGAAGTCAATTTCAGAGTGGCAGATGAACCCCAATTATCCAAACAAAAATAGCCATTGAAAAATCTCAGGCACGCGAATATTAGGCAAATGATTTGAATGTACCAACTGTTAGTGTTTAATTACGATCTAAATATGATTTCTAAACCATAAAAGCAATTAAATTATAAACAGAATTATTTATGTACTTTCTGCTATTGATGTTCTAACTTTGTGTTTGATTTGCCTTTTATTGTTCTTCACAGTTTAGGCTCTTCCAACCCTTGATGGTGTAAATTTTTAATAAATTGAAATTCGTTTAGATTGATAGGGTTGGTGACCCAAAGCATATGACACTAAAAGACTATTTCCATCAAAGATTGTCTCCTGTGTACTCGTCGCTTTAAAGTGCACGAGTCTAAGGTTGTGATAATTAAAATCATAGGTTATCACTAATATAAACCATTAAATTTTATGAAATATATAATTTCTATCATTATCCCATTTGGTCCATATTCCTATCATTTTCCTTACTAAAAAACAAAATACATGAATCAAAGCAATAGGAACTTTTAAAATCGAGTATTATCTTCTATGTATCACAATATATCATATTTTTAATCACTAGCCAACATAACTTAATGAATAAACCCTACATTTATTCTAAGTCCAAACTTTGTTGATGTTTCTCAAAATAAACATATGCATGTAACAAAAAAAACATGAGAAATTATCACATAGTTTTATTGATATTCGTTCTTACAATGAAATTATATAAAGGAACCAATTCTTATTTTTTGTACATGATCCATAAATTTTGACAGTGGCATGTCTTTTTTCAAATGATCAGCTAACATCAACTCATTGTTAATGTGTTCAATGACCACTTATTATCCTTAACATGTTATTTCATAACTAAATATTTTGTGTCGATATACTTACTTTGACTACCATTTTTATTATTCTTAGCCATAAAAAAATAGTTGAGTTGTTATAATACAACCTCAATGACTTAACAATTGAATCCACAATTCTAAGCCTACTAATAAAGCTCTTCAACCACATACCATAAAGTAATCTCATAACAAGAAATGAATTCAGTTTCGATAGTGGAGGTAGCAATAAGTGATTGTTTTTCACTCCTCTATGACACAACTCCACTAGCAAAAAAAAAATGTATCCAGAAGTTTATTTTAGTGAATCAACACAGCCAATAAAGTTTAAATCGAAATAGTCAATCACTTCGAAATCATCAATTTGTCTGTATGTAAGAATGTAGTCCTTGATTCCTTGATGGTACCTCATCACCTTCTTTGTAGCTACCCAATGGTCTATACCTAGATTACTCTATATCTTCATAACAGTCAAAGTACGAATGCAATGTCATGTCTTGTACAAACCTGAGCATACATAATTTAAAATCCAAGATTTTTAAAAGATTTTAAAAATTCCGCATATAAATTTTTTTGGGTAATTTTTGGTCAAGTGTTGAAAATTGATTCGTTTTGTCACGAAGTGAGCCCTGTACATTTTTCAGTCAAACGGTCAAATTTTTGTTTCCCGAGCGGGTGTTTGATTTCAGAAATATTTTTGGTAAATTATTTTAACCAAAAAATTAATTTCGGTTGGTGTTTAAACGAGTCGGTTTTAAGTCAGATTTTAAATCAGAAACTGAATTAGATTTATATAATATGTAATTTCTATATTATATATTATTTATTTTATTAATATATATATATATATATATATATATATATATATATATATATATATATATATATATNTATATATATATATATATATATATATATATATATATATATATATATATATATATATATTAATAAATGGGAAGGTTTATAGAAGAAGAGGATTACTCTTCTTCTGCAAACCCGTGGCCGAGAAGTGGGAGAGCATGAGAGGAAGAGGAGGAGCCCTAATTGGAGCTCCTCCGGTTTTCAACGTCAGTTTCATGTCTCCATTGTCCTCGTGAACAACCCTTGTGAAGGTGGTTAGCATCTCGGTAAGTTTTCTCCTCGCTTTCCTGTTTTGAAGTTAGAGTTTCGTTTGGCCTCAGATTTGAACTTGAAAACTCGAAGTTGGGGGAAATTTCTGGTTAATTTTGGTTGCATTAGAGTTCATGCAAGGTTGTTAGCCATTAGAAGTCAAGAATCAGGCGGAAATTGTGTAAAACCCATGCTTTTTGACGATTTTCGATCTGCTGCTAGTCGATCAGAAGAGGCTTTGGTCCATCAGCGATCGACCATAATGGGCTTGGTCAATCATGAATTGACCATGGGCATGGAATTGATTGACCGAAAGTTTTGCAATCGATTGATCGAGGACAAGGGTAGATCTATAGAAAATGGACCAGTCTATCACTCGATGTCTAAGGACGGCTCTTGACGATCAATTAGTCAATCGACCAGTTGATCGATTGGTCAACAGTGGGCAATCGACCGATAATGGGCTGATCGATTGATAATGAGCAAAAATGGAACAGAATACCATATAATCTATTCTGAGTCGCCCTGCTGTATAGACACGCTTGTTATTCGGCCGTTTTTGCGTCGGCCGGGTTCCTCAACTTGACATAGGGCCCTTCTACCTATCTTTGTGACTCATTGATGGAAACTCTTGTCCATTGACAAGGTAAAGGCTCGGTCTGGTTTATGGTTTTCAAGCCGACTTTCCACTAAAGTCATACTAGATTGACTATAGATGAGTCTCTGCGACTGTTGAGTCTTGAACGGTTGCAAGCATAGCGTATCAACCGCTGTGAGGTTTCGATTGATTGTCTACATGTCTCGTCAACACTAAATGGTCTCGATTAACCGTTGTTAAGTCTGGTTGAGGTTATGAGATCCCGATTGACCTTCGTTTTGCCTCAACGACTGTTGAGTGGTCTCAGTTGACCACTGTGATGCCTTATCAACCATTCTTAGCCATCAATGTTATAAGTTTATTTTTAAAAATATTGAGTCGTGACAAATTAGTAAACGAGTCGCTGCGGATTGAAATCAATGTGTTTAACAGTAAAAGTAACAGCAATGTTAGCGGCGACTTTTTTCTATAGTTTAGTGGTTAATTTGTTAGCAAAAAAAATTTAATGATTGATTTGTAATGAATCACAAAGTATGATTGTTGGTTTGTCATTTTCCAAAAAAATATATCATGTCCTTAAAAAATTTGAGCATGTATAAATAATCTGCGCCAACCTTTTACATGTTAACGTGAATAAGTAGAAACAAAAACCATAGTTAAACATTGTGAAATAAATGTGTAAACAAGGAAAGAGCATATAAAGTACCTCCCCATGTGGCCATTGGTCTTGTCGGAGGGAACAAGAACATCGGCATTCAAGTCGGAACAAAAGCTAGCAGAACAGGTTCCTACTCCAAAACAAAATTTTCAATTCCTAAGTCTGGTTGAGTTAATTTCTGAAAAAATTAAACGTCTGCAAAAATAATTTTATCATCGTCTAGCACACGAATTTTTGAGTTCTACGTGCTCTTCGGCTTTGCCTTAATGCGTTTCACCCTTGAATAAAGGAAAACTCCAGCAAGAGCCACTCCAGTGCCTACATTAAGACAAAATTTCTAGAAAATATGGAAATCTTTCATTGCAGGAAAATTTGCCACATACGGCAAACACAAACATTAAGAATGAGTTTTATAATTAGGTTGATTTACCGAGAGAATTGATCGGGGGAGACAGGTGTTTGGAAGAAGATGATAGACACATTCCTAATTAACATAATGTTATAACGTCTCAGTTGTCCTTCTATCCACAGACGCATTCCTTTTCGCTACGAATATCCACTTCACTATTCATGGATATCTACTTCCTTCCTAATTAACATACACCGCCTGCGTGTCCATCCTTCTCTCCGCAGACACCCCCTTCTCCATTCGTTTATACTTCCTCATTAAATCGCATGTGTCATGTGCGTGATTCCTCCTATCCATAGACTCGTTCCTTTTCGCTTCACTGTTCACGGATATGTGCTTCCTGCCTAATTAACAGGAGCAACCCACATACTATATTTTTCTCCTCGAATGCCCCCTTCTCCATTCATTTCTACTTCCTCATTAAATCACGTGTGTTGTGCACATGATTCCTCCTATTCGTGGACATGTTCCTTTTTTGCTTCACTGTTCATAGATATTCGCTTCTTGCGTAATTAACGCAAGCTACCCACATTGTTAGCCTAAGTGTCCTTAGACTTAATTATTATGATTATAATTGTTTTAATTGCAATTATAAGTTGTTTCTTAATTGTTTGTGCTTAAATGTTTAATAATTATATTTATACTTATATTCAATGGAAATACCCTCAATACGAGTATTAAGTTGTGCTAATATGTTTATCTAAGTCTATGTAGTGAATAGATATCATATTGGGACTAAGAAATATCAAGGATGGAAATTGGAGGTAAGAGGTTAAGTAGAATAGGCGAGGAGGTTGACCAAAAATTGCCCTCACGAAGGAATTGGTCGACCAAATGATCGACCACAACATATAACAAATTGCACATCAGATCTGGGGTCAAGGAAGCGATCAAGCAGCAAAGATTTGGTTGACCAATTTTAAAGACAGATTGCCTCTCAAATTTACTGTCGACGAAGCAGTCGAGCAAACGATTTAGTAATCGGCCAAAAGCTCAGAGAAAGGAAGAAATGGTTGAATAGTTGGTCGACCAATTTGGCAGACTCACGCAAAAACTGAAGGACCAAAATTACAATGGCCATATCCAACGATCGGATGCGGTTTACCAAAAAGGAAATAATTGACCGATTTCTCCAGAAGGCACTCCGAAGCTCAAACTAACAATGGGAGAAGTGTAGTGAAACTCTGGCAAAATTAATATAGAACTTCTCCTTATTCAAATAAGTGTGTAATACCTGGGATTAAGCTAGAATTAGGAATAATATTGATAGTGAATTATTGAAAATTATTGAGTGATTTTTATGGATTTTATTGCCCTAAAAATAAATTGGTAATAAATGTTGGAATAAAATTTAATAGTATTAGTATAATTAAATATATGATGAAAGAATTATCAATAATCAGAGAAATAAGGATTTATTATGTGGCGGTCAATTATGTAGACTGATGATGGACGTCCCTAATGGACAAAGGACGTCCAAAATAAAAGTAACGAGGATGGCGATTTGGCGTTGAAATTTTGTGGAACGGCGTCATTTGGGTTATGATGGACGTCCCTCAAGGGAAAATGGACGTTCGTTATAGAAGATGGAAAGCAAGCAAAGAGTACGTAGAAAGCGACATCGTTTTGATGTGAGGGATGTCCCTAATGGATAAAGGACATTCAAAATAGAAGTAATGACAACGGCGTTAAGATTTAAGTGGGACGACGTCATTTCGAACAGGAGGAAATGCTTATTGAGGAACAGACGTCCCTTATTGAGGAATGGGCATCCCTCATAGTGAAGAAGAAGACATACGTCTAAAATATGAAGGTAATGGACGTTCCTTATGAAAAATGGACATCCTTCATAGCGATTTTCACATTTAAATTATGAGCGACTAATCGTGGCGGTTATGCAATCTTTCAAAAAAGGAATCTGCTCCCTTCCAGCAAGTGTTTTGGCTTTCCTTCTGCGAGCATTTTGGCATTACGATTTCACAATCCTCCTTACACAATAAGCTGGTACATATGGCATTTGGATGTGGTGCCACCTAAGAGTTGTTGGCAAATGTCAAGGACATTGAAACGTCTCAAGGAGATTTCTCTCCTTATTAAAATGAAGACAGAAGTAAAAGAGGTGGACATCTTGAATTTTCTTACAGAGAAAAGAAAGAGGAGGGAGAGAGGGAGAAAGGCACAAATAACGTGAAGAAGAGAAAGAAAGTTGCTGCTTTTGGCGTGAAGGGAAGCATACGACTGTAAGAAATTGTCAAGTGAGGTAAGAAATAGGATGTGTGGCCAATGAAGGCCTACATCACAGGAATTGTTTGTTGAATTGTTGAATGATTTGTTATTGACATTTCCTGTTGAATTGAGAAATTAGATTCACGTATGAATTTGGTTAATCATTGTGAAACATTGTTGTGCTGTTAGATGAATTAGCTACTATCAATTACAAGTATGTTGGATTGAGAAGTTGGACAATGCACTATGAATTATTCAATACTTGGTTGTGGTTAAATATTGCCTCTTTTACTTGTTATGAAGCATGGTTCGGTCGATTGCTAGATGATTTTAGCTTTTATTAATTAGAGTTTGATAGAGAAGTAGGAAAATGCCCTGTGAATTGTTATTAATCATGAGGCATGAGTAATGATGAATGATTGTATTATTCTTTTATTTTTGAACTAATACCTCATATTAAATAATGCCCTGTACTTTATTATTGGTTCTATAAATGCAGTTGTCTTGGATTCTGCTTCTGAGTTTGGATTACCTTCCTGTTAATATTGGCTATTTCTTGGTTTCATGACTTGCTCTCTATTAATAATTGCATAGTTTATTATGATAGCATCCTTTAATTATTGTTGCTCATATCACTATTGTAATGTTATGTTCCCTATTGTGAATTTCATATACCGTTATGAACTGAATATGACATGACATACATGCATCACGCTTAGGATTTATGAAAATGTTGACATATGCATGATATGTTAATGAAATGAACGAATAAACGTAAATAGCATGTGGAGGTTCATGAGAATAGGTGACCGTCTATTGTGGTGACACCCCTAATGGATGTATCTCCTCCCATGTAGGGAGAGAGTGACAGTTAAGCTACATGGACCATAAGATGTATCATTTCTCTTGTACTAGAAATCCCCCACGCTTGTACAACACAAGAGATTGGTGATGGTTATTATAGTGACACCCCTAATGGATGTATCTCCTCGTCAAAGTGACGGTTAAGCCATATGACCATAGGATGTATCTTTTCTCTATAACGAAATGTAAAGGAGACGATAGGTTCTTCTCTAAGTAGACTGCATAAGCACGCATTGAGCATGAGCATTGCATTTCATTCTATTTCTTGCTGAGTGTCAGACTCATTGTTTTATCTTGTGATGTAGGTGATTGTGACGATACTATTGACATACATGTGGAGGAGAAGGCATTACCTAATGAGCACTTAGGTTATCAGTCGAGTTTGACCTGAGGGTTATTGTAACACCCCAATTTATATTTTCCCTAATTTTGAAAACCCTAAAATTTTTCCCAAATTGATTTACAAAATTTGGTTTAATTTGGTCGTTATGAAACCTAAATTAGTAAAGACCGTTAATTAAGGCGGAAGCATTAAATAAAACAGTCATATTTTTTAGCTAAATAGTTTAGGTTGATTTATTAGGATTTATCTAATTAATTCTATCTTCTTAAATAAATTACAAAACATCTATTTAAAACTTCATTAATTAAAAACATAATTTAACATCCAAACACAACTGAAATAATTTAAAATGCTAAGTGGAGTTCATTTTAAAAACAACAATTTAATTAAAATTCACTCTTTTGACCCATTATTGAAATTTCCAACGTCTTCCCCTGTATGCTCTTCTACCTCGGGATAATCTTCGATCAGTCCAAATTCATCATCTGTTAAAAATTCACCTATATCACAAGACTAAGACGTGAGATCAACTCAGTAAGTGGAAACACGTAAAGGTTCGATTGACACCCGTGCAAGTTCAATCAATTGTAACCGG
>CM039468.1:42290713-42489976 GCA_022433065.1 Begonia loranthoides | reverse complement strand
TGCTCATCATCAAAATATAAATATGCCTAACACACTTAGGCTAACAACACGTGCATAAATGTTTAATTTCATACATTACCGAGTTTTTAAGCATAAGTTACATACTGGTTGGAATTCATTTTCCAGCCCTATCAAGTTTCAAGCTTTCATTAGCTATCACAAGGTTTCATGCGTTCAGGCTTTAGCCATCTCAAAATTTATTACCAATCTTCAGACTTTCATTAGTCATCGCAAGGTTTCATGCGTTCAGGCTTTCATTAGCCATCTCAGAGTTTCCGTCAATTCCATCATATTCATACGCATGCAAGATGACTTATAATTTTTATCTTAATTATATCATGTGTCAATATCTAATCATGCATGACAGAATAAAAATATACAACTTTAATAATAAAATAAATATAAAGAAAATATTATATGTCTTGTGATGTAAGGCCTATGGCCAAAACATTTTAAGTGTACCACTTACCTGGATTCCGAGAGAGTAAGGGTTTAGAGTATTTCTGAACTTTGAATAATTAGCCTACGTTGAAAGAATTTATCAATTAATTTCTATCAAATAATAATATTAATCCTAGGAAAAGATTCCGGTAGAAATTCGTTACTGCAAATTCCCAATTGGGTCTAATACGGATCTGGTCGGGTTGGGTTGACAAATTGGATTGGTCCAGTTCGTTGTGCTGGATCAGTTTGGTTCATAGGGCTAGGATTTCGATCTGGTTTGACTTCATTAACTTACTGCTTCTTCTCTTCTCTTTTCTTCTTCTTCTTCTTCTTCAACCTTCGAAAACCATAAACAGAGTTTCCTTCTCTGTTTCGTGTCGAGAGCTACTCTCTCGTCGGTCGTCGGTCGCTGCGGTAGGAAGGTCGTCATCTCGCAAGAAAGCTCGGCTGGAGAGGAGTTTGCTTCGCGAAAGGATTTCTTTTGTGGCAGAGGTGAGTTTCTCTGAGATCTCCGAAGGTTTCTTCAATTTGGTGTGTCTTCTAAGCTTGGTGAGATCCTCTATTTATAGGGGAGTCTCCACCTTCATTCCTTCTAAGGTTTAACTCGAATCTGGCCTTCCAGAGGGTCCAGATTCAACGACGTGGAAGGAAACCTTACTGGTTTCCTAGTAAAGCTCTACCCCGCGTAGCTGAATTGGAAACCCAATTAAGTCTAGGGTTTTGATTGAGCTAGATTAAGGAAAATAATTATTAGGATTGATTTTATCTTTAGAAATCTCTTGATAATTGACAACTCCGCGTAGTAAGATTGGAAACTGGATCAAATTAGGGTTTCGTTTGCTGAATTGGGGAATATTTATGATATTCATTCTGTTTTGGAAAGTTTTTCTTTTGGGATTTTAATTTAGGATGTTACAGTTATGACTCATATAAAGGAATATAAAGTGATTTTATTTATTTTAAATAATTGTAAGGTTTTACACTACGGTAACTGTTATTAAACGATGGATTTTATTGAAAGTATTTCAAAACTATGTTTGAAATTATTTTTAGTTTCCGCTTAAATTACTCTAATCCATTTTCTTTTCTTCACGTACGTTTTAAATTAATAGAAATTTATATATATATGTATATATGGAAATGAAAAAGGTTTTAGTAATGCATGGCATTGTAGAGTGCATAAACCTAACCCTCTCATTTTTAAATTTAAAATTGTTTATGTGAGAGTTAGGTTCTAACTTGTATTTTTACGTTTTTGCATTTCTGTAAACGCTACATTAAGGGTGATGTCCCGCAATAGTCACAAGCAAGATTGACGCCATTGAAGATCAATCCAGAAGGTGACGCTCTGAGAATAGTCTGTAAAGGTTTGTTTGACACCAGTGAGTCAAACATTGCTAACCAGGGAGGTTGGCCGATTAAGGATCTCCAAGTGGGAAGCTTGGAGCGCGGACATAGACTGAGGTTGTTGAATTGCATTAACAACACCGTTTCCTCCTCCATTTCCTTATCTCTCTTATTATTGTGATTATTTGTATACTTTATTATATATAAATCACTTAGGGTTACAGAAGTAAAAATCACACGAAAAAGCTTAGTGTCGCCTAATTCACCCCCCTCTATGGGCGGGAAACAATCCTACCACACATGTTCATCTTTCTCTCTATGGAAGCCCCATTTTCCATTCGTTCCTGCTTCTTCATTAAATCATGTGTGTCGTGCAGGTGATTCTTCCTAGTCGGGGATGCATTCATTTCTACTTTACTGTTAACGAATATCCGCTTTCTGCCCAATTAACATGAGCAGCCCATGTGTAACACTCCGACTTTTTTTAAGTGGATAATCATTTAATTATCGGGGTATTACGAAGGACGTATTCATAGGAATTTCATTTATTGAGATTAAATGAAATTTACCATAATTAACATAAATATTAATTTAATGAATTTAAATTATAATCTTTGGGACTTCTTATAATTGTTTTACATTAAATATTAAGATAATCGTTTTACATTAAGGAGTTAATTAGAGTTTATTAGAATTAGTTAAAGATTTAGGAAAGATTAAATTGAGGAGTTAGAATTTAAGAAATAAATAGAATTAAATTAAATAAAAGGGGATTAGTTGAAAATTAAAAGAAAATTTTGATGGGGAATTAAGGATTTAACCGGTTCAGCTTGTGAACCAGTTCACACCATTTGTTGGTCTGGTTCGGAAGACAATTAAAGAATGAGATTTCGGTTTCTTGTTTTTCTGAAAAACGAAATGAAGAGAGCGAGAAGGGAGTGCAGCGAGAGAAGCGTCGGAGCCGAGGGGAGTGAGATCAGAGCGAGTTGGGAGACGGGCGAACGACAAACGGCGTCGAGGGGGGTCCGGCGGTGTGCGACTCCAGGCGTGCTCGGCGACGCGGTGCGGCGATCTCGGACTCGAGAGGTGCGGCTTCACCCGGGTTCGATTTGGAGTTTCTGGCGATCGATCGGCGAATGCTTCAGGCGAGGTAAGTCCAGTCAACCTTCCTCTTCCATTTCCTGTTGTTTGGTCGTGGCCAGTGATCGATGCGGCTGGGCAGGAGCTTCGGTTCACGAGGGAACGGCTTGAACAAGGGCTGAGCGTCGGTTTGCGATGAGTTGCGGTTCAACTCGCCGTTCGATTCATCCTCTGGTTCAAGGATGATTCAGCTGCAAGGTTTGAACGCCGTGATGCTGCCGAAAAATTAGGATCTGAGCTGGGATTTTGGGATAATCTGTTGTGTTCTTCAAATGTGGTCTTTTGTGTATAAATTCAGAGAAGGGGATGGCCGAGGGATTGAGATAGCTGAGAAGGGGAGAAGCTCTTTGGAGGAGTTTTTCTCTCAAGTGTCTTGGAGTTTTTCTCTCGGGTGTCTTGGAGTTGCTGTTCTGCTAGAGTGAGCTGCTGGAACTGGGAGCCATGGAAGCTGCTGTCCCTGTTTTTGGTTTCTCTTCAAAGGGTAAGGATTGGGTGTGTCGGCCATCTAACCCTACCCACGAGTATGTGTGCATGCGATGTGTATGGTTTGATGATTTCTGTAATTAGTTTCCCTGTTGGTGATTTCTCTGCTGTATAAATTGGGTGTAGTTCACTGGATTGTATACATAGTGCTTAGTAAGTTTTCTATGCATGAATACTATGTGTTTAGGTTATATTAATGCTTTGTATGGTAGTTCTCTGTAATTTATTTTTATGATTAGTTTCTTGCTATTCATTTTATGGTTAGTTTCCTTCAATTCAATCTCTTGCCATTTGTTCCTGTTATTTCTTTGCTGATCCATGATTAGAGGGGTATTGAATGTAATGAATTTATGCACAAATGAGCTAAGAATTTCCTTGATAATGATTTTGTTTCTAATATATGTGTGGATGCTTTTATTCTTGCTGTGTATGAGACGCACATTACCTTGCCTTGTTTAAGTAACTAAGTCTTTTATTAATGAATTCAAGCACATTTAATCAACTTAATCCTGGTAATTGACTAATTTAAGCATGTTCAAATAACTAGTACTTTGATTAACCAATATCAAGTATGTTTAGTTAATTAAATTCAATTCTTTTGATTGTTAACCTTTTTTTTACGAAGTTTTTTTGGGCTTATAGTTTACTCGTGGTGTAAGTATCTGCAGAAGAAAATAGCATGTGGACTCAATACAGTTGAGGAGGGATTTATGCGCGCGAGCTTGTGGTTGGCCAGATTATGTAATGTGAGAAACAGTGATGTGTATTTAAATTAAGTTTTCCTTTTCTTAAATTGTAATAAAATGTTTAATTTATTTCCTTTAAATTATTACGCTTCCGCAAATGTTTTTAAATTTTGAAATGTTTTAAGTATTTTTAAGGGCCCAGATTGCACTCTGATGTGTTTTTCTTTAAATTTAACGTATTTTTAAATGTACGAAAATTCGGGTCGTTATACCATGTGTCTATCTTTCTCTATATAGACTCCCCTTTCTCCATTCGTTTCTACTTCCTCATTAAATTACGTGGAGCATGTACGTGATTCTTCCAATCCGCAGACGCGTTCCTTTCCGCTTCATTGTTCATGGATATTTGTTTCTTGCTTAACTAACGTGAGTTGTCCACGTGTCATCATTCTCTCCACGAACATCCTCTTCTCCATTCGTTTCTACTGTCTCATTAAATTGCATGTGTCGTGCACATGATTCCTCCTGTTCGTTGTAGATATTCACTTACATTATCCACCATTTACAATCTGCCATGTACCTCATTTCGAGGGTTCCATCTCACATTTGTGGACAACAATGCTTTTGACACGGATATTCGCTTGCAATGTCTACCAATCATAATCCACCATGTATCTCATTTTACAGATTCCACCTCATTTCAACAGACACCAACACTTCTACTGCTGATATCCACTTACATTATCTGCCAATCACAATTCGCCAATCACAATCTGCCATGTACCTCATTTCACGAATTTTACCTCTTCTACTTTACATTTACAGACATCAACGCTTTCACTGCAGTTATCTGATTACATTGTCAACCAATAACAATCCGCCACGTTATGTCTTTTCGCAGACAATTCTCATTTCACGAACACCAACGCTTTTGTTGCGGAAATCTGATCACTCTGCAAACACCACTTATGTGCGGCCACGTGTCCTTTTTAAACCAAGTGTTCATGAGCACTAACACTTCCGCAGATACAAAACACATCTGCAATCACCAACATTTATACGGATTCACCTCATGCACAATTACCCATCCTTCCAAAATTAAGTATTCACAAACCTATTTCTCACCAATCAAAAAATAAAGAAATCTCCATGACTGCAAGATCACATCAGTAGCAGACCTATTGATGTCCAAGGATGATCCTTGGACGTCTTTCAATGCTGAGGGATTTTCGAGAGATGTTTTTAACTAAAAACGTGATTAAGGTATGCTTTATTCATTTATCATAGTTCAAAATTTTAGTTGTTAATAAAATTATTTTAAGATTTGACTTATTCCATACCCCATAATTTAGAATTTTTTTAAATTAATTACCCTTTTTTAAAAGAGAGATTATAATTTGATGGAAGCTTCCAAGTTTAAGCGCTCAAAATTTGAGGCTCAAGTGCCCAAACTAGATTTAACTAAACACACACATATGCTCTAATGATTTCAAACACACACACACACACATATATATATACACACACACAAACATGCTAATGAATTCAAACACACACACACACACATATATATATATATATAATAATAATGAATTCAAACGCTTCAAGTATCTCATCCTTCACATGATATATCAATAACAACTCATAAACATTTCTATTTTTTAAATTGTTTTCTTCTAAATTGTTGTACCAACTTTAAGAGATTAGTGCTCTAAATCCTTGACTTTCTTTGATTTTCTTCCTTAAAACTAAACTTAAAGCAATCTTCAGGTTTCAAATGTCTTAAAATTGAATCTTACCTTCTTCAAACTTTTGGAGTTGACCATTAAAACTTTTGGATTAGTACTCAATTTTTTTTTCACCTCACTAGCTAGCCATCTTCCAAAATCCAAAAATACAACTTAACAGTGAACTTTGGATATACTCATTATCTTTTTGATGCGGTAGAAAATGACCTTGAACTTTGGTTCACCCACATATAAAGATAATGGAAGAGCATTAAAATAGTAGTATTCTCATTAGTTTTTAACTTTATTTATAATACATGATTTGATTAATTGATATAATAATCTATTTAGCATATTCAAATTGGTAAATTTTGATAGCATTCGTGGGTCCCTCTTCGTAGGCTAATTAAAGTTTTTCTTTTCTTTTCCCATATTAAAAAAACAAAATTAATTGTCTTCATAAAAATCTAAAAATAAAAAATTTGGAAGGGGCCCGGCCCCCTACTTATAATGTATTTCATTTTTTAGCACAAAAACATTATCTTATTCTATTTCATTTTCAAAGTTTAGAAATATTCATAATCTTAAAATGGTTGATGTTCATTTTATGCGTGACATTATAGTATTAAACCCACTAGCTTGGCATGCCCAAAAATTATTATTATTATAACGCCCTCCCTCACATGCACTTGTTTTTGGTGCAACACGTATAGAATAACTTTATCATTATTCTTCGTAGTCTTCCCAATTTCCTTGTCATTTGTGTAAGATCAATATTGTACATTCACTCAAACTAAGGACTAGCATCGCAACACCGTGACACACTTATTTACTTTTAATTTTCACAATATATCGTTGGTAAATACATTCTTCTCCGTTTATTTTTGTCCAAATATTTCACATAATTCTTTGTTTTAAGGAAGACTAAGGATGAGAATATTCAAAATTTACAATGTTTGTAATTATGCAAATGTTTCATATAAATAATATTTTTTCTTCATGAAATTCCTAATATTTACAATTTTATTTTTCTCATTAAAATACTAATACATTGATTATTATTATAATTTAATATTTGCAAGTTTTGAATTAGATATAAAAGTCTTAAAAATGCTAATGTCTTCAAAATTAATTAGAAATTTGGAGCATTTTAATAAAACATAAAAAAAAACTTATAATTTTCTAAAAGGATAATACTAAGTTTATCTTTTAATTTGATACTCTAATGTTATTTCATGATATGATGATTAAATTTTTTTATTAATCGCTATAATAATTAAAATAAATTATAAATAATTAAAAAAAAATATTAACTATAGACGGAAAATAAAAAAAATATTATAGTGTAAATTTAATATTATCTTATAAATAGTTAAAAATTAGTGTAAAATAATTAAAGTTTCAAGTCTATGCAATAAAATAAAACAAGACTCAAAC
This sequence comes from Begonia loranthoides, assembly GCA_022433065.1. NCBI lineage: Eukaryota > Viridiplantae > Streptophyta > Magnoliopsida > Cucurbitales > Begoniaceae > Begonia > Begonia loranthoides. The sequence goes on along the minus strand of CM039468.1, from coordinate 42,482,712 downwards.
TATAAAAATTAGTGTAAAATAAGGGCAATTTGAACAATAAAATTAAGAAAATATTTTATGCGAAGAAACCGGCAATTCCAAATATTAAGGAAATGTTCTAAAATAACTTCGATTTAGCTGGTAAATGTTATAGTAAGTATTATTACAGCCTGAACCGGTAGCACGTAATATTTGCCAGTCATCCATTTTCTCTTCCTCGTGTTCCTACAAGGAGACGCCTACCCAACCGCTTTTATTCCTCTTTTCTTCTCCTTCTTTCACTTTTCCGGAATAAACCCCCACCGAGGAGAACTCTCTCTCTCTTGCTTTCCGATCGTTGTTGAACGCCCGTCCGACTTATGTGACTTCAGCGTACGTTTATTTCTACATAGGTTGTTCTCTTTCTGTTGATGATCGTTTTGATTGGGTTGATATGAGCGATTTTTTTTCCGATTGTGAAATTTGTTGGGATTATCTTGTTCGATTATGTTTTTAATTTGATCTTGTATCTAGTTTTTGTTTGGTCGCCTCTGATCGTTTGGCTCTTTTTATCTATTGAAGACGATGCTCTTTTTATTAATGTATGTAATTTTTTTCGTTGCTTTTACTGGATTTAGAAGTTGTGCCTTTTAATACTTATTTATGGTGAATTTATGGATAGTTGATCATGTTGAAGATCGTTAAAATCTATGCTTTTTTCCTCGTATAATGAGAACAGTTGGTATTTTTACGCCTTCTGTGTTGTGCATTTTTGTGGATGAATGATACATCTGATAGTCTTTGTTTTTGCCATTATATATTCTAACTGTAGCTCCCCGTTATTTTCGTTCAGTTTGTTATCGTGGTAATCTAAATTAATTTTTCTTTTTGGATTTGATGGAGATGAAACTCCAAATAACTGATATTAACCTTGAACTAGCGTAAAACAAACAAGAACAATCACACGTCCGGAAGTCTCCACAGACTCGGCAACCTCTTCACAGGTTGTTTTTACAAAGTGATCGATAATCCTACTACAGAAAAGAAAACAGAATATATCTGTACTAATGGTCCTCACCAAATCAAACAACAGAACATTCCCCTAATACGCTCCACTACCATGTCCGCTCAAAAACCACAAAAATACACTCCTGCTATTTGCTTGAAGTCCTTCTACTTCGGCTGTAACTCATCCCAAACCTTCCATTTGCATCAGGATTCTGTTCATATTTGCTTGAAGTTCTAAAGGGTATCTCATTACAATAATATTAAGTGTCATTAAGATCGATGAAAGATGATGGTGATAACTCATTACAATAAACTCTATGGTGAGCCTTTTCTTCTCTCTTTGGCTACAGGAATGGAGTTTCTTTTCTTACTGAATTTGGGATAAATTAGAACTTGATCTGCTTCAGGTCTTGGAGTAATTAAACATGTAGTTAGTTTGGGTGGTGGGAGTAAAATACTCAGTAGGAAAGCCTCCACTTTTGTTCTGTGGAGTTTTAAGGTCTTTTATTATTTGGAATTTGCTCATATATGGGGTTTCCACTCAATAAATGGAGTATGTACGAAAAATAAAATAAGGAAACTCTGTTTTGGGGATATTTTTTTCATGAGATTTATCGTGATTGTGATCGTGATTACCAGAAATACGCAAGATACATATACAAACTCCATCTGCTTCAAGTCTTGGAGTAATTAAACATGTAATTAATCTTTGTGGTGGGAGAAAAGTATGCAGTAGGAAAGCCTCTGCTTTTGTCCTGTGGAGTTGTCAGGTCTTTTGTTATCTGAATTTTCACATATATCAGGTTTCCACTCTATGGATGGAGTATGTAGCAAAAATAAAATAAAGAAACTATGTTTTAGGGATATTATTCTCCTGAGATTTAGCATGATTGTGGTCTTGATAACCATAAATATGCAGGATACGTAATGGGCTTTCAAAGGGGAGAGTTTTCTATGGGAAAGACACAACAAATTTCAAACCTTTAACTTTGTCTTTGTCATTGATGAGACGAAGGGAGTTGCTAATCTCATAATCCCTTAGCTAACTCTACTATCTTAGTCGCTCTAGCTTCTCGTTGTGCTCCTTATTTTGGTATTTGAGGTTCCCCCAACAAAGACTGGTGAAAGGTGTACAAATTGGAATGTAATGATGAATTTATGACATCTGTTTTATTAGGGAAAGGTAGTGAGATTTACTAATTGACATTTGAAGCATTTATATGTGATTTCACTTGAAGTAGGCCTAGTTTCTTGATATTGTTGACATTATCTTATTTTATGCCAGTGAACATATTTTTGGTCGCATTATGAGAAGGTTGCTTCTTTTACATGGAGACTTCATGTAACAATCTTAAAGTTTATTTTTTTAAATTTCAAACCCAAAATTTTTTTTCCAACTTAATTCTCGAATCAAACTTGATTATGTCGTTTCTAGACTCAAATTTTATTACTTCATGAATCATGATCAATGTTCATGTGAATGCTTTAAACTTATTTAATAATTATAACTATATTTATTATTAGACTTTAAACTTATTTAATAATCCCAACTATATTTATTATAATTGAACTTGTACATTAATATCAAGAAATCCTCAATCATTTATTTAAATACATGAATATCATTTAACTACATTTATTATGATTCAACTTATCTAATTCTACCTCGTAAGCCAAGATAATTAGTGATATATTAAACAACCTAGTGCATAAATCCTCGAATACTTTGAATTAAAATATTATATTAAGCTATATTTCAAATTTAACACAGATTAATGCATAAGTTTTTAATTTTAATTAAAACCTCAAAACATGATAGACAAATAAATTCTACTATCTTATTATACTAAAATCATTAATATGTCTTCAAAAATATAATATAGAATAAATTAAACTATCTACTCATATTAAAATAGTAATATCCCTTTCATAAATATTTATTCAAATGATTTGTTTTACACTATTTGATCATTAGCCATCTCGTCTGTATACTTGCCTACAACTAAAAGAATCTCAGTCCAGCTATAAATGCTCGTCAATAAAAATTCATCCACATAAAAAAACTACTAATGATAAATAATCTTAACAAGCCAAACACGTGTATATGTAAATTAATTACATACATTATCAAGTTCCATACTATAAAAATTACATCCTGTTGGAACTCATTTTCCAACTATGCATTTAGTCTTTCAGAAAATTAGTAATTTCTTATTATCATAAGGTTTCATCAGACATCTTACATTTACCATGCTTTTCGTTAATTCTAGCAATTTCATGCATTCATATTCGCATACATTATATTTTATAAATTTTATTTTTTTAGGTCCCTATGTCAATGCGTAATCATTTGTGTCAAAGTAAAATATTAGAATAAATAATAGGTATAAAAAATATCATTGTTATAATAGATTTTGTAATGTACAGTCTACGGGGCAAAATGTTGAAAAATAGAGTTTTACTCATTTGGATTTCGAGAGTTCTAGGTTATAGAGCATTCATATGATCTCCTTTGCATTAATAAACTATTTTATAGTTAATTCCAATATTGTATTAAAAATCTACTTTTCAATATTTATTTATCGCAAATAAGTTAAAAATTCTTACCTGGTATATGTGATACGTGTGAGTCGGCTTGGGCAGTCTTGTTTTACTCATGTCAAGTTCGGATTGATTCAAGCAAATTCAAGTTTAGTTGAATGTTTGGGGAAAAGGAAAAATCAATGCTTTTGGTTCAGAATCATGTTGGGTCGAATTCCAGCGTATTGCTAGTGTCCGCACATCTTGATGTGCACCCAAGAAGGAGAATGAATTGGGCATTGACAATCTCAATCTCTTCTCAACTTCTATGGAGATTTTCGTCTAACAAAGGTTGAATATTTTCTAGCTGGTTCTGATTTAGGGATGGCCAATTGTGTGTTGACTAGAAAGGGAGAGAAGGACGTGGTTTATTGAGAGGAAGTGAGTAAAAAAGAGATAGGAGGGGAATGAAGAAGGAGATTTAGGAAGAAAGGGATACGTGGCTAGTTGGACGGGAATGTTGGGAAGAATTTCTTTTTTTCAAAAACCTTCTTGTTTTGGGTATTTTTAATATGATTTTAGTAGGGATATTATTTGGGTTTTCATCAAACGTCATATTCTTTCTGGGAAGGTGAGGAAGAAACAATTTCCTACAAAGCAGGGAGGAAGTTTTTATGGAGGATTGAAAATAAGTTTTGATCAAGGGCAAAGTTGTCTTTTTTTTTTTTTGTAAATAAAATCTATTTGTTTTGATTTGAGTAGAGAATTAAGGATTTGATTTATGCATTCCTTAATTTGACCTTATTTAAACATATTGTATAAAATTTAATTATATATTGGCAAAGTTTGAAGAGATTTTGATTTTCATATAATTTAATGAGAATTTAAAGAATTTAAAAGATTCATCTACTTTTAATTAATTAGAGCATTTAATTGATTTGGTATGTTTTTATGGTAATTTAAGGGATTTTAATTGTCTAGTTTTTTGAAATTCAAAGTTAATTTATTTTACATGATTTAAAGAGTTTTATTAGGATTTTATTCTAATTCAAAATTTTAAATTTTCTTTTCAAAAATTTGAAGACGCTACAGTTCGGTTTTGACTAATTGTAGAACTGTTTAAAAAACATTAGGTTTTTTGGTTGCTAATGTTCTGATGCCAACTGCCTGCCTAAGAACTAATTATAACTAAGAGCAAGCTGATGCTGCTTATTTTACTATGAAAGGCTTGGCTTCTGTTTGTACAGTCTATTAGGATCAGGTGAAGAATTTTTACTTCCCATCCATTGAGAAAATAATTATTTGTTTTGCTTGGTTAAGGGTTGTGGCCTTTGTCTATTGGAAGACTGTTTGCCCATCTCTGTTAGTTTAAAATTGCTCATACCGGAAGACAATAATTTTTCATTGTGTAAAGTGCATCCGTGAAAGTTAGAGGTAGTTCACAAGTGTCACCATGAACTTTTTTTTTTTTGCTACTAGAGACCCTCAACTTATGACATGAGCAATTGAATTCTTGCTTTACAAAATTTGTTGAAATAGTCATATCGACTGCATGTGAAGGTCCACTTTTTTGACCCCAGACCCAAACCTCCATGTGTCTCTTACTCATTAATTTACTCTCTTGCTCTCTCCCTTCCTCCGTTTTCTCCTTCTTCCTCTTCTTCACCAACCAACCTTAGTGTGATGCTTGAGAAGCCAATGGTGTTTCCAGATTTAGGTGGGCAAGGAGAATTGGGAGAGGAGTGACAATGGTCTTACACAGTGGTCACGACTTTTTCCCTATATTCAACTTGCGATGCAGATTTTTGCATAGATTGCTGAGTCTGTGGCTTGATTTTTTGGTTCAAGCTACTTTGGTTATTTAGGTAATTTTGAGATTCCATTCTTTCTCTCTTTCTAGTGTGATGGAGCTAGGGGTGGGAAGAACTGGTTTGTAACCGAAACTGTGAATGTCCAATTCCTACTCTTGTGTGAACTGTGACCATTCTTAATATAGAAACACCATCATCCATGGTTTAGTTCATGGTTTTGAGTGCCAAAAAAACTGATTGAATCAAACGGAATTCTAGGTGACAAAATCGGCCTAAATCTGGTTTAAACCTGGCCCAAACACGTGATTTGATTCAAACTTGATAAAATCCATCTAAACTCAACCCTAAATTTATATATTTTGGTAAAAATATTTTTTATTTTGTAACCTTACTGGAATTGAACTAGAATCAAACCATATTTCACTGTTCAGTTCTAGTTTCAAAACTTAAGAATCATTAAGTCACAGTTCAGCCCCGAAATCTGACCGTGCCCACCCCTAGATGGCGCAGTCGGAGATTGAGTAAAGCTATGAACATCCTACATGATCACAGACGGTGTATGCAACTCTTAGACGGTGTGCGCAACTCGAGTGTATTCTTCCATTCTTCTTTGCCTTCCTATTCAATTTACTCATTGTCGTACATATACATATAGTGGGAAAACCAGGATCTAAGAAGAGTGGGAAAACCAACCCAACTACAATGGTGGCTTTTTCTATGACTTCATATGAAGTGAACAGAAACATGTAATGAAATCAAATCATTCAAACCAAATGAAGCAGAGTGCTTTGGTAAGAACATAAAATAACAAGATATGATGTGGTTAACTTTTCGAGTTAGGTCAGATAAATTTGCCTTTGAGAAAAGTAATAGAAGAAAAGAACATGATGTGAAAGGGATGAGAATCTGCAAGGCAGTGATGAAGGTGGGTTGGAGAAGGCAATAAGAGAGATAGAGAGGTCTCGATGGTTGGAAAAATGGACACTGAAGTGCGGCCTACTTGACTATTTAAGCAAATTTTATAATGATAGGGTTCCGTTTTTCTCATTATTATAAGTTTAGGTCTCAAGTGTTTAAAAATAAAGTTTAAGATGACAGTTGTGAGAACTGCCTAAATTTAGGAGATAAATTGCACTTTTACAATTTTTTATTTGATATTGAAGGAAATGTTCCATTTGATGATTTATGAAAATATCACATTAATTTCTATATCAGGCTAGAGGTATGTCAATTATGTGCATGGAATTTGTTTCCTTTAATGTTTTAACTGTATTTTAAGACATTCTCATGCCTCCTTTAAGTGAATTAACAACCTTCATCTTGTGGAGTTTACCTTAACCTCGCATCCTTACCCCATGTTTTTCTTTCAGAAACGAAGAAAATGATTTTCTTGAGGTTATTCCCTTAGATGTTATCTTCTTAATATTAAGGATGGTGGATTATTAATGAAATAAATTTGGAAGAAGATGGCATTATTGTTCAATGGAATGCAAGAGTATAGCAGCGGAAACCTACTTATATTTTTTAAAGTCCCTTTACTTATGACATATTATTCAACATCTGAAGGGATATCAGTTTTTTGGTAAAGCTCCCATAACATGAGGATCGTTAGTCTTTTCAATGACTAATAATATTTAAGAGTATTTTAGTCTTTTTAGTAAGTATTAGTTACCTTTCAAATAATTATTATTTAGGTATAGATATGATATCTATTGTTATTTATAATTTAAATTGGAATTAAGAGATGTGATTTACAATTTTAATGGAGATAGGATAGATGAGATTTGTTTAAAAAGAGATCATTGTATATAGAAGAAGGTAGGAAGAAAATTTTAGGGTTTATGGGAGAGGACCAAGCCTCTCAAATGCGTATAACCTGGATTTCTTATTAGAATTGAATAAAGTTGATAACTTTATCAATTGAATTTGTATTTCATATTTGTGAGTCTCGGGAACATACCATTTTACAGTCCAGTGAGATTGTTAAAACTCACACTGTAATTTGGTTATTATCACAGGCGTGGCAAACAGAAAATTATGAGTGTGCCATAAAAAATGAAATTATGATTACATATGCAGTTACATTTTCTATCTGGTGCTGAACCTTTTTTGTTAGCCCATTCCAATTGCATAATTCTCCTTTTTCAATATTCCTCTTTACTGATAAAAAATAAGCTAATACTTTTTAATGTCGCTTAAAAATATGGCTGTACTTGTGATTAATTTTATTATTGGAGTCTGTGTCCTCAAAATGCATTTCATCTTTGTGATTTTTTCTTCTTGTTGCAGTTATGGGACATAGACATTTATTCGGTGCATCCCAGATGTTTGGAAGTGACCAGGATCAGAACTGGAATTGTGTGCAGTCTGATCAACCTTGTGTGAATTTGGGTAATGTGATGTCTGAACCTTCATTTATGTATCTATATAAGCTCTATTTATCGTAGTGATGGTGAATGGAATGGTCAAGATATATCCTTGAAAAAAAGATTTTCACTTTGGAGCAGCGGCATGCGGGGGGGTACAGACATTTTTATGTTATTTTATTGACTGATATATATCTTTCTTTTACTTAGATATTAGATATTAGATATTTGATTGTCGAAGTAGATTGTTCCTAAAATTATATCAGATGATTAATTTTCAGTAATGGCTGTTGAGAATGTTATGCTTTCCTTGATCTGTGCTCATTACTCTGATTTGCTTGTACCAAAATGAATATCGATGTTGAGTTGATCACTGATTGACTTTCCAACGTCATTTAATACTTAGCAGTTGGTTTATGGATTAATTCCTTTTCCTGTGTAATTGTGTTTATATTGCAGCCAGGTCAATTGGTTCAGATAATGGTCCTCCCTTTTGTCTAGTTGACAATATGCCCCTTAACGGGGTGCATTTTTCTCCTCATTGGAATGCTTCTGTGAGGTCTATTTGTTATTATTCATCCTCAGGTCATAGTATTGAGGCACAGCGCCAACCAGATGGTTCAGGTTCCTCTCATGATCTGTTTCTGCATCCATCAGCTCCTGGAATATTACCTATGGCTCCAGAAAATTATGCACACCATGCATCTTCCTCAAATTATGAAAGACATTCATATTATGGCGTTGAGGGTGGTATTGTTGACCTCACAATAGGCAATGGAAGAGGACCTCACAAGCGGAAAACCACTGGATTCTCATCTGTCAGTGAGAGAGGCAATGCAAGCAGATATTTCAGTCCTGGAAGTTCCTCCCGTGTACCTCTGTCCTCAGATTTGTGTCAAGAGAAATTTAGTCTTGGCTCCCAACTGATGCCCTGGGATCACCCTACTTTGACCCCAAGTTGTAGAGGGAATGGCCTCTCAATAAGGGGTGAGGAGTCTATGAGGAATGTTAGAAGTCGTTCTAGCCTAGATTTGGGATCCAACCTCACCAGGAACCATTTATCTAGCAATCCTTCTAACTGTTCTTATTCTTCAAGCTGTGCAATTGATCATTCTAACATGTTGAATCTTCCAGGCCAGAGCTCCAATGCTTCGACTCAGGAGTGGAACCTTGTTAACATGTCACCTGCTCATGGAAAGTTTCTTGCTTCAGGTTTGTTAAAAATATTTTAATTTGTGTATAAAGTTCAATTATCCAGTCACCAAGAGACTTTTGACCACTGCAGATGCAAGTGGTTTCATTCATGAGACAGATAAATTTCCTACGGGAGGAGGTGCCAGTAGTGTTCCTCTGGATCTTGGGGGACCCCATCAAGACTTTGCGGCTAGTAAAGGCCCTATTGTGCCTCAAGGGTTTCATGGTGGTGCAAGTCAATATGTAAGGGGAGCTTCTAGTAGCTCATCTCAGAGAAGTAACCCAATCTCAGGGACTTCTTCAAGTAGCTTGCATATCGGGCAACTTGTACCATCAAATGATGAATCACCATTTGTTAATGGAAGTTATTGTACCAGATATCCCCCATCCGTTTCCATAGCTGAGTGGTGCGGTAGTGAGAGGTACGGGAGATCGAGGCATGTAACAGGAAGATATCGATCACTCTCTGACCATGGGGCTGTACATGACCGATGTTCATCTGAGGTACCTACTTGAGAAACTTTAATTCATTCCATTTTATCCAACCGAGTAAGAATGTGTGTTCAAGAAAAGAGTTGGTCAAGGGCTTTTATTTGTTTATGGCAATAATGCATGTGAAAGAAAGGCATTTGTCTACATGATTTCAGGGTTTCATGATTGTGGATCATTCTCCTTATTATGGGTCAAGAAACACGATTGACCAGCATAGAGAAATGAGACTAGACGTAGACAACATGAGCTATGAGGTTTGAAATTACTTGATTAGTTGATGTGTACTTATTCTCTCATTGGTTCATCCGAAGGCTTTAAACATCATTTGTCTGAGCAGGAACTTTTGGCACTTGGTGAAAGAATAGGGAACGTTAGCACTGGCTTGTCTGAAGATTTGATATATAAGTGTCTGATGGAACTAATATACTGCTCCGATCAGACCCACGAAGAAGGAACTTGTGTAATCTGCTTGGTAAGGCACTATCCCAAATCAGTTGAAACTAATTCAATTCGTCTCTCCATTACTGTAGTATTATATCTTCGTGAGGCGCAGGTCTGGTGAAATTATGATATTTATCGAACTTCTTTCAAATTTTTTTATTATATTGGCATTTAGCCTTGTCTCTGAACAACGTAAAAAATTTTGTTTTTGTTTTTCGGGCAACTTCAGAGTGATTGAAAAGGGTGTTAATTTGGTGTGAAATTGGCAGGAGGGATACAAGGACATGGACGTGGTTGGATCACTTAGGTCGTGCGGTCATGATTACCACGTTCAGTGTATCAAGAAATGGCTGTCGATGAAAAATTCGTGCCCAATCTGCAAAGCTGCTGCGCTGACTGATAAAATGATGGGAAAATAATGGAAATTGGGTATTTTATCTCATTCGTGTAAATATATTTGGGAGGAAATTGGAATTATCCCATCGTGAAGGAAATGCTATAATGTTAAATCCATGTTAGTTATTGCATAAATAATACTTTGTTTAAAAAGGGTTGAATGCCAAGCCTAAAAATAGGAATTGGGTGGGATCGATGCATCCACCCAGAGCTGAAAGTCTATTTTAAAGACGGGGAGCACATAATAGTTCAATCAGAAATAAATTGCCACTAGTAATTCAATTACAAGCTCTCTCTGGCCTCAAGTTTTTATTTGAAGCTTCCATCTTTGACCTTCACTGAAAATTCAATCTTTGAACTTATTTGAAGTTTCCATGTTTTTAGAAACTGTAGTTTTCTTTTTCATTTCTTCGTCAATCAGATATTCATTTGTACAAAAGAAAAAAGCCTCATGATGAGGCTTATGTTCCCTCATTGTCGCTGCCATTGTAGGTGTTCCTGGAACTTGGATCACTCAAATCCAGTAAGGGTCTAGAAAGTTCAATAGATGGATTGGTGTTTTAGGCCACTAATGGGTTCATCTCCTCTATGACCTAGAGAAGGCTCTCATTGTTCTCCTTTTGGAGTTTACCTTCAATTCCTTCAACTGGAAAAAACAAAAATCAAACAATGAAAATGTGAGGAGATAATCCCTACAAACATCTTCTCCTTGTAACAGAGAAGTGTTTTCAATGGATGAACAGGATTAAAAATTTTGGTGGTGGATAATTGGATGGAAGAAGAAAGAAGAGACGAAGTCATGGTTTTTCAAAGATTGAAACTTTATAAAAGCTTAAAGATTGAAGCTTTAAAAAAACTGCTGTTTCTGAAAGACGGAAGTTAAGGAGGGAGGGAGAGAGATCGTGTTTGTGTGCCACAACCTATTTGCAGTTGCAAATCCACCCTGTAAGTCACTAATCAACATGCTCAATGAGCTGAAATATTGATACTCATTTAAATATTTAAGAGTACTCTCTTATTTGCCTCAACTCAACACAAGAGCAATGTACATGGTTTCCCATATAGGGTCTCTTAAGGTGAAATATTGATACTTATATGATAGTTGTTATTGTAAACAAATTTGACCTATAATATTTGGTTTACTCAACTATCAAAAAAGTTTAGAAGACATGATCTCAACATATCCTCGATAACCTAAATCGTTCTCTCAGACTGTCTATTGAGGATGATGGATAAGACTCAAATCCAACTTAGTACCTAAATCTTTATGGAAGGCTTTACAGAAATTAGACATGAGTCTCGAGTCTTTTTTAGAAACTATACAAGAAGGAACATTGTGTAACTACATAATATTTTCTCCATAAAGTCGACTCAACTTTGATAGAGAGTAATTCATCCTCACTAGAAAAATTTATGAAGATTTTGCTAATCTATCAACTATACCCCAAACTGTAGTATGCCTCTGCACAGTCCTAAGTAATCCGATCACGAAATCTATGGTAATCCTATTCTACTTCCACTCGTGAATAAGTAAAGATTGCAATAATTTTGCAAGTCTCTGATGCTTAACCGTATTCTACTGATAGGTCAAACATCTAGCTACAAAATCGGCTACATCTCTCTCACATCAGTTCACCAATATTAACACTTCAAGTCATGATATATTTTCGTCTTACTTGGATAAATAACAAACCTTGACTTGTTGTGACTCTCAGCTAAAGCAGTTTGTCTCAAATTTGAATCATTAGGTGCTACAAATTTGCTCTTAAAGAACATAAATTCATCTACATTGATGTACCAAGCATCATGTTGCTCACCATTCTGCAACTGCTCAAATTTCTTTTTAAACTCATCATCTTGGATATGTATTTCCTTGACACACTATAGAAGAGATATTTCAAACTCTGGTGGTATGAGAAAACCTTAAACTTTGTACCATATAAATAATTTTGCCATATCTTCAAAGCCAAATTGATTGTCGCCAACTCAAGTCGTGAGTGGGGTTGTTACGCTTGTGAATCTTTAACTAACAAGATGCATTCACAATAACTTTGTCTTGCTGGATAAACAGACATCTAAGTTCAACACCTGATCGTTAGTATAAATCGTGTACGACAACTCACTATCAGACACTTTCAATACTGGTGTAGTAGTCAACCTATGCTTCAACTTCTCAAAAATTGACAAACACTTTGCATCCAAGACAAACTTCACACTTTTTTGGTGGGATGTGTCAATAGTAAGGGAATAGAAGAAAAACTCTCTACAAAATGACAGAAATACGCAACTAAACTAAATAAACTGTGAACTTCAGTGACATTTCTTGGTGGCTTCAAATTCAACAAACTAATCGAGTTAAGGTCTGAAAACCTAGTTTTTCAGATCCATAAAGGCAGTTAGGGCATTGGCTAGTCCAAACAAAAATATCATAAACTCATAATGCAATAACATGTTTGTAAATTTGTCTTTACTTCATAGATATTCAACTATTGATAACTTGACTTTAAGTCAATCCTAGAAAAATATTTTTATTCTCATAATTGATTGAACAATTCATCAATCCTCAAAAATAGATATTTGTTCTTAATAGTTAATAGATTCAATTTCTTATTGTCAATATAAAGTAGAAGTTAACCGTCTTGCTTATTTTCAAACAACGCTGGTGCTCTTCACAGTGACGCAATATTACAAGTAAATCCATTACATAGTAAATCATTGAGTTGCATTCTCAGCTTTGTTAACTCAATTAATATAACACTAGATAATTTATCATATCATGTTATATGCAACACCTGTAAATTTTAGCATATGACTTCATGTATAAGTTAATATTCATGTTTAAAAGTTATTGTGGTTGTTGAATCATACTAGAATGAATGCTTAATTGAATGGTGAAATATGTAAGGATTTTAGTATGTTGGATATGGAAAATAGAAAGTTGGATTGGGTACGAACGCCCTCGGGTAAAATGCAAGCGTCCAAAATTGGTGCAAATGTCTGGGACTTTACACCCTCTTGGGAGTGGGCGTCCTGGGTTGTGGAATTCTCTTTAATTTTTATAGAGTGGGCATCCGTGGATAAGTGCAGGTGTCCGAATTTGCAAATCCCTCTTGGGAGCGAACGTCTAGATGACAAAACATGCTTTTTGGATAGGGAGACCGGGTTTGTTACAGACGTCTGGATGAAAAACTTCTCTTGGGAGTGGATGTCTAGCAAATTAAAATTGCTTTTGAAAAACACTAGTGTAAGTGTTTGGAATCAAGATCAGTCATCTAGGAAGTTGAAAGGTCATGAGATTGTGGCATATTATGTGTCACTTTCTAAGGGTGTACTTACTTAACAATGCTACTACGAAGGGACATTTTGTAGTGGAGTTTGATGCCTTAATTCCCACTTATGACACACCATACTAAACAAGTGGCACCTTATGAATAATTCACTCTACACCTAAACAAGTTTGACTAGTAACTTTCAATTTGCATGCCAAGAAACCCATAAAGAGCTTGAGTTTCTTTCTATTCTTCAAAAATAAGAAGAGTTTTGTTTTAGGCTTCAGTGATTTTAAGAGTTAGGTTGTATTTGTGAATGGAAAGATAATGATTGTTTGGAGTATTATGATGTAGTGTTATGAGTTGCTTTGTGAGTTCACGAAATTGAATTTCACGTTCAATTTTTCAAGTTGAAAGATATTTATTGGTCTTAAGAGCATGTTGATGGCTATAGATGGAAGAAATTGTCAAAGTATATATGTTTGTGCACTTGGAATCAAAGTTGGTAAAAAACAAGGCAATTTCGGGTTTGAAGTTAATAGCCTATCTTAATGGTTTCCAATTTCTAAACTGTCTTAGTATGTTTTAGTAGACATTTTAAAGGAACTATAGGTTTTGAAATCGGAGAATTTGGATATATATTTCGAGAATTATGAATTTTTGAAGTCGATGATAAACAGTAAAGTATAATCTAGAATTTGGTTATGAGATGGTTTGGTTTGGAGTGTTTTATCCAAAGCACATATGTCAAGATTACCCAAATGATTTTATGTCTTAATGTACACTCTAAGGAAACTGTACATTCTAAAATCACTTGAATTGGTAAGTGTAAAAGTTATGCACATTTAAAGTATATGTGTATGTTTTGGGACTAATGTGAAAATTTGCATGTTGTAGGTGTTTCAATTCCAAAGATAAGTTAATAAGTTGTTGTAACTTTGGATAATGTCACAAGTTAAGAAATGTTTGTATGTGTTTAGTCTTTTGGTGTACATCACAAGATGCTAGGGTAACTTTCATTGTTATCATATTGCTTTGTTTGCGTTGATGTTGATCAATGATGCGCTATTGATTTCTATCTTGACATGTTAATAGTGATACTGATAAAACAAAATGATGTGATGCTTTATGGTAATGGATTATTGTTGTGAGAAATAGAATTTAGATGGTTAATGTGCTATGATACCTTGCTGTGACAATTTATTATTGTGACTTGTATATGAAAATGGACTAGACTGTTAATATGGTATTATGTTTCGCAAAACATGATCACGTGCATATCTCAAAAAATTTCTATGCATATGTTTTTGACTGAAAGATTGAATATATGTAAATAATTGTTGTGGGGTGGGGTTTGAGTTGCTTGTCTCCCATGAGGTGGACCAAATGGTGCCACTCTCTCCTAGACTAATTATCCCAAAATGATTGCATTGTTAAGTGAAAGAAAGCAAAGAATGAAAACTTAAAATGTGTTTTATGAATTTATCTATATGTAGCATTTATGCATTTCTTATTGAGTTTTAGGCTCATAGATAAATCTTGTGATGTAGATGAAGATAATGTTGATGATGTTGATCTGGACTGATTATAACGAAGCTGTAATTGATGGAGTATTGTTATGTTGAGTGCTTGTCGTTGTTTGGTGATTTTGACCCGTGGGTTGAGGCTCATAAAATATATTTTGATGTGAACGACTTTGATTTAAATTATGTATTTTGTAAAGTTTGGTTTTACGCTAAAAGTACTATTATAAGGTGATTTAAAAGTTATATGTGTGTTTATATTTTGAATGATAACTTGGATTTTATTAAATGTCTTCTGCTATACTTATAGTATTTCATACGTATTTAAACAAACAAAAAAAAATGGTTTAAAAATGGGATGTTTCAATTAGAGCCATCCTATAAAGAGCGATAGATATTAGAGCAGCATTAGGAACTAAATCAATGCAAAACTATATCTTATGGTTAGGTGGTAACCCTGACAGATCTTTAGGGAACACATTAAGATTGAGTTTTAGGCCAAATCACGATTGAAAAATATGGATCTTGCCTTGTTGTCTCATAGTCACTATCAATCACAAACACTCTCTTATAGAGCTCCTATCTCTTACATTTGCCTATACAAAGGTAGGATTAGTGGGGATCATTCTTCAATCACTATAGTAAACAAAAACTTGCTCGCTTTTCAATTGAAGGTTCACACTTGTTGCATAACAATAAACAGTTGCTTTGTACTCACTCATTTAGTCCGTTTTTAAGATCACATCAAACTGATCTATTTTTATAATTATCAACTCCACTGGCAACTTGTGACCATCAATAAATACAAACATAGAACTACATACATGAGACAATTCACTATTAACATTTAAAGGTGTCTTCATTAATAATACAAGTTAAAACTCCGTAATTTTAATACCTCAAAAGTGTGCAAATAGTGTAGAAACAAAAGAATGTGCTGCCACATTGTCATGCAACATATATGCTATAGTATTAAAGAATGAAATCGTACCGTCATCTACATCCTAGTCAGTCTGATCATAAACCTAAGAAGCTCTAACTACATATGCCTAACTAGTGACTTTTTCTTTCTCTTTTCTTTTGTTACCTCTGCCTCCTCTAAAGGTGTAGAGTCCTAAATCAAAAACCTAACTAGAAAAATCTATAGAAGTGATATTAGATGCAAAACTTTGTTGGAATCTAGTAGATCTTTGAAATTCAGAATCACCAACCTATGTAATGACCTGAGTTAAAATTAAATATATTAATTACAATTTGAATAATAAAATGTGATTGGAATGATAAAAAGTTATAAATACCAAAAATGAGAAATAGATCGTTTCATTGGAAAGTCATTCAGGAGAAATGACTATAAAAACAAAATTAACTAACCAAACGTGATTACAAACACAAACCAATTTACGGTGTTGAAATAGAAATCCTAAGGTAAAAATTGACAATACAAATAAGTCAATTGGAAAAGTTACATAATTAGGAAGTTAACACCTAACTTTGAAATAGTTAAAGGTTGACTTCGACTTTGAAAGGTTGAAATTGGGTGTTAGAGTCTGAATTGAGGAGCTTAAAGCAAATCATAGTGTCATGTTGATGTTGTTTCACTATTGGTGCAATGAAAATTATCAGCCAATTTGAAATCAACCCGTGATGTAATATCCTCAATCCTCCAAATACAATATTGTCTGTTTTAGGTTGAAGCCTGCACAGTTTTGTTTTTGGGGTTAATCCAAAATATGTTGTACTAGGTAGGGAGGAGAACCCTACTTATAAACCATGTATTTTCCACTCTCCCAAGTAATGTGGAATTGTGCACCCCCACTGTTAGGGGCTAGATTCTCACAATCTTGGGTTGTCCTTACCTTCACATGGTGGGCTGCCACAAGTGACTTGGTTTAATTAAACATAAGTGCAAAAATGCCAATTAAGCAAGACAAGATAAAATAGTAAACTTACATCTCTAAATTAAATAAAAATAGAATAAATGAGAGAATTATCTCATTCAATCAAAGAGGAAAGAAAAATAGAAGAAAAAGAGACCAAAAAGGGAGAAAAGAGTGGTGAAGGGGAAGGAAGGAGGGACGAGTAAAATTGTTGTGATTTGACAAAAACTTACAATACAAAAAGTGTTCCCGACATCAATTGGAACATGGTTATATAAAAATCTCGAAGCGAAACTATGATTTTTTAGTAAGTTTATCCTTAGTCTTTCGATTTACGAATATATATGTAAAACTTGTTGAATTCAATATAATTCATGAAATTTATAAACATTTCTTCCAATGAAATATACATGTTGGTTTGTTTGGATATGACTGAAATCAACGTTTGGGTGAAATTCATGGCAAAATCCAACTACAAATAGAATGAGTTTCAAAATTGCCTAGAACGTCCAAACGTTCTTCGGAGAGCACTTAAGCATCTAGTTGAATTCCTAGACATCTTGGATAGGGTAGCCTAGGCACTCAAACAATATTTCTACACACTAAATTTTATCTTTTTGAAGTCATGACGTTATGCAATTTATTCCACGGGGATCCCACACTTTTGTGAATAAAACAATGTTTAAAAAATGTATAAGAATATAAAATAATTGAGGTAATGCTTCAACATTCGAAAAATTTCTAGGCAAGGTTTCATGGAAATTATGTCATGGCATGACAGGGGTTATGCAATGACATTAACATAAAATTTGGAATTCTTTAGTTATTTCTTAAATACAATGAAAAGGGATGATAGATAGTCATAATGCACATCTAGGTTACATATATTGTGATGGATGGACATGTCATTTACACATCATGAAACTTAACAAAAGATAATAAAATGTAATTTTTATATACATTGAAATTTGCATTGATGCATTGACATGTATCTAACATGGTATGTTCATGCATTCTTATTTGCATGATATCGAGCAAATAGATGACAATTTGGCTAACATGTGAGCGAATATATTTGTCTGGTATACTAGGTAGATGCACGTTGGTTGACCCTAATGCTCAATGTATAGGTAACCTATATATTAGAGTTATGCATATCTACTAGCATCGTTACTAAGGTTGGATGTATGTTATGGTGCTAGGGGGATGCACATTCGTTAGATTAAAGGTCAGTGGTTCTTTCCTTTGCGTGTTGTGGACAATTATGGTTTATAAACAGAGATTAACTAAATGTCCTTTGTAAATTCTCATGAGGTGAAGTAGAGTTTGGTGGCTAGCACCAATGCGATGAGACTCCATGAACTCTACCTGCATGACAAGTAGGTGGGTTATATACTCATATTGACTTAGACATTAGAACATGATGATATGAAGGATAATAACGAACATAAGTCAGACATATTCATTTTATGTGTATGTATTATCGTTGTTACATCATGTAGGTAAATAGACATTAGAAACTACATAGATTAATGAAGTCAGAATTGAGATGACAACATTGAATATTCATTGCATTGACATTAGCATATGCACATAGGTAGATGTGCAGAATCTACTTAGTTTAATGCAGTTAGGGTTGAGATGATTGCATTGTGTTAGTCGTTCAATGTATAGACACAATTATATGCACATAGGTAGTGGTAATATTACTCTACCTAAGAGACAGTGCAATTAGATTGAGTGATTGCACTGGATATAGTTTAACATGTGGTGTTAGTTAGTTGAATACTGGGTGAAATTAGGAAATAAGTGCATGACCGTAGTTGCACTTGATAATAGAGATTAAGTTTATAAGTTAAGTTGCACTTAGAGATATGTGTGCATGAAGTTAGTTTCACATCAAGTTAGAGCATCCATTACATGCTATTGAAACATAAAACATATTTATATGTTGATCGTGATGTATATATGCTATGATTTATGATACCATATGCTTATGCATTCATTAGATTCGTTATACACTTCTAACATAGAGGTGTATGATATCATTAACACATAGGTCACGAGGATGTGTGAACATGAGTCATTGATTGACTTGTCATAGAAATTGAAGTTGTGAAGACTAATCATGTAGAGCATTCTAGGTGATTAGATAAAATACCTTAGGAGGTAGACATTGGATAGAATATCTAGAAAGATATGAACACACCTAAGAGCTAACCAATAAACAAGTGATATGTATAAGGAAGGAAGATATTTGATAAATAATAAATCTTATGATAATGTGAAAAAGGAAACAGTTAAGAAATACGATAATCTATTAAGAAACATAAATATATATATATGTTTGTAAATAGTTAGAGTAAATGTAAACGTAATGGGCTTTATAAAAGTTCATTATATGGTACCTCCCTATTTTTCAAGTAGGTGGCAATAACTCAGTCAATAAAATTAAAAACAAGATGATTTGATGAGCTCAACACAACATGGGCTTAAAGTGTTTCTTTTTCTCTTTTGTATATTTGTTCTTAATATGATCCAAAGTTTGTAATTATTATGAGGTAGAGTCTTGTATGTAATAAGACTCATGTTGTGTTATGCAACACCCCTAGCGTAATTTTTTTTTCTTGCCATTTTTTTTAAAAATCCATTCATAAAAAATCATACCTTTGAAACTATACAGTGGAAGTGTAAAACCCAAGAATTTTCAAGAGAATAAATTTCACTTATAAATTTTTCGTGTTAAAAATTGGTCTAACGTTGAAAAATTGACTCGAATTGTCACGTTGCGACCACAGGTAAAATTTGGGTTAATTGATAAAACCAATGGAATTTGAAATTTCTGAGCGATGGATTAATTGAGAAATTAGAGTTGGTGAATCAAATTGGATCGAGAATCATTGTCAGACGGTGCTCGGAATAGAAGTCGAGAATTGAAGATGGATTAATTAATATAAGATAGATATATTCAAATATATATATATGTATGTATTTGTATATGTTAAAGAATTAAGTAAATTAAATGAGAAAATTTAAAATAAGGGAAAGAAGGATAATGATTGGAATACAAATAAAATAGAATGGAATAAAATAAAGAATGGGAAAGAAGAAGAGAAGCACCGCTGGCGAGAGGTGAAGGGAAAAAATACAAGAGGAAGAGAGATTAAATGGAATAAAATAAAGGAATTAAATTGAAAGAGAGAGATTAGGGTTTGAGAGTAGTGCATCGCAGTAGATTGAAGAGAATAAAAAAGGAAAGACTACCTAAACGACGATCAAACCGAACAAGGGAGCTGCATTCATCCTTCGGCCAGGGTGAGGTTTCTGTGTTTTAGATCTTTGTTTCTGAGCTGTTGTTTGGATGAAAGCGACGCTTGATTTTGACTAATTTGGATTTCCATTTTGATGTTGTTGATTTTGTATTGGGTTATTGCTCGAGAAGTTATAGTGTCATTTGAGCTATGATCTCATTGATTAAAAATAGAGGACAGTGATGATTGTTTGATGCTTATTTCAGCTTTGATATATGCTCTGTTTGCTGTTGGATTTAAATGCAGAGGATATGCCATATTGTTGCTAAGGTTATAACAATAGAAATTTGGATTCTATTTTGAGGTTGGGTTCTCTGTTGGATATGTTTTCACATAAGTATGTTGAGCATATTAAGTCACTTATAGTCTTGTTAATAGCCTTCAATGGTAAACTGGATGTTGTTCAAGTTTCAAGTTTTCCGAATGTATTATTATAAGTTGAAATTTGTTTGTTTATAGTCCTCTGTAGAGATTGGTTTGGGTTTGGTTTTATGTTATTATTTGATCACCCTCGGGTCTTTGGTTGATTTGAGGAATTTATTTGATTCAGTTGTTGCAAAGGTTGAGGACTTGATGAATTGGATTAAGGATTTATGTTCGTTCACAGGAGAGTAGTCCAACTACTTTGTTGAGATTAAAATTAAGAATATTGGGGATGATTTTGTTGTGCAACGGTAGATAGGTTAAAATCTTGTTTTGGTTACTAAGAATAGATGTTGAGCTTAGTCCTGACATGGAATCCTCTCACTTTTCCACAATACGTATTTATGAGATTGTTTTTCGATATTTGACATGTTGTAGGCTCGGACGAGTTTGAGGACTTCGAGTCGACACCTGAGATAGCTGCTCCTTCACATACGAGGAAGGACCGCCATCGAGGTAGGGGCTTTATACTTAGTTGCTTGCATTGCATTCATAGTTTTCAAAATAAAAACTCTATTTTGTGGATTACCACACATGAAAAACCTGACGGGGACTGTTCGACAACACGTGAGCTTTTTATACTATCTATGTACAAAAGTTTTACACGTTTACTTTTGTGCATTGGATTTCATGTTTTTATATGATGGTTATAACCTGTTTGGGATGAATCCTCCTGATACTTTGAACGGTCGCGAATGTCAAAGTATCAAGGGGACACCCTCGATACATCTCCTGCTATGTGGAGATGGTTTGTTTGTGCGCTGTGTGAAATAGGAGACTTTGGGAAGGTGTTGACTGCTTCCGTGGGTTTCAAATCCCTAAACCTAATCAGGGTGTGTTTATTACGGGCGTGTCGTAGCGAAATTTGCATGACAACCTGGGTGACGGGCCCAGTCTACGGACCGCCGTCATTTTTTTTCCTCCGGGCTCATGAGGTGTTGCTTGCATGATATGGCCACCTTTCTGTGTATTTTGTTTGGAGGAGTCCTTGAGTGACCCTCCTTTTTCACAGATTACGATTTCGGTAAAACACGATGAGAGTATTTTAAACTTATAGTTGTCTATGTATACAACCATGTTCTCTAAATATCTTATTGGAGGCCATGGGCTTGATTTCCTTGAGACGCAAACGATTTCAATGTTTTATTAAAATGTGCATGATTCCCCGAAACTCACGGTTTTCAAGAAAAGGTAAAATAAGTTTTACACATGCATAGTATTTAGTATAAATTCTATACTGAGCTAGTCACTCACCCCACGACTCCCACCACCTCAGGTAAAGAGAAGATTAAGTAAGTTTGAGCGGGAATCAGATTGGAGATCTTGTTTACATTAGTTCTACGTTAACTAGTTTAAGTCTTATTTATCGGTAAGCGTAACAATGGACGACTAATTATTTTTCATTTGGATGACTGTAAAAATGTTTAACTTGGTTGTTGGATTTCCTGGATTGTATGCACAATAATTATTTGGACGATAAAGTTTATTAATTCTGCATTATTAATTATTCTCGCAATCACTAAATGGACCGTGGCTCATTGCAAGTGGGTCGTGGCTGGGTATTCATACAAGTCTTCTGCAATATTTTAACTAGCCTTTGGCTGGGCGACCGGGTCTTCTACGAAGACCGGGTCGTTTGGCCCGGCGTTTTTGTTCGGCCCCCCTCCGGGTCGTGACACCGTGAGTTTCGGGGAATCATGCACATTTTAATAAAACATTGAAATCGTTTTTGACTCAAGGAAATCAGGCCCATGGCCTCCGATGAGATATTTAGAGAACATGGTTGTATACATAGACAACTATAAGTTTAAAATACTCTCGTCGTGTTTTACCAAAATCGTAATCCGTGAAAAAGGAGGGTCACTCAAGGACTCCTCCGAACAAAATACACAGAAAGGTGGCCATATCATGCAAGCAACACCTCATGAGCTCGGAGGAAGAAAAATGATAGTGGTCCGTAGACCGGGCCCGTCACCCGGGTTGTCGTGCAAATTCCGCTATGACACGCCCGTAATAAACACACCCTGATCAGGTTTAGGGATTTGCAACCCACGGAAGCAGTCAACACCTTCCCAAAGTCTCCTATTTCACACAGGGTGCAAACAAACCATCTCCACGCAGCAGGAGATGTATCGAGGGTGTCCCCTTGACACTTTGACGTTCGCGACCGTTCAAAGTATCAGGAGGATTCATCCCAAACAGGTTATAATCATCATATAAAAACATGAAATCCAATGCACAAAAGTAAACGTGTAAAACTTTTGTACATAGATAGTATAAAAAGCTCACGTGCTGTCGAACAGTCCCCGTCAGGTTTTTCATGTGTGGTAATCCACAAAATAGAGTTTTTATTTTGAAAACTATGCAATGCAATGCAAGCAACTAAGTATAAAGCCCCTACCTCGATGGCAGTCCTTCCTCGTATGTGAAGGAGCAGCTATCTCAGGTGTCGGCTCGAAGTCCTCAAACTTGTCCGAGCCTACAACATGTCAAATATCGAAAAACAATCTCATAAATGCATATTGTGGAAAAGTGAGAGGATTCCATGTCGGGACTAAGCTCAACATCTATTCTTAGTAACCAAAACAAGATTTTAACCTATCTACCGTTGCACAACAAAATCATCCCCAATATTCTTAATTTTAATCTCAACAAAGTAGTTGGACTACTCTCTTGTGAACGAACATAAATCCTTAATCCAATTCATCAAGTCCTCAACCTTTGCAACAACTGAATCAAATAAATTCCTCAAATCAACCAAAGACCCGAGGGTGATCAAATAATAACATAAAACCAAACCCAAACCAATCTCTACAGAGGACTATAAACAAACAAATTTCAACTTATAATAATACATTCGGAAAACTTGAAACTTGAACAACATCAAGTTCACCATTGAAGGCTATTAACAAGACTATAAGTGACTTAATATGCTCAACATACTTATGTGAAAACATATCCAACAGAGAACCCAACCTCAAAATAGAATCCAAATTTCTATTGTTATAACCTTAGCAACAATATGGCATATCCTCTGCATTTAAATCCAACAGCAAACAAAGCATATATCAAAGCTGAAATAAGCATTAAACAACCATCACTGTCCTCTATTTTTAATCAATGAGATCATAGCTCAAATGACACTATAACTTCTCGGGCAATAACCCAATACAAAATCAACAACATCAAAATGGAAATCCAAATTAGTCAAAATCAAGCGTCGCTTTCATCCAAACAACAGTTCAGAAACAAAGATCAAAAACACAAAAACCTCACCCTGGCCGAAGGATGAATGCAGCTCCCTTGTTCGGTTTGATCGTCGTTTAGGTAGTCTTTCCTTTTTTATTCTCTTCAATCTGCTGCGGCGCACTATTCTCTAACCCTAATCTCTCTCTTTCAATTTAATTCTTTTATTTTATTCCATTTAATCTCTCTTCCTCTTGTATTTTCCCCCTTCACCTCTCGCCAGCGGTGCTTCTCTTCTTCTTTCCCATTCTTTATTTTATTCCATTCTATTTTATTTGTATTCCAATCATTGTCCTTCTTTCCCTTATTTTAAATTTTCTCATTTAATTTACTCAATTCTTTAACATATACAAATACACACACACACACACACAATATATATATATATATATATATATTTGAATATATGTATCTTATATTAATTAATCCATCTTCAATTCTCGACTTCTATTTCGAGCACCGTCTGACAATGATTCTCTATCCAATTTGATTCACTAAGTCTAATTTCTCAATTAATCCATCGCTCAGAAATTTCAAATTCCATTGGTTTTACCAATTAACCAAAATTTCACCTGTGGTCGCAACGTGACAATTCGAGTCAATTTTTCAACATTAGACCAATTTTTAACGCGAAACATTTATACGTGAAATTTATTCTCTTGAAAATTCTTGGGTTTTACACACGGTTTTCAAGAAAAGGTAAAATAAGTTTTACACATGCATAGTATTTATTATAAATTCCATACTGAGCTAGTCACTCACCCCACGACTCCCACAACCTCAGGTAAAGAGAAGATTAAGTAAGTTTGAGCGGGAATCAGATTGGAGATCTTGTTTACATTAGTTCTTCGTTAACTAGTTTAAGTCTTATTTATCGGTAAGCGTAACAATGGATGACTAATTATTTTTCATTTGGATGACTGTAAAAATGTTTAACTTGGTTGTTGGATTTCCTTGATTGTATGCACAGTAATTATTTGGATGATAAAGTTTATTAATTCCGCATTATTAATTATTCTCGCAATCACTAAATGGACCGTGGCTCATCGCAAGTGGGTCGCAGCTGGGTATTTATACAAGTCTTCCACAATATTTTAACTAGCCTTGGGCTGGGCGACCGGGTCTTCTACGAAGACCAGGTCGTTTGTCCCGGCGTTTCTGTTCGGCCCCCCTCCGGGTCGTGACAAGAAGTCTTAAACAAATCTCATTTAAATTCAAACGTGATAAATCCAACATAAATATAAATATTCAGAAAATATTTTAATTTAATTCCAAACATATTAAGAAAAGGTATTTAAAATAAAAGGTCCTTTTCAAATTCTTTTTCCTCAAATCCTCACTCATGGGTTAATTTCGCTTCAACAACGCCTTATCTTTGCCCATGAGAATTCTTCGTCAACCACAACTTTTATTCATTAATATCATAAGGTATATCATCAATGTCATCCTCACTTACATCGCAAAGATTCAACTATGAGACTAATGCTCAGTAAGAGATATAAAAGTGTCATGAGATACGATTTTCATAAAAAATGTTTGTTTCATATTTCTTTCACTTCTTTCTTTTTACCACTTATCGTCGTGGAAAAACTATCTAGGGGAAGAGTGGTGAAGTTTGGCCAACTCATAGGCCGAGAATAGTAGGCACGACTATAGGACACATATCACTTACATCTTGTGAACTTTAGCGAAACAGTATCAATTCCATGAGACCTCCGTTAGTTGTTGCACACTCAATGTGCGACAACCTGGTGAACTTTGGGCAACCCCTTGCATTACCAGACTAATAGGTTTATCCCCCATAAGTTTAACATTTGGGACAGCCTAACCTCGACCCCTCGTATCTTCTTTATGTACCTCAAATTCTGTTTATGTCTTTCTTACATGAAAATATATGCATGTAAAATATTTTTGTTATTTTCTTGAAAAACATGATGCATGAAAACAAATGCAACATATGTGTATCTTAACCTATTACTTGACTATGCCACAACATCATATCACATCCTTGAGAAAATGAGACATAGCACATTATAACATATCCTTGAAGTAAACATAACATGGCAACATATCCTTAAGTAAATGAAACATAGTATATCATCCAACAGTATAACATATCTTTAGAAATCACAAAGAGAGCAACATAAACTATCAAACAATATAACATATCTTTGAGCATCACATAATCACAACCTAATAGCTATAAAAATCAAAATAATCTTAGCATCTTTATGATGCAGCCCACATGCAAGCATCACTTACCTAGAGTCTGTAATATCCAACTTTTTCCCATCCTTTACTTCCCTTAAAATAAAAAAAGGAATTGGGTTACTAGTAAGAAAATGATAAAACTTTTACACTTTGTTTCAATGTCTTAAAACAACTCCCACTACTCATCATTAATCACCGTCGCCCTTCCAAAATACAAAGTCTTAACCATAAAAGACCTACCTTTAAAAAACTTGAGTGATAATTCTTCCAGACCTCGTAACTAAGAGTGATTAGGGTTTTGACCCAATCCTTCGTATTTATAAACTGTCAAGTTTGAAATTCCTGTAGGAGAAATCTCACAGATAATGATCTTGAAATTATCATTTCCTTATTAGTCTAAGAATCATATTGTAGCTCATGAATTCTGTGAAAAATTGTGTTTTGAATCTGTTCGTAGTTACAGCAGACCTGTGGGCTTCTGCTGCAGATGTCCACTTGCTTTTCTCCTCTAATGAAAATCGGCCACGTTTACATTTTACACTTACTTTTACGGAAACCAACGTTTCTGCAGTCACCACTCTTCCACAGATGCCAACGTTTTTGTAGATTCCTCATTCCGCAAATCCTTTGTAATTTATTCGCCAATCGCTATCTACCATGTATGCTTATTCTTTCATGGATACCTCTCCTGCAGAAGCCAATGCTTCTACAAATACCATCATTTCCATGGATACCTCTTCTTGTAGATACTTCTATCAAACGACGACGCTTTACTCATTTTACTTATAAGCCATAGATGTATTCCCATCTGCGGATATGTTCCTTATCATGATACGACATTGTCCATTCTACATACACGTTCCTTTCTACGAATGAGTTCTTTTCCACTACTTCACTATTCATCATGACACACCGTCTTTATAATACGATGTCATCCATTATGTGGACATGTTCCTTTCTGCGGACGCATTCTATTTTGTAACTCTATTGTTCGTCGTGGCACACTATCTTTATTATATGACGTCGTCCATTATGCAGACACATTCCTTTCTGTATACACATTCCTTTCCATGGACACATTCCTTTCTGTAGACACTTTCCTTTCCGTAACTTTACAATTTAACAGTGATAAATTCCTTAATAACTATGGACGTTTTTAAATCCAAATGATGGTGTTTCTTCCTCATTATTTATCCGTATCGGATGCATTCCTTTTCGTGGATATGTTCATTATCCTAAAACAGTGTCATCCATTCTGTGAATACAAACACTTTTGTAGGTTCGAACTCTTCTAAGGACACGAAGGCTTTTGCGTACTCATTCTAATCCGTGGGCACCCTTATGCAAACACTTGAACGTTTTTCTTTAAATTTTTGTTTCCACACCCACCATAACTTACTTCATAAATATAGTATTTTAATTAAAATAAAATCCTTCATTACACAATACATATAACTTTCTACTTATGAAACTATTTATTCCATTTAAATTCCAAATGTCACATTACACATATAAGATTATTAGTGTATGTTTTCCGGGTGTTACATTTTTCCCCATTAAATTAAATTTTGTCCCCAAAATTTGCATATGAAAATAGTTCTAGGTACTTCTTTTCCATTTCATCTTGCCTTTCCTATGTCGCCTCTTCTGACTTGTGGTTTTGCCATAACACTTCTCTAACAAAATTTGCTTGTACCGAAGCTCTTTAGTATTAAAATCTAAATGTCCTATTGTACCACCACCTGAGATAGATCATGAACACATTCCCTTAATATTGACACATGGAAAACATTATAGACTCCTTCCATTGAAGATGGTAATTCCAGTATGTAGCTTGTCTTTTCTATCTTCTCCATAACAAGGAAAGGTCTAACATATCTTGGTGATGTGCCACAGATTTCCTAAAAACACCATCTATCATAGAGGTTTCTAACTTTACTTTTAGTGCTCTTTCTCCATGGCGAAGAATATACTCTCAATGTCCTTATATTTCATCCGACATTCATGTGCCACATGGACTTGTTCAAAGTAAAACACAAGTGGAAGATTAAGCAAGAGCTTGGAGACTTATTATTACATTGCGTGTTGTTTTTGAATTTAGCTTGTTTAAGGATATTATTCATTTTATGTTGTTTTACTTACTTTGGTTGTGCACTCAGTTTGAGCTTGTTCTAGCTTGCATTAGTGTTTGTTTACGTATTTTGGTCATTAGAATTTAACCCTAATTTGTGGTGGTATTTATACCTCACTTAGGGGTCTTTTGTTAAGGGACGACTTTTGAATTGATTAAAATTATCAGCCTTCTAGTTTCTCTTTGCTTAAGTGAAAAAAACCCACAAGTGTAGTTTGATTGTTATCATGCAATTGAGTTGTGTTTGATTCCTTGCTCTTTGTGAGAGTTGAGCAAGTGTCTTTTCTATTGTAGTCTTTTCACTGCTCTTCCCTGAGGAGTGAATATTCAGCAAGACTGTAAAAAACTAACATTCTATCATTGGAACGCCACCTTGTTTCTCAAGGTCGCCATTGAAGTTGAGGGTTGTTTTAGGCAACTTTTCACACTAGCTTGTTCCCCTCTGTCGATTTCATCCCACCATCCCTCCATCCTTCTGTCCAGGTTCAATCTTTGAATCGGTTACTATTTTGCTCCATCGGCATTTGGGCAACAGAGTCATCGTGTTCGCGAATCTTGGCATTTGCTGTCTGTTATGGATATTTGTCTTGCTTTGAATATCCGTCATTTTGTGTTTTAAACGTACCACTCCCACGACACAAATTACCTTCGACTATAGACACCAAATATACGCATCCAATAGCCAGTCTTCATCCACTTCATCCATCGAATGACCTTCCTATTTTTGTTAAACTTGCGTGTGTCATACATGTGACATTGTCTTTCCACAGAAGCCTTTCTTGCCGCCGCAGATACCCATGCAATGGCATGTCATTGTCTACTCAATCCATCAAACAGGCTTTCTGTTTTCATTAAACTCATGTGTGCTATGCATGTGACATCGTCTTTTCGCGAAAGCCTTCCTTGCCCCCATGGATACCCGTTACCCTCATTAATCAATGACATCCGTCCACGTGTCCAGACTCTTTTCGTAAATGCTACTACCACCAATTGATCCTTTTTGCAGATACCCATTTTCCTCGTTAATCAATGCCATTCGTCCATGTGTCCAATTTCTTTCCATGGATGATACTTCCACCATTTGATCCTTTCCGCGCGAGAGTTCTTTCTATTACAAACACCAATTCCCTTTTGTTGAGGGCCAATTCCTTTTCACAGCAAACACGAATTTCTTTTCACTACAGACACCAATCCGTTTCCGTTGTGGATATCATTTTCCTTTCCATTGTAGATTTATTTCTCATCTAATGGTCATCCTTTATCAGCCTTTCCATCCAACAATCCACCATTCATCCATTCCTGCCAAGGATCATCCGTCCTCCCTTAAGGATGTCGTTCTTTCATCCAACCTATGCTCCTGTTCCCATTTCCATTTTCTCATTATCTGGTATTATAGCTTTCCAAAGCTATCTATTTTCTTATCATCTGGTATCAGAGCCTAATTCAATCATGTTTCA
Organism: Begonia loranthoides; assembly: GCA_022433065.1. Classification (NCBI taxonomy): domain Eukaryota; kingdom Viridiplantae; phylum Streptophyta; class Magnoliopsida; order Cucurbitales; family Begoniaceae; genus Begonia; species Begonia loranthoides. The sequence continues at coordinate 42,453,078 of CM039468.1, read as the reverse complement.
TGATATCAGGGCCCTGTTCATTAATGCATCATCATTAGCTAGGCTCGTTTCTATTCAAAACACACAATGCAAAAGGGCTGGAGTTACACAATGAGTTACAATGATGTAGAAATAGATTTATATGCTTCTATTCCTTCTTTCAATAGTTCATAATGGGTAGAGGATTATTTAGATTGGGAAGATGAAGTTAAGGAAATCCTTTAGAGCTTCCATCTTTTAGAGAAGGCCAAAGTAAAGCTAGACTCGTCAAGACTTTTGGGGCAAACTTCAATGTGGTGGAGCAATTTGATCATAAACCGAAGAAGAGATGGAAAAGAAGCCATAAACACTTAGAGATCAATGAAAAGGGTTTTGATGTGCCACAGATTCCCTAAAAACACTATTGAGCATGGAGATGGATAACATTATTTTTAGTGCTCTTTTTACAGGTCTCTATGTGGAAAAATGTACTCTTAGTGTTCTTACCTTCTATCCAATATCCATGTGCCACATGGAATTGTTCAAAGTAAAACACAAGTGGAAGTTTAAGCAAGAGCTTAAAGACTTGTTGTTATTTCATTGAGAGTTTTTTTTTTCAAATTTAGCTTGTTTAAGGATATTATTCATTTTATGTTGTTTTAATTAATTTGGTTGTGCACTCGGTTTGAGCTTGTTCTAGCCGAGTTACACTAGTGTTTGTTTCAGGTTGTTTTAGTATTTTGGTCATGAGGATTTAACCATAATTTGTGTTGGTATTTATACATCATTTAGGGACTTTTGTTAAGAGACGACTTTTGAATGGATTAAAATTATCAACCTTCGAGCTTCTCTTTACTTCAGTGCAAAAACCCACAAGTTCAGTTTGGTTGTTATCATCTAATTGAGTTGTATTCAATTCCTTGTTGTTTGTGAGAGTTGAGCGAGTGTCTTTTCTATTGTAATCTTCTCACTGCTCTTCCCTGAGAAGTGAATATTTAGTAAGACTGCAAAAAATCATATTATATTAAGTTGGAGCACCACCTTGTTTCTCAAGGTCACCATTGAAGTTGAGGGTTGTTTTAAGTAATTTTTCACACCAACTTGTTCCCCCCAGTCGATTTCATCTTACCATATCCCCATCCTTGCATCAAGGTTTAATCTTTGAATTTGTTGTTGTTTTGCTCCATCGGCATCGGGGCGACAGAGTCAGCGTGTCTGCGAAGCTTGGCATTTGTTGTTCCTTGTGGATATTAGCATTGCTCCAAATACCATTATTTCTCATTTTAAACTTAACACTTATGTGGAGCCAATTCCCTTCCACTATGGACCGATTCCTTTCCGCTGTGGACACAAAATATATGCATCTAACGACCAGTCTTTTTTCGCTTCATCCATCAAACAACCTTCTCATTTTCATTAAGATTGTGTGTGCCATGCACGTGACTTCGTCTTTCCATGAAAGCCTTCCTTGCTACCACTGATACCCATCCAATGGCTAGTCTTCGTCACCTCATTCCATCAAACGACCTTCCCATTTTCATTAAACTCGTATGTGTCATGCACGTGACATCGTCTTCTGTAGAAGTTTTCCTTGCCACCACAGATACCCATTTCCCTTGTTAATCAACGCAATATGTCCACGTGTCACACCTCCTTTCCACGGATGCTACTTCTGCCATTCGATCCTTCTACGGATACCTGTTTTCGTCGTTGATCAACCTCATCCGTCCACGTGTTTAATTACTTTCAATAGATGATACTTCCATCATTTGATCTTTTATGTGCGAGTGTTGTTACTACTATGGACACCAATTCCCTTTCCGTTGTGTACAACAATCCCTTTCTCCCGTGGAAACCATTTTCCTTTCCGTTGTAGATTTATTTCTCATCTAATGGACATCCTTCATCTGACTAGAGTTTTTGCTCTCATTGAGCCTAATGGAGTTGCCCAACCGTAGTGGTGTCAAGTACAATCTTAATTAATGAAGTTGCTACATATACTTTAATTGATTTAGGTGCTACACATTCATTCATGTCATCTACGTTTCTTGATAAATTGGAATGGAAGCCTATAAAATCCAAGCCGAATTATGATGTGTTTCTACCGTCTGGTGAGAGTTTACACTCAAGATGCATTTTGTATGACTGTTTAGTTGATATGGGGGGTAGGAAGCTATGGGCAGATCTTATTGAGATAAACGTTAAGGGTTATGATGTCATCTTAGGCATGAATTGGTTGTTCTTATGCTGCTACGATAAATTGTCAGACGAGAACTGTTTGTTGCAAACCTCTGGGAGAAGAAGGATTTTTTTACCAAGGGATAAAGGGGACGATGAGGCTACCTATTATATCATCTCTAGATGTGTTACAAATGATGGAAGAGGGCTTGAGAGCTATTTGGCTAATATAGTTTATACACGAGTTGAGCATTGCAAGAGAATTGTATATATACCGATGATTTGAGACTTTCCAGAAGTCTTTATAGAAGATTTGTCGGGGGTTACCTCCTAGCCAAGAAGTAGAATTTGCCATCAATATTCACCCAATTGCTGCTCCCATATCTAAGAATCCTTATAGAATGACACCATTATAGCTGAAGGAATTGAAAATGCAGCTAGAGGAATTGACAAGTAAAGACTTCATATGCCCGAGTTTTTCATCGTGGGGAGCGCCAGTATTATTAGTCAAGAAGAAAGATGGCTCAATGCGAATGTGCATCGATTATCATGTAAAGAATATATAATGACTCGAAATTTTCTTTTCTTTTTCTTTAGAATTCAAGCATTAAAAAAAATTTCCTTTTATTTTGAACAAATTAAAATCCTCTTACAACATATAAATTCGAGTCATTAAAAGCTTTTTACATACTTTGAAAACATTTACATAGTGAAGACTCTTAAACATAAAATTTTTAAAAAATGTTACGCAGCGGAATAACGATATAAGACATGAACAGTAAAAGAGAAATGAAATAGAAAACCTTATGCAATATCATAGTAATTATATGTGAATTCTATGTCTTACATTTATATCATATACTGAGCGTTAGGCTCATAGTTAAGTCCCATTGATGTAGGTAAAGAGTAGATTAATGGATAAAGCTGTTGATGGGCATAGCTGATGGAGTGTTGTTGTGTGGATGTTTGTGCTGTTGTCGACATTGACCTGTGGTTATGGCTCACATAATGAAATAAATATTTTAAAGAATTTTAAGTATTTTATGATTTTAATTAAATGTTTTAAGTAATGTTTTTATTTAATCAATGAGTTTATAGTATTGAAAATGTAAAGGACTTCCGCTATGTGTTTTGTATGTTAAGACTTCCGCTGTTTATTACTCTGATGTTTTATTACGCAATGGTTTTACAATGGTTTTAAAGTAAAGAAAAATTTTATACGGAAAAGGTTACAGGATTTTACAAGTTTAATAGAAAATAACATGCTAAGGACAAGTAATTATAAGCAAGATTATAAGCAATACCAAGAAGACAATAACAAAGGAAATGTAAAAATATCTATTCACATAGTCAATGAAATTCTTAATCCGTTCCTACTTAGCTCATTCTTCTTTCATCTTCTCCATTCTTTTCTAATAAGGTAAAGCATCTCCAATATTTTCAATTAAAGAAAGCCTCATAAAGGAAATTGCAGCGAGAGCCAATATAACTATATTGAAGGAAATTACGGTAAAAGAGTGATATACAGATTATTCCCAAAGGAAGGATTAACATGTTAATCTAGTCAGTTAATTAAACATGCTTGACTAGTCATATTCAAGTCTCGTTAATTACTAGTTAATTCACTTTAGATAATTACATGCTCAATGACTAATTAATTACTCTAGTTAATTAACATGCCCAACTTTAAGTTGAATTAATCAATCTAGTTAATTAACATGCTTGTCTAATTAATTGTCCTAGTTAGTTAACTACTCTAGTTAATTGTCATGCATCAAGAATGATTACATTACTTAAACATACTCCACTAGTTAATTAACGTGCTCATCTAGTTAGTTAAATAGCATGTTCATGAAATAATTACACTAGTTAGATTAACATGCTCAAAGGAAGATTATAATTATTAGTCGATTTACATGCTTAGATTGATTAAGTTGGTTACCCTACTCAATTGATTAACAATTGGTTAACATGGTCAGTTGATTAACATACTCAAGGAAGTGATTAGCGACTATTAATCGGTTAAACTAATTAATTAACATGCTTTGGTATTAACTACAATAAGGATTCTAATTGATTAACAATTTAACATGCTTAAGACCTAGTTAATTTAACATGCTAGTTTAGTTCTAGTTAATTGAATATGCCAAGATAGTTAAACATACTCGAATTTCAATTATTATAGTAAGTTAAACATGCTAGAATTAGGAGCGTAACTATTTCTAGTTATCCCTGTCGCTAACATACTTAGGTTCGATTATTATTCTATTACTACAGCAAGTAATTACTATAGCAATTAAGAAAATGGGATAACAGGGCAAAATCATCATTAATGAAATTAACAGTTCATTTGCACTTATCAAATCATCCATCATTCTTCATTCATCATTTACTATCTAAGCATTGATGGCATTGGTTTCTATAAGGTAAAACATTTACAGATAAGAACATAAACTAACAATAAAGGAAATCCACGCTATCATCAAAGGAAATCAACGCAAGTACAGAGGACAATAACAGTAAAGGGATTTACACTATTAATCCAAGGGAATATCTACAGCATGGAAATCAATGAAGGAATTCACAACAGTAATTCATTCAAGGAATTATCACCTAAAAAATCAACTAACAACAATTAGCAGTAAATATTTCAGGGAACCAACATAAGACTCACACACTCTACTTGTGGGTAGGGCCTCCACTGGCCAAGACTCACCCATTTCCTTACCTAAATGACGAACCCAAAACAGGGACAGCACTCCAGCCCTCACGACAGCTTCAGCTCCAAGCTCACAAGCGATACTCCAGCTCAGCTCCCAACTCCACAGCAGCTCACTCACTGGCTCATACCTCATGCAGGAACTTCTCTCTCGCAGAAGGAAAATCGACTGAAAAGAGAAAGAGAGAAGTGGCTTATACTTGAAGGAGGAGGGGAGAGATTGGACTCCTAAGGGGTAGAGAGGAAGCGGCCTGGGTTGGGGGAGGTCGGCGCCTACGTGGAGGGTGTGGGAGAGTTGCCTCATGTCTCCAATTAATGGCTAAACAACAAGTACTTGGATTTTAAATCCCTAATTTTACGCTGAACCGGGGACTTTCAGACAAGTGCGGACGCTCTGGTCTCTTTCGCATTCGTCCGAATGAGTAAAATCCCCAAGGCAAAAATCGTGGCCACGAACAAGAAATGGCATCCTCACCCATTCTGTATCGTCCGCAACCGGTATTCAGATGCGATTTGGCATCCACATGAAGCATCTGTACACGTCCGAATCTGTCCACAAATTGGATAGATTCAATTCAGACGTGGCCAAGCCATGTCTGCACTCGTTCGATAGTGTCCAGGAATTGGACAGATTCAAATCGGATGCAGCTAATCCACGTCCGCACTCGTCTCTAGAACTGAAAGACAACAGTGAAGTCAAGACGCGAAACCACATCCTGAGTCGTCCCAATCCTAAGGGGTGACGTGCAATGCACTTGCGGATGACACGTGTCGTCCGCATGCATCCAAAAGTCTACTTCCAAACACACCAGGACGCAAATTCCCATCCTTGTGCATCCCAAGCGTCGGGGATGCAAGGAAATACACTTACGGACAATATAACTCATCCGCATGTCGTCTACAGGCGTCTGAAAATGCCCAGAACAGCCTTTCCTCACATTTTTCCCTACTTAGCTCTCATCCCATAACACTTACCCCATAAATACATGTCATAAAATGACACCTATAAATACGCAACGTAATGTTCTAATCATTCCATCGTTTAATTACATCGCGTAAACGGGGAAAATATTACCAAAAATACCCTCTTGACTTAACGCTCCAACTATGTCCTTGGTAATACCTCGATATAAAAGTCATGGTGTTACATAGTCTACCCTTTTGGACAACCTATCCTGAAACCCATTTACATGAACTTCATCGTCTTATATCTTTCTTACATTTAGACACATGTGTGATGCATAATATCCAACACTTAACCAGAAACATATTCTCAATATATCTCATCATAACAAATAGTATTACCTAAGCAAATAACAGTATCTCAAACAGCTATATAACATATCCTCAACAAATATATAAGAAATGAACATATCATCAGTTATTACACATTATAGAGTGCACATACTCAAGTCATTAGTGAAAACAATAAGCAAAAACAACAAAGATTCTTATCAATTTAAATGACCACGCACATGCAACACTAGTTACCTCAAGCTCTTTAATGGAGGAAAACGCTTCTCGCAGCTCATCCTTGTCCTATGAATGCTCTATCTCCATGCCAAAATTTTAGACAACTTTATATCACCACAAGTAATAAAATAGTTTTGGGTCTCTTAAAATTCCCTCGTTTTATACTCATAGTTAGGACAAGGACAAATGTCCTTGCGAATGCATTCCCTACTGCAGACGCTTAGACCTAGTGTTCACCATTCTTCATTAAATTTTGACCTAAACAACAACATTTCTTTGGTTTCACGGTTGCATTCCTTTCTACGGGCACCTAATCACTTGCAACATTCCCCTTCATCGTGGATTCCCTTTTTGAAAAGATTACACCTCACTCTTGTGTTCTCACAGCAAAAGCGTTCGCTTCTGCAGACCTATGCATTCCCTCATATTCTAATTCAAATGATGGCATTTTATGCATCCCACTATTTGCCATGGACAGGTTTCCTCCCGTGGAAGTCTCCTTGTTAGTAGACACTCTAAGTGAACGATGACATTTCCTTTGGTTTGCGGTTGTGTTCTATTCTACAGATGCCTAAGCTCTTGCGACTTCTACTATTCAACGTACGACCCTTATCCAAAATGACAACATTCATCACTTAGCTTACCTATCGTGGCTATTTTCCTTTCTGCTCTTTTCACCCAACGGTCAGTATTTCATTTGTCCCTTTAATCTGATGGCCATTATTTTGTCAGCTCCTTTTATCCATTTTGTAGACGCGTTTCTCTCCCCAGTCACTCATTTTTTTGTGTATTTCCAACTCAAAATGACGACGTTTGTATTCATTTAAACCTCCATAACGGAATATTTTCCTCCCATAGAAGCATCTTTCCCTTCTGCTATTCTTATTTATCGCTCGACCTTTCATCGATGCTTTCCATGCAACGGTCCTTATTTTATCCACTTCTTACAACCCTTCCACAGACACGTTCTTCTCTGCAGACACTCGCTTTTGACATGGAATCTTTTTTGTTTGCGGAAGCATATTTCCTCTTGCCCTCTTGATCCAGTGGTCGATCTAAGTCCTCCCCTTCCATCCAACAGCCATGGCCTTGTCTGTTTTTTTCATTCACTCCACGAGCAAGTTCCCTCTCGTGGATACCTCACCCAATGACATTGTTCCATTCTCCCCTTACCTACCATGTAATCCATTTTCTTTTCGTGTTTAAGTCCTATGGTACACACACTTTCACTATTCCAGAACTAATGAAATCAAATTCCAAATGTTTATGCATATTCACCAAACACAATTCCTTGCACCATCATCACCATTTAACAAATCACAACATATCCCAAAATCATTATCTCAATTCCACGCACCATAAAATCCTAATTTATCATCTCATATCAACAAGCCTTGAAATATCATAAGACGACCAATTTGTTTCATTGCATAACATAAACATATTTAAATATTTAAAAATCTTTTCTAAAGAAATTTCAGTCACTACAACCATTCCCTCGTAATTTAAATTTTGTCCTCAAAATTTTAGTAACATAAATAATTCGTGATATTTTGTTCTCATATCTTCCTCCCTCTCCCAAGTTATCTTTTCTAGGGCGTGATTCTGCCATCGTACCTTCACTAGCAGGATTTGTTTGTTCCAAAGCACTTTTGTTGGCGAGTCCAAAATTTGAACGGGTTTCTCCTTGTAACTTAGCGTCAACCGGATCACTACATCTTCCAACGCAACAACTTCATATGGTTTCCCCATGCACTTCCTTAGCATAGATACATGGAAGACATTATGAATTCCCTCTATAGGGGTCAACAATCCCAATCTATAAGTCATTGGTCTGATCCTTTTAACCACTGGAAAAGGTCCCATATACCTTGAGCTCAGCTTCCTATTTTGTCATACCTCATGACTCCTTTAAATGGCGAGACTTTTAAGAAGACGTGATCGCCCACATTAAATTCTAATTCCCTTTACCTCCAATCAGCATAGCTCTTTCATTGACTTTTAGCTGCTAACATCCTTTGTTTTATAACCACCACCGCATCCGCAGTTTGTTGTACAATCTCTAGATCGACTAGCTTAGCCTCTCTAGCTTCATCTTAGTACACCGAAGATCTACATTTCCTTAAGTACAAGGCATCATATGGGGCTATTTGGATAGTAGTCTGGTAGTTGTTGTTGCTTGCAAATTCCACCAATGGAAGTTTTTTACTCCAATTAATTTGAAAATCGAGCACACAAGCCCGCAACATGTCCGATAACACTTGAATTGGTCTCTTAGACTATCCATCAATTTGAGGGTGAAATGTCATCCTGAACGATAGCTTAATGCCCATTGCCTTGTGTAGACTCTTCCAAAAAGCCGATGTAAACTTAGGATCTCGATATGATACAATTGATATCAGAATCTTGTGCAATCAGACAATCTCTTGAGTATAAAGCTATGCATATTGGTTAACCAGTAGAAAGTGCACTGACTTTTACAATCTATCCACAGTAACCCATATGGAGTAATGCCCCTTCACAGTCTTTAGCATTCCAACCACAAAGTCCATTGTAATTTGATCCCATTTTATCTTTGGCATAGGTAGGGGTTATAATGTATCGGGAAGTCTTTGATGTTCTACCTTCACTTGCTGACACACAAGGCATGCTTCTACGTACTTGGCCACATCTCTCTTCATGCCTGGCCACCAATAGTGTGTCTTCACGTCTTTATACATTTTGGTGCTTCCAGGGTGGACTGTGGTGGCGGAGGTGTGCGCCTTATATAATATGTCCTACCGCAATGTTTCATCCTTAAGTACAACCCGCCTATTTTTAAACTTCACTATACCCTCCTTGGATATGACAAACTGCACCAGGGAATTTGATTGCACTCCTGACTTGAGATCCTGACAATTCCAGTGTTTCTTCTAAACCTCTTGGATTCTCTTCAACATTGTGGGCAGCATAGTCAATATCGACAAAGAGTAGTCATTTGAGTAGAGATCAATGTCAATCTAAACCTTTGAATTTCTCTCTACAAGGGCAATGAGAATCTAATTTCCATATAATTCATTGATCTTGCCTTTCTGCTCAATGCATCTGCTACAAGGTTAGCCTTCCCACGATAATATTTGATTTCACATTCACAATCTTTAACAAACTCCAGCCAATGCCACTGTCTCATGTTCAATTCTTTCTGTGTGAAGATGTACTTTAAACTCTTATGGTTAGTGAAAATCTCACACTGTTACCCATACAGTCAATGCCTCTATCTTTTCAGTGCAAAAATAACTACAACCAACTCCAAGTAATGTGTCGGGTAGTTTTATTCATAACTTTTCAATTTTCTAGAGGCATAAGAGATCACTCTATCCTCCAGCATAAAGACACAACCCAAAAAAACCTTAGATGCATCATAGTATACACAAAATTTTCCTTCTACCATGGCAAATGGATAAGATAGGGGTTAAGATCCTTTGTTGTTTTAGCTTCTGAAAACTAGCTTCACATTCATCAGACCACCAAAATCTCACTCCCTTCCTCATCAATTTTGTAATTTTTTTGGAACCCCTTAATACACCTTCTATTGTAATCAGCCAAATTGAGGAAACTACGTATCTCGCCCACATTCCTTGGTTGTGGCCATTCCATTATCTCTTGCATCTTAGATGCATCAACTAATATGCCATCCTTGGATACAACATGGACCAAGAAAGAAATCTTGTCAAGCCATAACTCGAAGTTAGAAAATTTTGCAAATAGGTGATGGTCCTTCAAAACCGTCAAAGTAAGCTTCAAGTGTTTCTCCTGCTCTTCTTTGGAATGTGAGTAAATCAAAATATCATCAATGAAGACGATTATGAATTTATCTAAGTATTCCTTGAAGAACTGGTTCATTAAGTCTATAAATATCGCCAGTGCATTAGTCAATCCAAACGACATAACCAAAAACTCAAAGTGACCATATCTGATGTAACGACCCGGTTTTTCTTTTCCTTTAAAAATACGATAAATTTAAAACTTTTAAAAACAACAACTTAAAATGTCATTAATTGAAATCAGAGTCTTCTTATTCTAAAAATCGAACCGTTAAATTCTTTCTCTTATACTCGTTATTTAAACCATGGACATGTGAGTATAAGTACCTTTTCTTAAAAATGTAGCGGAAGCTTAAATAAAACTATTTGCGGAATAGAAATAACTAATTACATTTATCTTTACAAAACAGTTTTGCTCTTAATGTTTTGAATCTTTAAATCTTTAACCTTTAGCATTGAACCTTGCCAACCACGTTGCCCGACCGTGTAAATTCTTCATCAACCGCTTCTCTTTTAAATAAAGCATATTGTCATGAACACCTACACCACAAGTAGACACTGTAAGCCCAAAAGGCTTAGTAAGGAATTGAAAATAAAACAAGCACATCAAATGTCTCTAACTGATTATGTCGGAAGGGGTTCAGCCCAAAACGTTCTTTACTCACTGTTACATCTTTCTTACTCGTGGATCGAGTTGGGAGATTAGAGAACCCTAGCAGGCAATGGGGGGAAACTCAGCATCTAACACCCTAGAGTAGACAAGCTTTTCAATCCCATGGGCGGGAAGATCTTACATTCTGTTTACCGAGTCTACCGATTAGATCCGAACCATTAACCCGGTCGTTAATTCCCTTACGTACATTATTAGTCATTTTGACTCGCATTATGAATACCGACCCATTTGTGGTATTTCTTAAGGGTTTCTAAGACCATGAACTCTCAACCCTTAGACTCTAGCAAGCAATCTATGCAAATAAACATCCAAGATGCCATAGGATTCATCTATACAAACAATCACGAAATCAATCTCTACAAGCCATTGTTGAACTACAATCCAATTTATCAAGAACTGAACTATGGCAACCATCACGGAAATACAATCACGCTTCAACAAATAAACTAACAAACATCGAATTATGTGGAAGCTAACGGAAGAATAACAACATTCTATTAAATCAAACTACGGAACAGCAGTGAAATAATAGCAAATATTAAGCAATTAAAACATGTTGAACATGCTTCTAAATGGACAGAAAAGAACCACGAAACAGCAGCGATTCATCAGTGAATTTAGTCAATTAAAATGTGCTATACATGCTTCTAAATTGACAGAAAAGAACCACGAAACAGCAGCGATTCATCAGTGGATTTAATAAATTAAAACGTGCTATACATGCTTTGAAAATTGATGGAAAACAGCCACGGAACAGCGATGAGCAGCAATGAATTTATACCATTTAAACATGCTTAAGTTATTCAACAAGAACATTCAATGAAAGTGAATTAGACTAACCATTTTCTTACCTTTGAAATAGATTTAAGTGATTAATCAAAACAAACCAATCAAGAGTATAACGATTTAATCCTAACCAGTCCCAAACTCCAAACGGAGTTGCATGCTATAAAAACAATCCTCAACTAACTACAAGAACTCAATAAGAGTATATGGAATTCAATGTTAAAGGCAAACGCAACTAAGAAAACAAGCAAGAACACATACAAAATCTCAAACCTATACTTGTGGGTAGGGCTTTAGTTGCCAAAACCTACAATTCCTTACCAGAAACTCAAAGGAGACTCGTTGTACAAACTAATAGCATCACTTTCGGCCAACAACACTTGCATCAGCTCATATTTGAGCTTCCCCTCCAATCTTTCTATGTTTGCAACTCATGAAGGAACCATTTTCGGCTAAAATAGAGGGCAAAGAGTGCTGGCTCACTCGGCTCCCCTCATTCTCTCTACACTCTCAGTTTTTGTTTCACAAAGGAGAGAGTTACTCTCTGCCAAAGGAGGGGGCAGAGAGTATAGACTCTCACCCGAAGGACTCTCCCCCTTTTCCCATTTCTCTATTCTTCCTCACTACCAGGATAGGAGTGCTCTCTGCGAAAGGCAAAGAGTTTAATCACTCACACCCAACAACTACCCCCTATTTTCAGCTCTTCTTTATCACCAATAATTTCTATCTGTCTGCCACTTACAATCAAGAGAGTATTCAATACTCTGAAATTCGTTCCCCCACCAATAATGCAATGCAATGCTGGCATTGTCTGCATTGGCAGACAATAATTGTCCAACCAAACTGGGGCAGACCGGTTTGGTTCGCTCACTAACTCGGCAGCGAACTCACTGCCCATCGCGAGTTTGGCACTGCCGAACGGGAAATGAAGTTCCCATCGTCGAATCACAACACCAAACGACAAGCAAACAACATAAGAGAGAAACTCAACTCAACGTACCGCAATATCGTCGCCGGAAGTCGCCGCGACAAGAGCTCAGATCCCGAGCTCCAAAATCGCGAGCCCTAGTCGTCCCAACGCTTGATCGTTCACACGCCGTCACCGTAGCAGCACGCCGGTCACCGCATCCCGAGCCCAAGCTCGCCGTCGACCGAGCTCCTGCGCCTTCGCTCGATCTCCCGCTCGTCACCCTCCCTCTCTCTTGTTCTCGTTCTCTGCTCGTCGGCCCGCATGAGAGAATGGCTTTCAGCCATTCTCTCTATTAATTGCTGGACCGGTTCAGTTCTTGTTGAACCAGTTCAACATTTAATTCATTTGACTCAAATTTAACTTATTACATTACCATCTATCTTATTTCTAATTTATCTAATTATTCAAATTAATCTTTAATGTACAACAATTATACTAAATTTCAATTATTTATGTTGCATAATGTTGATGAATATCGTCCCGTTTTATAACGTACTTATTTTTATAAAATTCATAATAATCATAGGACAGGAAAATAGCGGGATTTGTCCTTGGTAATATCTTGATGAATATTCAATTAATCTGATTACTCTTACTTATTATTATTATTATTTATAATTAGACTTATATTATTATAGAAAATCGGGATATTACATCTGATTCTGAACATTGTCTTAAGCACATCCTCCTCTTTTACCTTTAACTAATAGTACTTTGATCGAAGGTCAATCTTTGATGACACTCATGCACCTTGTATTTAGTCAAATAGGTCATTGATTCTTGGTAAAGGGTATTTATTCTATAATATCTCGAGACTTCTTTTTTATTTTAGAATTATATGTGTTCAAAGGTCAAGTGGAAATTGGGTATGGTAAAGATTAAGTATGATAAATATTGAGGAGATATTTATTTTGGAGCTGTACGTGGAAAAGAAAAAAATGAGGGTGCATGCATGGCCACAAGTGTGGAAATTATAGGGTGTTGCAACACTACAATGTGAAATAATGTCGCAGTGGGCTAATGGATCCCATGAATAGTAGGATTGCTGTTGGGAATGAGTCTACAGAAGAATGTACGTTTGTAGCAAATGGATTTAAAGAAGGAAACATTGTCATTTTATTGAAGGACGTAAGTGTACAATGGAGTCATGGAAGTTCAGGCATCCACAAAATGAAACACTACTGCAAAATTATGATGAACAACGTAGTGTGAAAGGAAGGAGATTCGAAAAGGTATCCGCGGGAGAGAACGGATCCCCGGATAGCCGAAGCCACAAGTTGAACGATGTTGTTATAATCGAAGGAAATGTTTTAAGAAAAGTGAATGTTATGGCAACCGTTAGATTTAAAGAATTGGAAGATTTGATGATCATTAAATCAAGAAAAGATGCTTCTGTGGGAGTAAAAGTTTCTGTAGCAAATGAGAGATGAACCGTTAGATTAAATGAGAGAACAGAATGTGAGCTGTTAGATTTAAAAAAGATGCTTCCATGGGAGAGAGAGATTCTATGCGAGAGAAAGAGGGATCATTACATAGGATAAGAGGGCAAGAAATTGACTGTTGAATGAGAAACGTGGTGTGTTTGGTATCCGCAGAAGCTAGCATGTCTGCGGAGGACACATGGTGACTGATGAAGGATGGACTTGCCCTGAAACAAGAGAATATTCACCAAGAATATTCTTAGCTAATGTAAACACAGTCGCGGAAGCATGGGCTTCCACAACAGTAAGTTATCATTTTACAATAGCTTCTGGATGATAAAGAAAACTCGCAACCTATTAGTCAACGTCGTTAAGATTATAACAAAGGATGTTAGGCTATGTTTTAGCTATGGAAATATTGTGTCATGGAAGAAAAGTTACCAAGCGATTATTCCACCGATTATGAATCAAAGGTGGCAATTATGAAGCAAGATTTACGAATCCTTTAGGGATGAATCTGGATGTGAAGTATGCAGAGAAACAAAGACCTAGGATTTAAAATGATAGCTTTTCATTTTTTTTAAGGAGATACTTTAAGAGTTTTCTAACATTATATGAGAGGTCTCTTGGGCAAAGGGAGGACCGGGTTATACGATAGATTTGCAGAAGGTAAAGAGCCTTTCCTAAGGCCGAGGAGAGCTTTGTTGGAATAGTTCGTGTAGAAAGATTTACAAGTAGGGAAGATAAATGGGGTTGCAAATAGGAAAGATTTATGAAGCATGGAAGATAAGTTATATCGAACAGGTATTAAAGGACAAAGGTAAGTAATGACTTTGTTTGTGCTTGGCCCTTCAGGGACTACACCACAAGATGCTGAGCTTTCTTTTGAGTACTGTTCTATTATTTAATAATATGTTTGTGTTAATGGTTATTATGATATGTTAAATGTTGATGTTGGACAATGTGATAAGTTGCATGCAGGTTGCATTGTTTTATGCATCTTGTTTTTCAAAAGTACAAAAATGTTTTCTCATGCAAATGCTTTTCATGTAAGAAAGATGAAGAATGATTTAAAATACATAATAGATTTAGGATGACGTCCCAATGTCAGAACAAAAACTAGAACAAAACAAAAGTTTTGGTGATACTGCCATCAATGGAGCTTCAACGGCATTGGCCGTTGATGTAGCTTTGGGTGATTCCCAATGATTTTATTTAGCTTTGATGGTGTATCCCAATGACAGAACCACAGAAACGAAACAAGAAACAACAACAGAAAAGAGAGAAAAGAAATAGCATGTTTTAATGAAGACAACATGTTTTTAAAGATCATGGTTCATGTTTTATTTTCATTACTTATCAAGCAATAGACTTATAGATGAGTTTTGTGGTGTAGGTAATGGACTAAACGATGATACGTGAAACAAAATCTAGAAGAGTTTATATGCCGGACGTATCAAATTGGACCATACAAACATTTGTGTCGGGCGTATCCAACCGTACCACAGTTGACTTCTGTGCCGGGCGTATCAAATCGGTCCATAGTCGATTACTTGATATCTGTGCCGGGCGTATCTAACCGGTCCACAGTCGTTTACTTGATATCTGTGCTGGCCGTATCTAACTGGTCTACAGCTGTTTATGTGTATTCCATTTTCGTGTACTTTAGGATTCTTAGTCTTAACGTTATCGTGCACATACAAATTCTATCTAACGTGTTCCTTAATCGTATCCTTAACATGTGATCCGTCCTATCTAAGGAATTGAATTTAAATATAATAAACAAGCAAGCAAATAACATACATTTTCATACAATAACATAAATTATGCATTTAATAAACAAACATCAAACAAAACCTTAATTTCCTGAGATGTAGGTCCTTTCGGACAAAGCACATGCAATAGCACATACCTGAAATCCTTAGCATTATGCTTTAACACTTTAAGATTCTTCACAAAAGCCTAATTATTAACAACATGAAATAATCAATAAATATTCCCCAATAAATAACCTTAATTACTAACAATTCATAGCCCAACAATCTCCTTAACTCATCCTAACAATTTACTCCAATGAGATATATCTTAACAATATGTCCAACAATGATAAATCCTTAATCCAATAATTCAATTTATTCATGCCAATATACTTCTTATGATACAACAAAAAACCTAAACCAATAATCATATATTCCCAATAATATATGTTCATTCATATGTAGTAACCAATTTTTATCCAACTAGCAGAGTACATAATCAATACAGAAACTATTCCCTACAATTAACTCCACATATATCTCATGTTTAAACAACTTATGCACATTGTGTGATATCCCTAATCCAAAGCATATACATTTATTAAAACCATTAATCACCTCTACAGGTTCCTCAACTAACATATTAAAACAACAGAAGAACACATACCTCCTTATACTTTCCTCATGATAGTCTGTTGTATTAATTAGTATCCTCCTTCCATGCAACTCTTAGGTTTCACCTCTATCATTCACAAGCCTTCACACTTTACACTCACGGTTTCTCTCACACTTAGCACCAATCTATCCCAAAGCCTTCACTTCTAAATCCCCAGACTCACAACACTTTGATAGAGCTTCCGCATGCTTCTTCTTTTTCTAAACCTCATGCTCTCGCTCCTATTTATAAACAACTTTTCTAACGCCAAACATAAATGTTCAGAGGGAGATGGAAGATCAAAGGTGCATCCTATTAACTCTCATCAACGTTCAGACATTAACACTTTGAAGGCAGAAAGCCATGAGACACAACGCATGCAACATCGTTCCCTTCAAATCCCAAACGTTCCAAACAGTGTATCGCTTCAACTCCATTCATTCGTTTTCATCTTCAGAAGGCTTTCATAATTGGCAGTTGAATGCATTTTCTTCAAGCCAATCGACCATCGTTCAACTAATCATTTGCAAATTTCTTTGTTTTAGATTTGCGGATGATGGCGCCGGCTGTTCACTTCCAAGTCACACAACCGCCACAATTAGCCGTTGCTTTTTCCTTCAGGATTTTCCCATTTTCACACCGGTTGATTGTTTTCAAACCATGATCGACCGTCATGCCCATTTTCTTAGTCACAAACCCACATTTTAACACATCGATCGACCAGTGTTCAAGGGAGACCAACTGCCAATCATTTTGACCACCCGCCACTCCAAAAATCAATAATTGTGTACGTATATTCATATATATATTTATACTCCCATTAATTTATATTCTTATGACCTTATTATTAACTACTAATATTACTCCTTTTAATTCTAACTATAATCTCCTAACTCTCCACTTTATTCATGTATTGCATAAACAAATCTCATATCCAAAACTAGCACTATATGCAATATACTCTTAATTGTAATTTCTAATATCTTCCAATAGATTTCACCTTCACCAAACCATTATGCACTAAATTCATGTATATATATGGATATCAATATCACCTAAATCAAATTATACTATATATATATATTACACTATTCTTTCTTTACTTTTGTCCAAGTTAAATTCCAATAACTGATAAGAACCTTATTCCTCTCAAGCTCTTAGTCCATACAATATTCAAAATACATCCAAATATATTTTCTCTTGCTAATTCCACTAATTATAATTCTAATTTATATTGTCCTATCTAACTCCAATGATCATCATACCATTCTCCATAACTTTAATCATTTCCCTAAACTAAATATGGACATAATTCAGGCATCGTAATTCACTTTATCCAAACATGTTTCACTTGACCAACATCCTTAATTGTCCAATTTAGCTCCTATCATCCCCAAAATCATCACATAAGCCTTGTGCTTAGCTCAACGAAAATTTGGGATATTACAACCCTCCCCCGTTATATAAATTTTGTCCTCAAAATTTGTCTAGTCTAGGGTATTTATGCCTATCTAAGACGTATTCTACTTGTATTCTTTACTGTTAAGGTTAACTATACCTAACACATAAATGATAATAAATACCAAACATGCATACATAACAACATTCAAAATTTTATTGAATCGTATAGTACCTGGCCTAGACGTTGACGGTCCATCATCTTGATCTTTATACATAGAAAATACCCGCGGTGCAACCAATCCTTTCTCCTTGACCAATAACGGGCAGTTCTTAACTCAATGTCCTTGTTTCCCACACTTAATGCACTGTCTAGTACCAGCTCTACATTCACCATAATGCTTCTTATTACACTTAGGGCACAGTCCAATTTCAAAATTTCCAACCAAAGTTATATTTATTCCGTTCTGCGAATGCTTATAACTCGCAGATTTATCTTCATTGTCAAGCATCCACTTCGATCCTTTATCAATTATCATCCCATCAATAGATAATTTAGCTTTATTATCCTTATTCAGCTTCTGATTCATTTCTCTTTGCTTCATTACTTGCATCTCAGCTTCCTCGATTCCAAAGCTTTTGTTACAATCTTAGGGTATGGCGCATCATCGGTTCCATATATCTTTATTCCACGATAAATTTCAGCTTTTAATCCATGCATAAATTGGTAAACCTTAAGATCGTTGGTTGCCACCAGGTGATTAGCAAATCGAGAAAGAGCCTCAAACTTCCTTATGTACTCAATAATAGTCGTAGTCTAGCGGAGACTCACAAATTCAACCAAATTCTGAGTCCTGACTATTCGGTTGAAATACTTCTCAAAGAAAATCTCCTTGAATTTTTTCCAATTCATTTCTCTTACGTCTTGAGCTGCCTTAATAGTGTCCCACTAGTATCACGCATCCTGAAGCAGAAGGTAAGCAGTGCATGAAACCTTTTTCGCTTCATTAATTTTTGCGTACTCGAACATGTCCTCTAGAGATCTAACCCATTCTTTAGCCAGGGATGGATCTGATAATTTCCCGTCAAAGCTTGGTGGATTTAATTTCCTAAACTTTTCCTATCCGGCTTCCTCATGTGCGACCTCTGGGCGAGTATTTACATTTCCTTCTCTTTCCTTAAGACGTTCCATATAGTGAAACTGACGTTCCATCATACCAGCTAAGTGATTTATTGTATCTCCTTGCACAGTTTGACTCTCCCCAACTTCTTGGCCAGCAAGTTCATTATTTCCTCGATCAGCCAATTCGTCATTATTCTCATGACCAACAGGTTCATTCGTCCCATCATTAATAACAGGCACATTATTCTCCATAACATTGGGTACGTTGTTTCCTTCAACATTATTGGCAGGTCCGTTATTCTCCAAATTAACAGGTTCATCGTTACCCCGACCAGCAGGTTCCCCTCATCCCACACTACTTTTACGGGCACAACCCCTTCTTCCTTTCGCCATTTTAATTGCCTATAATTTAATTCTAGGAATTAAACAGTATTCTTAATTAAGCACTATACTTAATACTTACAGTTGATGAAGCATTCTTGTGTTGAGTTTGCACTGTTGGTAGTCTACAGAAATGATTTTTACCCGATTATGCTCTGATACCATTTGTAACATCCCGTAACCTTTTACGTATAAAATTTTTCTTTTCTTTAAAACCATTGAGTAATAAAACACCAGAGTAATAAACAGCGGAAGTCTTAACATACAAAACACACAGCGGAAGTCCTTTACATTTTCAATACTATAAACCCATTGATTAAATAAAAACATTACTTAAAACATTTATTTAAAATCATAAAATACTTAAAATTCTTTAAAATATTTATTTCGTCTCGTGAGCCATAACCACAGGTCAATGTTGCCCACAGCACAAACATCCACACAACAACACTCCATCAGCTACGTCCATCAACAACTTTATCCATTAATCTGCTCTTTACCTACATCAACGGGACTTAACTATGAGCCTAACGCTCAGTGCGTGATATTAATGTAAAACATAGAATTCACATATAATTACTATAACATTGCATAAGGTTTTCTATTTCGTTTCTTTTTTACTGTTCATGTCTTATATCGTTATTTCATTTGATTATATGTCGGGCGTATTAAATCAGACCACATAAACATCCGTTTACTGTTTTTATGCTGGGCGTATCAAACTGGACCACATAAACATTTGTGAAGGGCATATCCAACTGGACCACAGTTGACTTCTGTGCCCGGAGTATCAAACTGGTCCACAGTCATTTACTTGTTATTTGTGCCTGGCGTATCTAACCAGTCCACAGCTGTTTACGTGTATTCGATTTTCGTGTACTTTAGGATTCTTAGTCTTAACGTTATCGCGCACATACAAATCCTATCTAACATTTTCCTTAGTCGTATCCTTAACATGTGATCCATCATATCTAAGGAACTGAACTTAAATATAATAAACATGTAAGCAAATATACATTTTCATACAATAACATAAATTATGCATTTAATAAACAAACATCAAACAAAACCATGCAACTCATAGGTTTCACCTCTGTCATTCACAAGCCTTCACAGTTTAAACTCACGGTTTCTCTCACTCTTACCACCAATCTCTCCCAAAGCCTTCACTTCTAAATCCCCAGACTCACAACACTTTGACAGAGCTTCCGCATGCTTCTTCTTTTTCCAAACCTCACTGCTTTCGCTCCTATTTATAAAAAAACTTTTCTAACGTCTAACATAAATGTTCAAAGGGAGACGGAAGATCAAAGGTGCTTCCTATTAATTCTCATTAACGTTCCGACATTAACACTTTGAAGGCAGAAAGCCATGAGACACAACACATGCAACATCGTTCCCTTCAAATGCCAGACGTTCCAGACAGTGTACCGCTTCAACTCCATTCATTCGTTTTCATCTTCAGAAGGCTTTCATAATTGGCAGTCGAATGCATTTTATTCAAGTTGATCAACCACCATTCAGCTAATCATCTGCAAATTTCTTTGTTTTAGATTTAGGCATGATGGTGCAGGCTATTCACTTCCAAGCCAAACAACCGCCACAATCAACGTTGCTTTTTTCCTTCAGGATTTTCCCATTTTCACACTGGTTGATTGTTTCCAAACCATGATTGACCGTCATGCCCATTTGCTTAGTCACAAACCCACATTTTAACATACTGGTCGACTGCTGTTCAAGGGAGACCAATCGCCAATCATTTTGACCACCCACCACTCCAAAAATCAATAATTGTGTATGTACGTCATGCCCATTTGCTTAGTCACAAACCCACATTTTAACATACTGGTCGACTGGTGTTCAAGGGAGACCAATCACCAATCATTTTGACCACCCACCACTCCAAAAATCAATAATTGTGTATGTATATTCATATATATATATATATTTATATTCCCATTAATTTATATATATATTTATAATCTTATAACCTTATTATTAACTACTAATATTACTCCTTTTAATTCTAACTATCATCTCCTAACTCTCCACTTTATTCATGTATTGCATAAACAAATCTCATATCCAAAACTAGCACTATATGCAATATACTCTTAATTGTAATTTCTAATATCTTCCAATAGATTTCACCTTCACAAAACCATTATGCACTAAATTCATTTATATATATGGATATCAATATCAACTAAATCAAATTATACTATATATATATATATATATATTCCACTATTCTTCCTTTACTTTTTTCCAAGTTAAATTCCAATAACTGATAAGAACCTTATTCCTCTCAAGCTCTTAGTCCATACAATATTCAAATTACGTCCAAATATATTTTCTCTTGCTAATTTCACTAACTATAATTCTAATTTACATTGTCCTATCTAACTCCAATGATCATCATACCATTCTCCATAACTTTAATCATTTCCCTAAACTAAACATGGACATAATTCAGGCATCGTAATTCACTTTATTCAAACATGTTTCACTTGACCAACATTCTAAATTATCCAATTCAGCTCCTATCATCCCCAAAATCATCACATAAGCATTGTGCTTAGCTCAACAAAAATATGGGATATTACAAAACCTAAGCATGATTAGTTAACTAGGATAAAAGCATGTAATCAACTCTTGAGCATGTTAATTTACTAGGATAACTAATAATGGAAATCTTTCATGAGTATGTAAAACAATTAGGGTAACTAATCAAAATATTAATCGTATCTTCATGAGCATGCTAAATAACTAGGATAACTAACTAGCATAATAAATGTAACCTCTTTGGAGCATGTAAACTGGCTAGGAAATTTACTAGGATAACTAACATGTTAATTAATGGCACGTTCTGATTCCTGTTTCGTGGTGTTGTGTTCTGATCTATATATTCAAGCATGCCATAATTAGTTGTTTCAATTCGTTGCATATTGTCCTATCATGCGTGTTCAATCTATATGATTCCTCTATGATTCGCTATTTAAGTTCCTTAACATTCATTGTTTGATCTCCTTACTTACTTCGTTGTCTCCAATTCAATATTATAATTGTTTTCTGTGGTGCGCTTTCAATTATTGTTATTCATTCTATGCGCAATTTCAATTGCATTAACTTTTATTTCAATGCGCATTTCAATTACTGTTAATGTACGTTATAATGCATCATGCATCATATTAGGTTGAGAATGTATGGTTATGCAATATGCTAATCGAAACAAATAGGGAGTGTCACCTTGGGGTGGTACTCACACATGCATAAGTGAGGTAAAATGTTAACAAAATAAAGGAAATGGGGAGTTGGGGGGCAGATGGGTAGCGGGTCTAGCCTGTAGCTGGGCGAAGCCACCTACAGTGTTGGAACGGGGACCTAGTTGCAAGTAAAAGGTTAGATCCGATCCACTATTCCATCCCCTATGAACCCTCCAATCTTTCGCTTGATGTACGAGTAATGAACGAATGAATGAAAGTAAAGTAAAGAACGAACGAATGACATAATGAAAAGGATTGGTTTGGATGGCCCTCATTCCAAAAAGGACTAAAGTGAGGCATCTCACATTGTATTAAACCCTTTTCCTTACTAAGCCCTTGGGCTTACAGTTATTTGTGGTGTAGGTGTAGGTACTTGTATGCAAAAATGACGAACAGATAATAAACGGATAATGGAGCAGGGATGAAGAATTTGCACGTGCGAGGGAGCTTGTGGCTGGCCAGGCTAAAAAGAGTAAAAGAGAATTCGGTTGTAATTTAATTGTATTTAATGGTTTAGTTTTCATTTCTCAAATGTAGTATTTAATTGTTTAATTTCTTTTATTAAATTATTTACGCTTCCGAAATGCTTTAAACAAATGATTTTATAATGCTTCCGCATTTTATTAATTTAATTTTCAATGCAAGTTTAACGAAAGGTTAGTAGCAGGACGGTTTAGCGTCGCACTCTGATAGTTGATTTAAAAGAGATTTCAATGGTTTTAGCAAAATTTCAAATTCTCACGCATTTTAAAGGATTTACAAAAAACTGGGTCGTTACAAACTAGTGGGTACATAAGTCCGTTATTTTGTTTCTGATGAGTTAGGGCAGACAGACATGAAGTGGCTAGGTCACTGTGCATTTGAATGTATAACAGTTAACAATGGACTCCCAAAAAGGGTGGAGTTTGTCTCCAAAGGGGTGGAGATACTTCAAAAGGGTAGAAAACAGTGATGGTTGTCCCACTGTCAAGCCTACTCATTCTTGAAAGAGAAAAAAACAAAGAAAAGAAAGTTAAAGAAGAATGAAGAAAGAGGAATCAATGTTATGAAAATGTCATGTTCACTGTCTCATGCACTACTTACTAAGTCTTAGACTTATAGATGAATCTTGCATTATAGGTGAGGATGATTCATAGCAAATAACCACTAAAGAGTTTCAAGTTGAGGAAGCTTTCCCATGATGAGACTTGGTGTTGTTAAGACTTTGACCATGGGTTATGGTATGAGACTTAATAACTAGTTTTTGAAATAGTTTTTTATGATAATGGGTTTTGTTTTGGTATTGAATTTCCTGTTTAAAGTAGTGGATTTTATATGAATTGTAAAGAACTTTTAAATGAAAATTTTAAAAGGATTATGTATTAAATTGGTTGAAGTTTCTGCTATGTATGTTCCATTTATGCATAGTTTATTAGTTGATTTAAAATTTGGATTTACTTTAAATAATGATTTTAAATGGCAGGTTTAGTTGTTGTTATCTGAAAAAAAAAATTATTTAGTTGTTGTTATCTGAAAAAAAAAAATTATAAGGACAAATTGAGATTTACAAAAAGGCTATTACACCTTTAAAATACCCACTGCATCTAAACATTCCCTTGATGGTATCATTACTTATAGACATGCTCAGAAAATTCAGTTTGACAATTCAATTTAGAATAAAATGCAGAAGCTATAAATGATTGCATTTCTCTAGAATCAATCAATGTATAACTAGCAATGTCATTAATAAATATGGTATCTGACACAATAGCATGTTGCTCATCACTGCCATCTTTGATGAGAGAAAAGACTATAGGTGTAACCCTCTTTTGCTCCCTAGTTGAAGTTGAGCAATTCTTGGCTATATGGCCTAACTCATTACATTTGTAAAACCGCCCAGTACCACCGCTACTGTAACGACCCGATTTTTATTTATCTTTAAACATACGTGAAATTTAAAACTTTTATAAAACAACCTACACCTTTGTTAATTCTATTTAGATTTAAATCAGAGTTCTTTCTTAAAAACGAACTATTAAAATCATTTTTCTTAGACTTGTTATTTAAACAACAGAAAATTATAAGTATAAATCATTTTTCTAAAAACGTAAGAGAAGCTCAAATAAACTAATTGTGAAATAATAAGCAATTGATTGCATTTATATTTACAAAACCATTTTTCTCTTTATGTCTTTAGCCTTGCCAGCCACAATGCTCGCACGTGCAAATCCTTCATCAACCTCTCCTCTTTAGCATAATTGCAATATCATGATCACCTACACCACGAAGCAAACATGAGCTAACGCCCAGCAAGAAAATGACGTATGCAACATGATGTATGCCTCTAACTCGTTATGTCATAATGGAATCCGTCCAACTATTCTTCACTCATAATTACATATAACATAAGCTCGTAGATCGAGTTGGGAGATTGGAGATTCTTGGCGGGAAGAGTGGCTGCTAGTCGGCATCTAACTCCTTAGGATAGACAGGCTCTCATGACTCGTCAAAGGAAGGGCAGAATCTTGAGTCTACCGGTTAGATCCGAACCACCTCCCCAACCCCCAATTCCCTTACTTTCTTTTTTTTTTTATCCGTTTTCTTCTCACAATATGAATACCAACCCTTTTGTGGTATTTCCTATGATGTCTATTATCATGATACATGACAATGCAATACTGGAAATATAATTACAAACAATATCATCCATTCATCGAGAATTCAAAGTCTATATCCCCAAGAAATTCTAGAATATCAATAGAAATAAACGACAAAAATTAAACATAGAATCACAGCAAATAAAAACTATTATCATGCAGGGACTAACAACTAAATATCAATGAACTAATAGCGAATATAAACAGCGAATTAACATGATTTGGGATGTCAGAAGATAACAATGTAATAACCAGAAATTAAATAGTCAACAAAACATGCTAACGTGCTTCGAAATCCACGGGAACTAGCAGTAAAGTCTAACAGAGAATAAAATGACTAACATGCTTCGGGATTCGACAGAAATTAACAGAATATAACAGCGAATAACAACGTGCAACGTACTTGCTTTTCATCAAAGAACAACAACGAATCATACTAAATATTTGACAAAGTGAAACATGTAAAACGTGTTGAATTTTTGAAAAAAAATAACAGAATATAATAGCGAATAGAAACATGCAAACGTACTTGGTTTTTGACAGAAAACAGCAGCGAAGCATACTAAATATTTAACAAAGTGAAACATGCAGAACATGCTGAATTTTTTATAGATAATAATAAAATATAAGAACGAGTAGAAATGTGCAGCATACTTTACGATTTGTCAGAAAAATAATAAGATATAACAGCAAGTAAAACGTACAATATGCTTTACAATTTGACAAAAAAATAGCAAGTTATAACAGCAAGTAAAACGTACAACATGCTTTACAATTTGATAGAAAAATAGCAAGTTATAACAGCAAGTAAAACGTACAACATGCTTTACAATTTGACAGGAAACTAACAAGACAAAACAATAAGTAAAACGTGCAGCATGCTTTACAATTTTACAGGAAAATAACAAAATATGTCAGCAAATAATACATGCAGCATGCTTTACAATTCGACAGAAAAATAAGGAAATCTGACAGCGAATAAAAATGTGCAGCATGCTTAGTTTTTGACTGAAAAACAATAGCAAAATCACGAAGAGTAAACAGCGATATGTAATTTATGACATGCTCAAAATCGAAACAAACAAACAAACAACAATAGCGAGATGAATATCAAACGTGCTTAGAATTGAATAGAAAACTAACAACGATTTCATATTATGTTTTTAACTAGTGCTTACCCAAGGACTTGCTGCATATAGGAAATGAACATGAAAATTAAAACACAACAACCATAGAAATTAAACAACTAAGCATTTAACAACTAAACTATAATCAAACGACAATTCAATAAAGATTACAAACATTCAATATAAGTTAAGAACCAAATGAAAACCAAATATTGTTTCAAGAGTTAGAAATATCTCATAATCAAGTAAAAGTAACCAAGAACTAATAAGATAGCTAGCAATTGGACTAATCAATCAACTAACAATTTCTCATCTTCATTAGGCATAAACTACTACTAACTCATTTACAAGTTTATTCATCAATAAACAAGAAAGTTATCCAAACCAAGTATTATCAAGAGTCACAATCATAGAATTCAAAAGGAAACTCTTAGAATTCAAACAAGGAAACAAGCATGACTCTACTTGTGGTATAGGGCCTCCACTGGCCAAGACTTCACTCAATTTTCTTACCTCAAAACTTTAACGCGTTTTAGCACTTAACCATTATCCTTTTCTTCTTCTTCCTTAGCACTTGAGGAATTCCTGATATGGGATTCAACAGGACACCGCACCATCTACTCCTATTCTCTCATATCTTCATTCACAGAGAAGGAGCCTTCACTTCCTTTCTGTCAAAACTAGAACACACCCTGAAGGATGCCCGAACCCACAACTCACACATCAACCGAACCCTCTGCCCTTTTTCTTCCCCATTCGCCAGACAACACAGAATGCAGAAGCATCCAGCAGCAAAGAAACCCACATCCATGGAAAACATATAAGAAAATGCATCACGATCCAACCACATCGTAAAGCTCGATCAAGAAAAACAAACAGGACACAAGGGACTTACCTTTAATGGAGAAACCGTGTCAGATGAAGACCCGATCACCAGAACCAGTTCCCCCAATCGAAGCCCTGATCCCGCGCTAGCAAAGAGGAGCAGAGGTGAAGATCACCATTTGTACTGCCAGACGAACGCACGTCGGACCAGCAACGCGTCGTGGGAGACGCTTGCGACCTGCTCTCGTCGTCACCCAATACCGAGACGAGCCGAGCCTCTAACATCACTCTAACCATCCCAGTTCACCCCCACTGTCGGGCAACCTTCCTTCTCTATCCTCTCTAAATCACCAGAACACTCACCCTCTCCATTCTCTCCCCCACTTTTTCTCTCCCCCTTCCTCTTCACTCGCTCCTGTCCTCCATTATGGAAATGCCTCCTTGATCCTCTCCCTCGTCTCCCACGTTCTCTCTCTCTCGATCTCTCTCATGATCTCCCTTCGATCTCGGTCCCCCTTCTCTCTCGATCCCCCCTCCTTTCTTCAGCAGATCGCAGGCAAGAATTTCATTCTTGCCCCCCATTTTGTTTTTCAATTGGATCGAACCGATTCAAGGAGAGAACCAAACCGATTCAACTCATATCTCCTTTCTTTTATTTCAATTCTTTTTTTTTTAAATTTTAAATTTCTTTCTTTCTTTTGTTTAAATAATTCTCTTTTCTTAATTAATTTCCATTTTTCTTTTATTTTAATTAATTACTCCAATTAATTTAATTTCTACTTTTATTTAATTAGTCCCTTTTTTTATCCCCAATTAAATCAGTCTACTTTAACTCTAATTATTATTCCAATAATTTCCGTTAAATTATAATCTAACGGTTACGTCCTTGGTAATACCTCGATAAATATCTAAATAATTCGAATATCCTCAATTACTTTCCAATTATCTTTATTAAATTTCATTATTAGAAGTCGGGGTATTACATCTACACTCGCCTATATGATTCTTCTTGAACTTGGGGCATTGAATAGCTTAAGGCATCTTAGTACCATCTCTAATAACCATTGGTCCTTGAACATGCTTCTCTTTCCCTTGTTGCTCACCATCAATAGAGAGCCTCTTCGTTACTTTGTTCTATTGAGGCTAATTCTCTCTAAAGAATTCCTTCTTGCTTCCAGTTTTTTCACTACACATGGATTCTACGTCTTCTACTTCTAGTGCATTAGTCACAATCTTGGAATAGAGTACATCCTGAGAGCCATAAATCCTTGTGCCTCTATATACTTCCACCTTCAAGCCTTGTACAAACTGGTAAACTTTAAGTTTATTTATGGCCACTAAGTGTGCTACAAAGCGTGACAATGCTTTAAATTTCCACAAATACTTCACAACATATCTCGTTTGGCAAGGTTAAGTAAATTCCACCAACTTCCATGTTCTCATAGTGTGTCTGAAGTAGTTATCATAGAGTATATCAATGAATTTTGGCCACGTTATTGTTGTAGTACCTCGACTTTTTATATCAGAATTTAATAAGGATAATTGAAAAGTAATTGGGATATTCGAATTTATTAGATAATTATCGAGGTATTACCAAGGACATATTTGTAAAATTATAACTTAAGAAATTTATTAGGATTAAATTGGATTATTTGGGATTAATAATATAAGGAGAATAATGGATCGAACCGGTTTGGTTCGGCTTGGTCTGGATGTAATTGAGTAGTGAGTTTTCTTTTAATTAAAAGAGGAAGTAAGATTGTGGGAGATTTATGGGATAAATCAGATTATTTAGAATAGGTAAAGGGATTTAATAGATTTGATTAATTGGATTAATTGGAGGGAAGAAATTAAGGAAGATATATGGAAGACATGAACCGGTTCAGTTGAACCAGTTCACGCCCAGTTTGATTGAAGGCCAAAAGAAATGACCTTAGGCCATTCTTCGCGGAAGGAGAACCCAAGGAGAGAAGAGAGAGTAGTGAGAGAGAGAGAGAGTGTCGGGGAGCGATCGGGAGGCGACAGCGATGAAGGATTGGGTGGCGACGTCCTGGCATGCGGTTGCTGATGAACGGAGTGGTGAGTTGGTGGGCTAGGGCTCAGAATCGAGACTTTCGTGGGTCATGTTTCTGGCGATGATTCAAGGAACGTTTGGTTGAGTTTCTCCTCTACATTTTTTGTTGATTGGTCGTCGGCTGGAGGCACGATTCAGGGGACAAATCGGCGATTCATGATTGTCGGTGGCATCCTCATGTGGGCAGGTTGTAACAACTCGATACTAACTTTTCCCGTTAAGCAATGTAATTAAACTTTGGAGATAAAATTTCGTGATACAACTCATTTCTTTACGCTTTATGTGGTGGCTTGTAAATTCGTGGGAATTTATTCTAATGAAAGTCAAGTTGAAAATGTGAAGGGAATGGAATTTTGGTCTTTTCGTACAACTTTGAACGATTTCAGACGAGGCGGACATTGTGCGTTTGAATATGTCTGAATTCTTGACGAATTCAGACGCCTCCGAACGATTTCGGACGATGCGGACGTTGTGCATTTGAAGCTTTCCGAATTCTGGACGAATTTGGATGACACGGACGACATCTCGGACGTCATTTTTGCGTCCGAATTCAGAATTTGGACGGTACAGACAGAATTCAGACGCATCCTCTTGTCTGAATCCTCACTATATAGTGACAAAACTAATTTAAAATCAGAATGAGAACGACGTCTAACCAATAAAAAACATGGCTTATCGACACGAAATCGCACGATGATGGCCAATCAACACAGATTTGTCCGCTGTTCTCCCTCTACCACCCGTACGAATTGTTCCTGGGTGAGCCCTATTTCTTTAGCCCTTCATTTCTTCTCCCTCATTGTTTTTCCTGGAGTAGTCTGGTGGGTTTCTACGTGGAAGGAGCTGCTTAGAAGTAGAGCTGCTGTGATTGTAAAGGAAATGCCAGTGAATGTAAGGATTTGGGTAGTCTTTGGCTTGAAAAAGCCCTACCCACAAGTAAAACGGGTGTGTGTGTGTGTGTGTTGATTTTGATGTGCAAACCCTTAGATGGTAATTTGTCTTTAATTTGTAAACTTCCCTACTGCCTTTACTCCTTATAATGTGATTGCTTCACTCTGTAGTTAGTTTCTACATAACTTGCTTCACATTTTATTTCAACACTTGTTTTATATTTACCAAGAAGGAGGTACGATGCTAAGTCTAACATATGAACTATGGAGGAAACGTGAAAGGAAAGAATGATTCTGTTGATTCATGGGATTACCTAGTAATATCCTTGTCTTGCTGCTTATGTTCTGAACGTGTGTTGTTTACTTGTCAACCTTGGCTCACTATTCCTTTCTATTTCGTTGTTAAACTTAGTCTATGCTAAGAATATGATCGACCTTTACCCTGCTCATCGTATGCTGTAAACTAGTTAGTAATCTTCAAGTCATTACTTTACATGATAACTATTCATCTTCATGTTAATCGATTTGGAGCCAGGGGACCAAACGTTATTTATTGTTCAAGCTCA
This sequence comes from Begonia loranthoides, assembly GCA_022433065.1. Lineage (NCBI taxonomy): Eukaryota > Viridiplantae > Streptophyta > Magnoliopsida > Cucurbitales > Begoniaceae > Begonia > Begonia loranthoides. The sequence goes on along the minus strand of CM039468.1, from coordinate 42,422,399 downwards.
AGTATGTTAGTGGTTCATATTATGCTGCTGTATTACATGTTGAGTTGTTTATTTTGCTGTCAGTATAGTTATTTAAAAAGCATGTTCTCTCTCTGTTTCATTTTCATTATTTATTATTACTATTGTTTATAGTCATTTAACAAGCATGCTTCGTTATTCGTTTCCTTACTAATCACTGCTTATAGTCGTTTAACAAGCATGTATGACACTTCGAACCTGCTGTTATTTGTTGTTATTAATTCATTGTTATGCATGCTGTTATGATACATCGAAAAACTCAAATATATTAACACATTGGTTATATATACCAGCATGATCCATAGTCTTAATTTTGTTGTATTACGCTTCAAGAGCATGACTTACAGTCTATTTCGTTCATAATATTCTGCTGTGTTATTTTTGCCAATTAAAACATGATATGCGATTCTACTTCATTCATTATTTGTTGCTGAATAGTTAATTGCAATATTTTCCAGCGTATTTAGTTAAATAACGTGCTGTACAGTCCATTTTTCAATAATTGCTTAGTTAGCATGTTTAGGCTAAATAAATTGAATGCATTTTCCACCATTTTGTTGATATGCATTGTCGTTATTGTCGTTACTAAACATGTTTCACCGTCTGTTTGACCGACATTCACTACGGTTATTTCATTTAAGAAGCACGTTAGTCGTTTCGATTCGTGTGATTACTCACTGCTGTTTATAGTCGATCATGATAATTGTTGTGATATACGGTTGTCCCTAAATGATTAGTAAGGATGCTAGGTTGCACCACTTAGACATTTACTGCTGTTTCGTTAGTTGATGAAAAGCATACTTTTGCTATTTCGATTCATTATTCACCGTTGTATTAGTTGAATAAATGCATGCTTAGTGTTCATCTACTGCTGTTTCATTTTAGTCGATTAAAAGCATATTTTAGCTGTTCATTATATAAAAGCATGTTCTGTTCTTATTTTATTGGATGTTAACAACATGTTAGCTTCCACCTTATAGTTATGTGCCATCATCACCTTTGTTATATAAAGCATGTTTAAAGGTTTCTAAATAACATTTTTCCTTATTTCTATCGTTTAGTAAAAACTTCAAATTTAATTTACTCTTAAGATAAGCAAGAATGTTTCTTGGAACGTTTTTCGCTTGTTCCCAAAAGATATAATATCTTAACGTAACGTTAAATCAAATAAGAATCCAGGTTGTTACACAGGGTGGATTTGGACGGGTACGGATGGTGACCAGCGACCCGGTTGCATCTGAACCCGGTTTGGACGATTAGAATTTAACCATTGTTTGCTATGCAGACACCCCCATCATTCTTTCCAGCCTGGAATCACACCCTGCGTGAAAGACAACTTCTAGAAAAGCAGAAAGAAACAAGGGAGTGCTATCAGGAGAATGATTGTGGCTGGAGAATAAAAGACACAAACAGGGAGAGGAGATGGGCAGTGACGCGGGATTGTTTTTTAGAGGAGCTAAGAGCTCTCTGATGAAGAAGGGAACCGAGAGCTATAAGAAGAAAATGGAGCCCGAGAGCTGGAGGGGGAGTTAGGGCCGAGAGGTGAAGAAATGCAGAACTGATGGAGAGCTCTTTGGAATGGAGATGTTGGCCGAGAAGGTGAGGTCTTCTCCTATTCTATTGTGGTCCTTTAATTCTTGTTTTAAGATTATGTATAACTCTGATTACTTGGAATGAATATTTGTGATTTGGTTGGATGGAATAGTTTGATGTTCTGGATTTCTGAATGTGTATTGGATGGAATAACCTGTTAGGGTTGGAATGCTTTCAGTTGGTCTGCAAATACATTAATATTAATGTTCTGGATGGATTTAGATTATTAATACCTCTGTTAATTACTGCGTAGTGGATTGTGAAATATCGATGGAGGTTTGGAATTTTTTGAGTAATGATATGTAGAATTGGTATTAGTGGCTGGACTTGAGTTATTGGTCTGTCATTTGTTTCCAAAAGTATGAATCTGTTGGATTTCGTCCTACTGCGTAGTTGTGTTGGTTGTTGAAAATCTGCTATGTGATATTATGGAAAGTCTGTTGCCTTGATATGATTAGAAAATATTGATATTGGTATTAATTTGTGAAGGTATTAAAAAGAAGAAGAAGAATAACGACGAAATGCTAATGCACATTAAAGCTTCGAGGTAAGGACTTGAGTGTGTCTTGGCCAGTGGTGGCCCTACCCACAAGTAGTGTGCGTGAGTAGTGTCGGCTTCCTTGAATGATTTTCTGTTGTTATTTCCTTTGTTGATGATAGTGTAGATTTCTTTAGTATTTACTGGCGTTGATTTCCTTTGATGATAGTGTAGATTTCCTTTACTGTTAGTTTGTTTTCTTTTACTGTGAATGCTCTACTTGATAGAAGCCAATGTCGTGAATGATTAGTGTGTGTGAACGATGGGTGTAAAATGATGAGCTGAGGAGTATGAATGAGATAAGAGCCCCCCCCACCCCCTCTCCCTTAATTGTTCTATTCTCTATTAATTACTTGCTATTTATTGTCATTCTATGGTTCTATGCATATATTGTTTTGCATATATTGTGCTATAATTTGAATATGAGCAGTTAATTAGGGTAACAATTGTATGTCCACGTTTAATTATCTAGATTAACTAATTAACTAGTTGTTTAATTTACAGTGGTTAATCATTTTCTTGAGCATGTTAATTAACTAGGTTAACCAACTAGAATTATAAATGAAACATTTCTTTGAGCACGTTTAATTAACTTGAGTATGTTTAATTAACCGAATAGAAGTATGTTTAATCCTATAGGGTAAGACCCTTAAGCATGCTAGTTGTTATAGTCTCAGCATGTTTAATGAGCATGATTAATTGATTAGCATGTTTAATTAATTAAAAAGAATGATATTCGCATGTTAATTAACTAAGTTATGCCATATGTAATTTACTAATTGACTCTACTCAATTGAGCCTTTGAACCCGTTTGGTTAGTCTAAGGATGTAAACAATTTAGTAAATCCAAGCATGTGGACTAATGTCTAATTAGCTAATTAACGGTAATTAATTGGAGTATGCTTAAGTAAGCGTAATTACTTCTTGAACATGTAAATTGACTAATAATTAACTAGAATAATAACCATAATCCTTCTTGAGCATGTAAATTAATTAGGATAATTAACTAGAATAATAATGGTAATTCTACTTGAGCATGTTAATTAATTTGGATATCTAACTATAATAATAAATGTAGATATTTCCTGAGCATGTAAATGAACTAGAATAACAAGCACGTTAATCCATAGTATGTTAAGACTTCTGTTTCATGTATCGTTGTGTTTCATAAGTTCAAGCATGCTATAATTCGTTGTATATTGGTCAGATATGTGTGTTTAATTTTTGTATTCCTTTCATGATTTGCTATTTAATTTCTATAATATTTGTGGTTGGATTTCCTTACGTGTTTCGTTGTTTTTGATTTAATATCATAAGCGTTCTCCATTATGCGCTTTCAATTTCTACTATTCAACTACCTTCTTTTATATGCACACTTCAATTATTGCTAATGTTTGGTTATACTGCATCAAACATCATGTTAGCTAAAGAATGTGTCATCATGCATCATGTTAATAGAAATCAAGTAGGGAGTACCACCGGGTGGTACCCACACATGCATAATGTGAGGGAGAAAAATGTTAAGAAAATGATGAGATGAGAAAAGGAAGAAAAATGGGGAGTTGAGGGTGGATGGGAAGTCGGGTTTAGTCTGACAGCTAGGCACAACCCCTACCTTGACGGGAACGGGACCTAGTATGCACCCAGGAGGTTAGCCTGATCAACTATACCATTCCATACGGGTCCTTCAATCTCCCGCTCGATGTACGAGTAAAAACCAAAGAACCAACGACTTAATGAAAAGATTGGTTAGAACCAATGACTTAAAAACTAATGACTTCAATCTCCCCACTCCTAGAAGGACTAAAGAGAGGCATATCATATTGCATAAACCCTTTTCCTTACTAAGCCTTTGAGCTTATAGTTTACTTGTGGTGTAGGTGTAGGTACTTGTATATGAAATTAGTGCACTGACTTAGGAGTAAGGGCGAAAACAATATACAAATCAAAATGCAGGGATGAAGGATTTGCACGAGCGAGATTCATGGCTGGCTAGGCTAGAGAGAGTAAAGAGAAAATGGTTGTAATAAATTGTATCTATTTATTTAGTTTTCATTTCTCAAAATGTAGTATTCAATTGTTTAGTTTTTATATCTCAAACGATTTACGGTTCCGTTATGTTTTAATAAATCTCTTATGTTTTCATAAAAGATTTTATAAACGTTTCTGCTATGTTTGAAAGAAAAAGAGTTTTAACAGTCCGATTTTGCACTCTGATATTATCTTAAAAATATTTTAATAAAGTTTTTAGTGTTTGGATAAAAGTTTTAAATTTTTTCAAATTTTTAAAAGGAAAAGAAAAACTGGGTCGTTACAATTGTATTAACATCATGGGTTGTCTTAATTGAGTCCCACCAGAACCTTGTGTCTTGAATCAACGAATAAGTAGCACATGGAACTCTTTCTTCTTCCACTATTTTTGTATATTTGAACATGTGTTCTAGTACTTGGATCCATTCCTCCGCTTTGGTTGGGTCAGAGAAAATCCATCAAAGTTTGGTGGGTTTAATCGATTGAACTTCTCCCATCCAACTTCCTCATGAATAGGTTGCATCCTCCCTTGCTCCACTTTTTCCATCATTCGCTCTAGAAACTAGAACTAACATTCCACCAATTCAGACAACCGTTCAATAGCTTCATTTCTAGGGTCTATATTTCTCCGGGCTTATCTTACCATATTATATCTTAGAGGATCCTAATACAATCACTTAAGAAATCAATTTAGTAATGAAACCTATAGTTAAATTAAACATACTTATAGTTGAGAAAACACTCTCATGTGGAGGCATGCGTTGTCAAATAGTCTGTAGAAACGACTTTAACTCAGGTGCTCTAATACCATATTTGCAATGCCTGGTAGCGTAAATTCTTTTTCTTGCCATTTTTTAAAATTCATTTAGAAAAATCATGCCTTTGTAACTATACAACGAAAGTCTTAAATAAATCTCATTTAAATTCAAACAAAATAAATCTCAACATAAATATAAATATTCACAAAATATTTTAATTTAAATCCAAACATATTAAGAAAAGGCAATTAAAATATAAGGTCCTTCTTTTTAAATCATTTTTCTTCAAATCCTCACCCACTGGTCAATTTTGCTTCAACAACGCCTTAGCTCCACCCATTAGAATTCTCCATCAACCACAACTTTTATTTCTTTCCATAATCAGGTATATCATGAATGTCATCTCCACCTTCATTACAAATATTCAACTATGAACCTAATGCTCAGTAAGAGATGTATAAATTTCATGAGATGTGATTTTCATAAAAACATTTGTTTCATTTGTCTTTCACTTCTTTCTTTTTACTATTTATCATCGTGGAACAACTATCTAGGGGAAGAGTGGTGAACTTTGGCCAACTCATACCCCACGAAGAGTATGCATGACTATGGGACACATACAACTTACATCTTATGAACTTCAACATGACAATGTCAATTCCATGAGACTTCCATTAGTTGTCAAGCACTCAATGCGCAACGACCTGGTGAACTTTGGGCAAACCCCTGCATTAGTAGACTAATGGGAGTATCCCCATAGGTTAAACCTTTGGGACAGCGTGATCTCAACCCTCGTATCTTTTTTACGTACCTTAAACTCGTTTTTGTCTTTCTTACATTAAAACATATGCAGTAAAACATATTAGTTATTTTCTTGAAAAACATGATGCATGAAAACAAATGCAACATATGTGTATCTTAACCTTTCACTTGACTATTCCACAACATCATACTACATCCTCGAGATAGTGAAACATAACACATTATAATATATCCTCGAAGTAAGCATAACATGATAGCACATTCTCGAGTCAATGAAACATATCATATCATCTAACAATATAACATATCTTCAAAAATCACAAATAGAGCAACACATATTATCAAACAATGTAACATATCCTTGAGCATCAAATAATCACAACCTAATAGCTATAAACATCAAAATAATCCTAGTGTCTTTGTGATGCAGGTCAAAGACCAAACTCATGCAAGCATCACTTACCTGAAGTCTGTAATATCTAAATTTTTCCTACCGTGTACTTCCCTTAACATAAAAAAAGGAACCAAGTTAGTAGTAAGAAAAAGGTAAAACTTTTACACTTTGTTTCAAGGTCTTAAACTCAATATTTCATCATTCATCACCGTCGTCCTCCTAAAATACAAAGTCTTAACCATAAAAGACCTACTTTTAGAAAATTTGAGAGAGAATTCTTCCAGTCCTCGTGGCTCAAGAGTGATTAAGGTTTCGACTCAATCCTTCGTACTTATAAATTGTCAAGCTTGAAATTCCAGCAAAAGAAATCCTATAAACAACGAATTGTGAAATTATCATTTCCTTATCAATCCAAGAATCAAATCGTCGCTTGTAGATTCTATGAAAAATCATGTTTTGTCTGTAGTTACAATGGATGTGTGGGCTTTTGCTACGGACGTTTGCTTGTCTTTCTTCTCCAATGAGAATCTACCACATTTACATTTTACACATACTTTTATGGTCACCAACGTTTGAGCGGTCACCAACGCTTCTACGAACGCCAATGTTTATGTGGATTCTTCATCTCGTGGATCCCTCTTAATTTATCTCCAAATCGCTATCCACCACGTATGCTTATTCTTTTACAAATATGTCTCCTATGGATGCCAATGCTTATGCGGATACCATCATTTCTGCAGATACCTCTTCCTATGGATACTTCTATTCAATGACAATGTTTTACTCATTTTACTTATCCATCATGAAGGCATTCCCATTTGCAGATACGTTCCTTATCATATATGATGTCATCCATTCTGTAGACATGTTCCTTTCTGTGGACACATTCCTTTTCATGGATGTGTTCTTTTCTGCAACTTCACTGTTCCCCATGGCACACCATCTTTATAATATGATGTTGGCCATTCTGTAAACACAATCCTTTCCGCGGATGCATTCTTTTATGCAACTCTACTATTCACCATGGCACACCATCTTTATAAGACGATGTCGTCCATTTTGCAGACAAATTCCTTTTCACTTACACATTCCTTTATGTGGACGCATTCCTTTCATAACTCCATTGTTCATCGTGAACACATTCCTTAATATCCACAAATGTTTTTAAATCCAAACAAAGACGTTTCTTCCTCATTACTTATCTACCGCAGACACATTCCTTTCTGCAAGATACGTTCCTTATCCTAAAATGACATTGTCCATTCTGCTGACATAAACACTTTTGCAGACCCATCCAATCCACTTGCACATTGCGCCAATACTTAAATGATTTTCTTTAAATTTTCATTTCCTCACCTAGTGTAACTTACTTCATAAATATAGTATTTTAATTGAAATAAAATTTTTCATTACACAATAGATATAATTCTTTACTTGTGGCACTATTTATTCTATTTAAATTCCAAATGTCACATTACACATATAAGATTATTTGTATATATTTTCTGGGCGTTACATATTATAAGCTAGTGTTAGATAGTTTTTATTTTATTGTCCTTATGAATGTATGGTTAGATGATAGATGTAGATTAGTGCATAGTTAATTTTTTACAAGTCATTATGCTTGAAATGCGTGTTTTTTATGTGAGCGCAATAGTTCCTACTTTAGGACACTTGAAGAGCTTGTAGCTCAAGTGAGTGTTGCATTCTAAGTAGATTATAGGGATTAAGCATGTAGTCACTCGCCTCCAGGAATAAAAAATTTGAGACCATTTTGAGAGGTTTTGGGAGGGGCTATGACAAACTATACCTAGTAAATTGCAACAAAGGGAAGGTTTGTAATGACTTGCCCCATTGGCTCGCTACCGAGACTGCCAGAATAGTCGTCATAGAGCTACCGATGAATCAGATTCCCTAAGTGGGATGGCAACATCGATGTACACTATACACTCGATTGAAATCTACGACACTAGACATGAGGTGTGGAAACCCTCGCTTCTATGGACATCATAATCCATATGCCTGTATGTCAAATGGTCATCGACATACAAGAAATCACCTAATAGACCATTCATATTAATTATATAATGCAACGTCCCGTGACATAAAACCCTTTTTCATGCCATTTTTTTTAAATACATCATAAAATTCATACCTTTAAATGATCTAATGGAATTCTTAAAAAGAAATCTCATTTAAAATTCAAACATAATAAAATCCAATGTAAAATAAATGGAAATGTTTGCAAATACTTTAACTTAAAGTCCAAACATATTAAAGTAAATAATTAAAATACAAAGGTTTTGCTTTTTCAATTTACTTTCCTTAAATCTTCACCTATTGGTTAATATCGCTTCAACAATACCTTAACTTTACCCATGAGAGCTCCACTTTAATCGTAACTTTCATTTGTTTGTTTCTTCAGGAATATCATCAATAAATTCTTCATCGTTATCTACATCATAAAGTTCACCTATGAGTCTAACGCTTAGTAAGAGATGTATAGACACAACATGCATATGAGATGCAAGTTGTAAAAATCGTGTCTTTTCAGTAACATTCTTTCTTTTATCTTTCACTTAATAGTTTAGTCAATGTGGATAATTCAGTTTAGGGGAGAGAGTGACATCATTTAGTCCACCTCATGCAAAACAACCAACTCAACATCTTGCCCACAATGACTATTTACGTATATTCCGTCTGTCATTCAGTCTTTCATTCTTTCTTATCTTTCTTAATGAAAATATTTTTCATGATGCATGTAACATACACATAACACAAAATAACAGTCTAACAGTAAACACCTAATAATCAGCCTAACATACATGAACATAACGATAATAATGAGCATATCCTCAAATATCATCTTAGCAAAAACAATGAAGATAAAACAAGAGATCATATTCTCAAACAACATAATAACTAGTAATACCAAAACAACCCTAGCATCTTTTTGATGTAGACCAAAGGCCAAACACAAATAACATCACTTATCCTATCTGTAGATAGATTTCCTTCCGCAACAACACTATTCTCCACAAATATTGGTTAAATCCAAATGATGACATTTCCTTCACTATCATGGATGCATTTGTTTCCATGGATACACTTCTTTAATACAAAACAATACCATTTATTTTTGTTTTACTTAACTCTTTTTGTGCAGCATCTTTCTATTCTACACAAAATCTTTTCTTTCCACGGAAACATCTTTCCTTAAATCCAATGATTCTTGTTTAATCCTTTAATTTGATCTAATGATTTTTCTTCCACCCACACCCTCTTGTCATCTTTCCTTTCTGTAGAAGCATCTTTCCTTTTTATGAATCATTTAACAAAACGACAATGTTTAATTATTTAGTACTCTCCTAGTGGAACTTTTCCTTTACGCGCAAAATCTTACCTTTTTGTGGAAGCATCCTTTTATTTTGCCTTCTTCCACGTTTTTCTTCATCTTTGATCTCAGCCTTTCCTTGACCTCATCCAATGGTTGTTGTTTCCATTCTTCTGTTAAACATTCCTTCATCAAAACGACATTGTCTCATTCTTGGATACCCACACATCTGCAGGTTCCAACCCTTTTGCGGGCACCTACACTCCTACAAATTCCATTACATCTGCGGACACTGAACACTATCTGAACATTTCAAATCCGACAATCAATCCTTCATCCACTTTTCTTCACCCAAGGGTTCAGCCTTCGTTCAACCTTTCACAGACATCCTTTGATGGCAGTTTTCCAGATTTTGTAATTTAATTATATATTTTAATAAAATTCTTTGCCCAACATAACCTTCATCATAATTTCAATATTTTTAAATAAAATTCACAATTCCCAAAAATTCAAAAATTGTGACACTATTTATTAAGTTCCACAATGTCACATTATACTCATAAAGTATTTCTGCAAATTATCTGGGTGTTAAATATAACTCTATCCATCAACTCATATAAACCACTACATACAACGAGTGTCATATAAATTATTTTAAAGGGAAATTAACAAAATAACCTCTGTACTATGGAATCAATAATAAATCAACCACAAAATAATTTTTGTTAACAAATAAAACACTCAACTACGGAAAAAGAATGCAACAAATATCATAGTTACATTTTTCATTAAAAAATGTTATCTTTCTGCTGTGGAATATTGTCTTTCCGCTATGGAACATTGTCTTTCTACAGCGGAACATTGTGTTTTTGCAGAGGAACGTTGTCTTTTCGTTGCTGAAAGTGAGTTCTTGAAATAAAACTCAAGAAAGATTACTTTCCTTAGAGGAAAGACGACTTTCCGCAGAGGAAAGCTTTCCTCTGTAGATAAGGAATAAGTCCATTGTCTTCTTCATGGAAAAAACGAAAACAAGTTGTGATTCTTCCATGGATAGTAATACAATTCTAAATCATCCGACATCTAAAACATTATATATTCTTTTACACAATCTTCTAAATTGTAAAACTAAAAAAAATTAAAATTAACTTATACAGTATTTTCTCAAATCCATTGTCCATGGGTATTTGCTCTTTTCCACTGAAATAACGAGTTCTTGTAGTTTTTTCCAAGGGTATTAGCTCTTTTCCACTGCAAGTTCTTTGAAATGATTTGGTAGAGTCATTTCCTTCAAGTTAATGCTGATATTTGCATCATTCATTTTCCATAGTTGAGTGTTTTATTTGTTAGAAAAAATGATTTAGTGATTGACTTGTCATTGATCCCATAGTACAATGGTTGTTTAGTTAATTTTCCTGATTTAAATAGACAATTTTTGCCTCAAACATGACACACGATAAAAGAAAATCACAAGTCTAATACAATGATGTGTAGTCCACTTGCACTTTAACTTTGTAATCTACCATGTATCTTCAATTCCTTCCTAGTAATGACATATTTGCACAGTATTTGGTTCTTTTCTCCAAGGTCAAGTGTAGTAGCTCTAAGTCCCTTGATTTCCAGCTCACCACCACCGTCCAAACAGCAAGGAGGATGAAATTAATTAGGAGAAACACTCTTCCAGCAAGCTCCTCCCTCTTCCACCAACTTCTTTGATGTGCCACAGATTCCCTCCATTCTCAATCAAGCATGGAGATTTTCTAACTTTATTTCTAGTATTCGTTTTGTCGGCGATCAAAAGGAGGAGTATGCTCAAATCATCATTTTTGTCCATCCAACATCCATGTTCCACATGGTGTTGTTCAAAGTGAAGCATAATTGGAAGTTCAAGCTACAATTTGGGAGATAGATGAAACATTAGAAAAATTGCCATCAATCTGACCCCCGAGCAGTATTTGGCATATTCAGCAACCTATAAAATTTTATATTGAAATGTTCTCTTCATAAAACAAATATAGCTGACATTCCAAGCTTTCTAAAATGAGTATTTTTGTTAATTTTGAAGATCATTTTCTATTATTTAGATAAGTTTTGAGCAAGTTACACTTCTGCCAATTTCGAGACAGATTCTTTCCATAAATAACAACTTGTATCAAGGGGATTCCCATTTTCCCCTCCTCTGTGGTGCATCATTCTCTAACAATGGAAGATTTATTTTCTCTCTTGGTGGGAAAGCTTTGTGCTCACAAGTTTGGAGAAAGGAAAATAAGAAAAAGTTTTTGAACGATGAAGGTGAAACATTATTTTATCTCTTAAAAACCCTAAAATGGCTAATGGGTTCTTTTAGAATATCTCCATAGAGCTTTTACAAAATAACCCTCAAGTCTCTCCTTATATATTTAAACTTTTCAAATTCCCCTGTAATTGTTTTACACTTCAATTCTTTACATTCTTATCTAATTAACATCACATAATTTCTTTCATATTAATTTATTGATATTTTAATGAAATCAATAACTTTTTACTATATCAATTCAATCTAGAGAAAAGCGTGTAATTACTTATGTGATGGCAAAAATTTTATAGTATGTTGGGTTGAATAAAAATTTTGGGATATTACAAGGTTTGAGATCCAAAATAACTTTGTTGACACAAATTGACATCACCTCTGGCAACTACAAAAACTCGGTCATGATGTAGTAATTTGAGTATTAGCTGAATTAGAAGATACATGTTTACCATTCATTGAGTAATTACTCCTCAAGTGACTTGGCTACTTGCAGGGATGACATACATGCGGCCCACTACTGAAAGATCCACTGCTCCTCCCAGTACGACCACCTTGATCCCCCTAATTCTCAGCTTTCCTCTAATTCTTCTTTGTCATCTTTCATTTGGTAGACTACTCTTTGTTATTCTTACCTTTGTACTCTCCAAAGAATTTTTCAAGGTAACTCCCAACAAGTTGAGGATCAGCCATCACCTTAAAATAGTCTAAACTCCTCAATAGATAGGCAAGAACGAATCTTAGACCTCAAATTCTTTCTGAATTTTATCATTCTATCCATTGGATCCAGATCTTTGATATGCTAAGAAAGCTCCACAAACATAGCATGATATTTCATAATTGTCAGCTCTTTTTATTTTAGGTCATGATAAGTGCTAATCATATTCTGTCGATGTCTAGTGCTACAATAATTATCTTGAAAGATGGCCTCAAAATACACCAATTCATCATGTTCTCTACACCATACCTCTATCTTCTTCTTAAAGTAAAAAGTATCAGAGCCAATTTTGTACTCTGTTAAGACTCTCGTGGCATTCAAATTATTCAGAATCATGTGCACTCTATTCTTTGCTGTTAGCGACCTAATCCATCCTCAAACACTAGGAATTCCTACATCCAAACTCTTTAAAGAAATTCATGCTCAAGTTTTGCACCCTACCATTTATGGGTAAGCTTTATAGCACATCTCTTAAGGATACAAAAGAGTCAATAGGCTACGACTTAGTCATTTGTGTTACTAGAGCACATACTCTATAGGCTCTTCTCATAGCGATATTAACTATAAAAAAAATTCATATCATGTGTTAGTACAACATTCTTATGAACAAAAAATTATAAGTCTCTTAAATATTATTATACTATCTATCTTGTTGGTGTCACTTTCAAGATGATCAAGCTGACTTTGATACCTTAAATTTCTGTGACAACGAAAATGAGACTATGATGAAAATAGAGAATGATCTAACCATTAAAAAGATACAAGAAATGATTTAACTCCAACTCACCTCCATAGTCCTTGATAATTATCGCAAGTAGACTCGTCTAGAACACCGATTCATGATTAATGTGTCAATATTCTAACTCTAAATCGAACATCCAAGTTAGGTTTTGAAATTTTTTATAAAAAATTACAAAAATTAGTGGAATATTTTATTACCATGAAAACTCTCATGTATATCGCAAGATTATGTAGGAATTTTGAAAATCGCTATGAATCCAATAGAATCCACTCCACATTCTTTGCTTTTCTTTCTCAAGCGACTGTTGTCTCTCCATCTAAATTGACAAAATGAGAATTAGCTCATAGGATAATAAGTAAATATACTAACCTAGCTTACCTGATGACAAGACCCATTAGTCATTATTTCAAAACTTATGTCATCATTAGATGTTGTAATGGTTATTATAATTAAGATAAAAATTTTTGAATTTGGCACATACCAATTAAGTTACCAATTTTTGTAGAGAGAGAGATCACTTCTCATTAATGTGATCTCATTAATTGATGCATGGCAACTTAGGTTTTCATAGAGAGAGAGAGATCACTTCTGATAAACGTCAATGTCTGCTTTATTAATAAGTTAAAGTTCAAAATCTTTTATATCAGAAAACAATAAAAGAGAGAGTTCAAGTATCAGTTGTATGGACCTCCTAGACATGTTAAATGTCAGTGTAATTAATAAAAAAAACTCTGAACTATAAAGTTAGTGACAAACCAAACTTTAAACTAATTTTACTAACAACTAAACCCCTGAACTATGAAAAATGAACAATGCATACCTCGTAGTTATGTTTTCCATAAAAAAAATGTCACCCAGACATTTTTCGGTGTTGAAAGATGTCCAAGGCTGATCTTTGGACGTCCCTTAGTGTTATAGGACATCCAAGGATCAACCTTGGATGTGAATTGGTCTACAGCCGACCTGATATTGCAGCCATGGAGATTTTTTTATTTTTTGATCGCCGAGAAATAGGTTTGTGGATACTTAGTTTTGAAAGGATAGGTGACTACGCATGAGGTATATCCTCGAAAATGTTGGTGATCGTGAATGTGTTTGTGTCTACAGAAGTGTTGGTGTCCGCACATACTTGGTTTAAAAAAGACACGTGGTTGCACTTGAGTGGTGTTTGCTGAGTGATTGGATATCTGCAGTGGAAGCTTTGGTGTCTGCCGATGTGAGGTGGAATCCATAATATGAGGTTTGTCTGTAGAAAGATGTGACGTGGCAAATTTTGATTGGCAAACAATTTGAGCGGATATCTTAGCGGAAGCGTTGGTGTATGCAAAAGCGTTGGTATCGATGGATGTGAGGTAGAATCCACAAAATGAGATACGTGGTGGATTGTGATTAGAGAACAATGTGAGCAGATATCCGTAGTGGACAAACTTCACTCTGCGAATTTGTAGTGTTGTAAGAAAAACAATAATTAGTATTAGAAAGAAATTATGCTTAAGGGTATATGTGTGTGTGTGTGTGTGTGTACAATTTTGTAAGAAAAACAATAGTTAGTATTAGAAAGAAATTATGCTTAAGGGTGTGTGCGTTCGCGTGTGTGTATAAATGTAAAGAATTTTAATAAAAGGAGAAAAGAATAATAGTTTAAATTGGGTAGAAGTTAGAATGGAAGGAATCAGATATGCAGTGTAATGCATATTTTGACTGTGATTTATGGACGTTATAAGAAATTTTTTTTGTTAAGAAGTTGTCTAAAGATAGGGTCTGCAAGAACATACTGATCCGCAGAAGGAAAGGATTCATATGTTGCACAGTGTCGTTTTGGATGAAGGAAATGGTTAGGATGAGCGGAGCAAATGGCAATCGTTGGATCTAAGGTACGAGAGGGGTATACATCGTTAGATTAAGAGCAAATGGAAGGATGTCGTGGAAGGGTAAAGATTCTATGGATTAAATAGGAGGCAGATCATGGATTGCTTGATCGAGTATTTGATGCTTCCATGAGGGATGGAAGATTCGTTGCGAAAGAGAGTTGGGCCATTGGATTCTATAATCGAGAGTGTTGATAGTCATTACATCAAGGAAGGAAGCCTCTGTTGTGAGGGAGAATGGAGGGCTGTAGATGAGAAGAGTAGGCGGAGGATCTACTGTTAGATGAGAAAGGGTGAATGAAAAAAAAACTTCTGCGAGAGAAAAAGATTATTGTGGAAGAGAAAGGGATCGTTGGATTAAAAAGATAGATGAGACGAGAGCCATTGGATCAAGAAAAAGATTTTTTTTTGCGGCGATGAAAGATTCTATTTGGAAGGAGATAGAATTTTTGGATTTGATTGAGGATGAAACATAGACCGTTAGGATGTTGATGGATTGCAAGAGAAAGAGAAAAGTGTTGCTGAAGGATTAAACATGATCAATTGGATTGGAAGTTACCATTGGAAACAAGTCCATGGAAAGGATGGTGTTCGTAATTTAAAGGGACATCATCATTTCAAAGGAAAAATGTGTCCATGGTGAAATAAACAAGGATAGGAACGATGTTGTTTTGACTAAAGGAACCCAGCTAAATAGTGAAGTCACGTGAACATAGACGTCCATAGACAGCGACGCTTTTGAAAATATGATGTGGCATGAAACAATTGGTTTAGCGGGATGAATATCGAAGAGAATATGCGGCATCCTGTACTTCCGCAACTATAGATCATCATATTGGAGTCATTTATAGATGATGAAGAATGTTAACAAACTTCAAGACGATGTCATTCAGATGATAACCATGGACATTCGATTGTGTTCTAGATGTGGAAAAATTATTACCATGAAGGTTAAGGTTGGTCGAAGAGGTCATACAGATGTTTTGGAAAATGAAAGGTGGCGACCTCTCGGTTGAAGAGATAAGATTTACAGAATAGTTGCGGATGAATCTGGATGTGATAAGTGCAAAGAAATAATGACTCTTCACTTCATTGATAACTTCTCTTTTTACAGGGTGAATGCACGAAGTCATTGGTTTGTTATAGTGGTAAAAGACACTCTGAACTGGGGTATTTTCAAGGAAGGAGAACCCAAGAAGATTGTTGTCTCATTACAATGGCTGATGAATCCACAAACAAAGGAGAGAGATAGTCATGCAATGTGAAAAACTACGAGGAGAACAACCACTTTTCAGTGGTAGAAGTATTTATGAATAAAGGAGATAAGTAACACTTCATTGGAGTATGTATAAAGAACTAGGTAAGTAATGACGCATGTGTTTGGCCCTTCTAGGACTACACCACAAAATGCTAGGATTAAATTTGTTGATGATCTAGTATGATGATACAGATGTTTTGAGGTATTAGTTGATTTGTCTTTTAATATGTTGGATGATATTTGATGGTACTCTGTGATTTTATGATATGTTAGTTATGTTATATATGTTTGAGGACTTGTTGATATTATAAATATTGTTGGTTAATGTCCGTCTTTTGATGATAATGATATCTTGGAGATTTGATGATCGGTTAGGTGATGTTATATTCAGATGTTGTCCTATAGTTTGTTGATATTGTTGTCTTAAGAATTTGTTGATCTGTTAGATGATGCTATATTACTTGGTGATTTAATGATCTATATAAGTTGCTTGAGGATTTTATGACATGTCAGATGACATTCTATTTTGATGATGATGTGTATAGTTGCATGTAGGTTACGTGTTCATGCATCATGTTTTCAGAAAAGATGAACGAAAATGTTTTTCTCATGCAAATGATTTTCATGTAAGAAAGATAAAAGACGATAAAGATACGTGAATAGGTCTAGAGGACAGGCTATTCTGAAGGGAAATAAGGGGTGAAGATACATGTAGTTTGTCTTTGGTTGATGTCAGGGAAGATCGGTCAATGTTAGTCGTTGTGCATTGATCTGCACAACAGCTAACAGAAGACTCCATTGATGCATTGTCTATCACCAAGGATCTAGATACTTGTGGTTTGCCTCTGGTTGATGCCGAGGCAGATCGGTCGATGTCAAGGCTAATCGGTCTATGTCGGTCATTGTGCATTGATGTGCGCATCAGCTATCAAAGGACTCGGTTGATACCTTGTCTAACACTCAAAGTTTGAGATTGTCTTATAGAAGAATACTCATTCCTAGAAAGAGAAAGAACAAAAATAGAAAAAAGAAAAATAAAAGGATCGACATGTTTTTAATGATGACAACATGTTTTTAATGATAATAGTTCATGTTTTTAATATTCATTACTTACTAAGCAATAGACTTATAGATGAGTTTTGTGGTTTAGGTAATGGAGTAGATGATGATACATGGAGCAAAAAAACTAGAAGGAAAGAAACAGTTGATGGAGTATTCTCTATGATGAAGAAGGCTTGGTGTTGTTACAATAAAAATTATGTTAAAGAGAATTTTAATGTATTATGTAAAAAATATATTTTAAGGAAAGTTAAGTTCATTTTATGTTCAATAAGAAAAGTCTTCCGCTATGCACAAGTTTTCCAAGAAAAAGATTATTGTCTTAGAAGATTAAAATATATGTTTTCTTTCAAAAGGTTTTAAAATATGTAACAACCCTATATTTTTAAGTTGGATAATTATCGGGGTATTATCGAGGACGTCCGGAGCGTTAAGACTAGGAGCTATTCCATTACGTTTTCCCTGGTATACATGATGTAATCAAAATGTTGGACTTATAAGGACATTACATGGCATATCTATACGTGTCGTCTTATGATGCCTATTTATGGGGAAGACGTTATGGAATGAAAGTAAAGTTGGAATAGATAAAGAAAAGTGGAAATTTTGGTGTTGCAGACGCATACGGAGGCAGTGCGGATGAGAAGTCGTCGTCTGCATGTGTATGTTGTGGACGCCTTAGGATTTGGGACGAGTGAGGATGAGAGAGATGCGTCATAATGTGTCTGATTATGGACTTTCGGACGCATGCGGATGACTTGCGAACAAAGGAGTGTCATCCGCAAGTGCTTGGCCACGCTAGCATTAGGCTTAGGATGACTTAGGACGCATTGCCTCGTCCCAACTTCACTGTACTGTGATGTTACGGACAAGGTTCTGGACGATACGGACGCGAGTTGCTTTGTCCACATCAAATCTATTATAATTCTGGACAGTTTCGAATGGGTCTAGATGACTGCGGATGCGTAAAGGTATCGTCCAATTTGAATCTATCCATTTTATGGACACTTTCAAATGACGGCGGACGACATGTGCGGACGCCTTATCGCGTCCGTAAGTCACCTGCAGATGGTACGGACATGGACAAAGACGCCTCTCCTCGTTCCAAGCATTATTTAGCCTATGAGATTTTAGTCTTGAGGACGAATGCGGACGAGACTTAGGCGTTCGCACTCGTCCGAATCATCGAAGAACTGCGATAGCAGAGATTTAAAATCAGAGGAAAACAACGCCCATCCAATAAAATCATAGCGCTTCAACACTGAACCACACCTCCGACAATCCTGACTAGCCAGAGATTTGTCCCCTGCCACACGTACGATTTGCCTCCCACTCCAGGTATGTAACCATCCCTCCTTCCCCTCCTTTGTCTTCAGCTTCTCCTTCTTCCTGCGTAAGGGAGAAGTGTTCCAGGGAAAGAGAGGGTGTGACCATGTAAGAGAGGGGTTCTGAGAGTGAGAGATTGTGAGCTAAGTGGTGGGTTAGCCGTTGAAGGTTGAGTGTGTAATGTGAGTGAGTTCAGGAGCTAGAAGTGGGTGAGCTGTTGGAGTTGCTGCTATCCGCGAATTTGGGGCTGTGAGTGGAGGGTTGTCCCTGTGGTGTTTGTTGATAGTAGTAAGGAAATATAGGTGTCTTGGCCATTTGGAGGCCCTACACCACAAGTGGGTGCTTGTGTTTAGTGTAAATAGTTTACTGCTAAATGTTATTTGTCTTAAAATGCTTACTAAAGTATGTTGTTTGTCTTAAACTGCTCGCTGCTAGTTGTTAGATAGTTTTTTATTAGACGATAGTTCTCTTGGATGATTTTCGTTGCATTTCCTTAATGATTTCGTGGCTGGTTTATGTAGTGTTAGAGGTGAGTTGTGTTCTGAAATTTTAGTCAAGTGTTGTGATACTTTCCTGTTATTGGTGTGCTCTGTAATGCCTTGTTTACTAATGAGATGATAAATGAAAAAGGGTGTTGAATGATTAAGGTTCTAATGTGATGAATGTAGAATGATAGATGATCATGTAAAGTCTGAAAATGAGTAAGGGTTATTGGATGATTAATTGTTGTGTAGTTACTGTGTTAATTCCTTGCTGTCATTGTTTTGTCGATAGTTGTGCTTCAGTTTGGTTTCTTTGTGAAATTAACTCAAGCATGAAATTCATATAATAAATCAACTAGCATGTCCACTTACTTAAACATGTATAATTTACTTGTTTAACCCATCAACCAACGGTGTGTTTTCTTTACTGTTAAGAAATAGAGAATGATGAACTAAAAAGAGGAATACGTAAGAATAAGGTAGAGCTAAGAGTTTTATTTTGTTATTGGATGTCTAAATGTTATTAATTCTTCCATATTGTTCTGTTAAGTTATGAAGCATGTATGCACGTTATGTTTTGCTGTCATATCTTGTTAATTTTTCGTCAAATTGCAAAGCACGTTGTATGTTTTAATTCACTGTTACGCATGTATATTAGTTCAAAACATGTACATTAGTTGTACTTCGCTGTTAGACTTTGTATCTTACAGATAATATCAAAGTATGTTGTATGTTCTATTTGCTGTTAAGTTTACTGTTGTGTTGCCGTTATTTCTAGCTTTAATTCAAAGCATGCTAACTGTTTTATGTCGTTATTCGTTCGCTGTTATATGCTGTTAATTCCTAGAGAATTTGGGAGCATGTTAGACATTTTATTCGTTGTTAGAATTTTTGTTCCTTGACTGTTAAGTTCTGTAGATTCTGATGTTCGTTAGCATGTATGTTGGCTGTTTTATTGAACGTACACATGATTATTTTCTGCTAATATGAAGTGCGTTAATTCGCTGTTTGTTAGTTGTTGTAATTCTGTGATTGACTCCCGTAGTTATTCCATAGATATTCTGGATGTTGGTAGTATAGACTTGTGAATTCGTTGAATGAATGATAATGTTCGTAGTTATATTTGTGTATTGCATTTACGTGCATCATGATAATAGACATCATAGGATATACCACCAAAAGGGGGTCGGTATTCATGTGTGAGAAGAAAATGAAGAAAACAAAGGAAAGTAAGGGAATTGGAGGTTGGAGAGATGGTCCGGACCTAACCGGTCGACTCGAAACCCCTTTTACCCTTCCCTACACGGGTTGTGCGAGCTTGTCTACCGTAAGGTGTTAGGTGCCTGGTAACTGCTATGTCTCCGCCAAGAATCTCCAATCTCCCAACTCGATCTACGAGTTTATGATATATGTAACCGTGAGTAAAGAGCGGTTTGGGGAGGATCAAATTCTGACATAATGAGTTAGAGGCATTCATATTGTATTAACCATTTTCCTTACTGGGTCATTAGGCTGACGTATTACTTGTGGTGTAGGTACAACGACGAACAGATAATAATAGATTCATATACGAGGAATGACGAACAAATGATAAAGCAGAGGTGAAGGATTTACACGGGTGAGATTGGAGCTAGCTAAGGTAAGAGTGAATAAGAGACGGTTGTAATCACATAAAGTTTTATTGTATTGTCCTCAATTGTTTAGTTTCTTCTTTAAATGATTTACGCTTCCGCAATGTTTTAGTTGATCCACTACGTTTTAGATAAAAGGTTTTATAACGCTTCTGCAACGATTTCATAACGGTTTTAATGAAAGGTTAGTAGCGGTCCGGTTTATGTCGCACTCTGATGTGTTTTGTTTTTAAAAAGATATTTTAAATTTTTTGCATTTTTAGAGATTAAAAAAAATCAGGTCGTTACAATTGGTATCAGAAGAGTAGTTTTGGAAATGATTTTGTAAACTGCTCTGATCATTTTTAAAACCAAGTCCATAGCTCTCTTGTTTCGTTTTACTGCATTTTAAATGAGCTCTGGTGCATTTTGTTAAGTAAAATGATTTTGATAAAGTGAGACTAAGTAACGAAGCCTGCCTAGCAACACGAGCCTCGATGTGGAAATCCTTCATCACTGCAAGTAACTTCCTAATACTTTAGTAATGCATGATTTCCTTCTTGTAGTTCGATAAATGAAGTGTTAGGAATTAATGGTGGGAATTAGTAGGCTTAGTGAGGATGAATATTTCATTTGTATTGAGTTTGTGAATTCGCGATCATGTCTGATGTAGTTCGGATGGTGTACTTGGAATTGAGAATTTTGATTTTTGAGGTTATGATTATGATCAATGAATGAATGAACAATGGATATTCTGGAACTGTTTGGGGTTTTCTGCAGGATGTATGTATAGCTTTGGGGGAGTAAAAACAGGGGAGTTTCTACCCAAAGTTTTGGAAATAAGTGAAAGGAAAATCCCGAGTGAAGTTAGATCAACTAGATAGTTAACCGAAGTCGCCTGAGTAGCAAGCATGAATTAGACCCACTAGATAGTAAGCATGAACGCCTAGGTTACAACAAATTTGACAGAAGATAGATTAGCTAAAGACGAAACTGAAGTAGAGGAGTAGGGTTTCCGTAACCAATTAGTCATCCCCTTAGTATGACCTTGTAGAAGGACTTAGAGAATAAGGTTGGAATTTTAGAGAAGTTAGAAGAGGAGCCTAGTGGAGGTTGTAAGAAGTGACCGAGAATGGTAGTTGACTAAGAACGCACTAGGTTAGATTTCTTGCAAGGACGAGAGGTTCAAGGTCTAGTCGGGTAGGATGACCAACTTGGATTTGATGGCAGTTTTTGACGTAAGTGGAGCAGTGTTGGATTAGTAATCGAAGGGATAAGAGTACTTATGTCTGGCTTGGATCATGTTCTCCATCTCGATTTGGTTTCACTCAGGGTAACCAAGGACATGACTCCACAACTGTACGGCAAGAGCAGATTCAATCAGTTGAACTTCTTCTGGAATGAGTACAGAAACTATGACGGGAACAGTGCTAGAATAGGAACGGGAACGGGAACGGATACGAAAAAAAAAACGAAGTTTCCAGAGTGATTTATGGGAATGGATACGAGAACGGGAACTGAGACAGAAATGGAGATAGCGACGGGAACAAAAACCTGGAACCGATCAAAAACGAGTGCAGATACAAAAAGAGAAGCAAGACGGAATGCATCCTACTCAGCCATGTAATGATGTAGTTTGAAACTCGGGAAAGCTTGGATGAGCGAAATTTGATGGTGGAGAGTACTTTCGAGCATGCGAGGATGTGGGTGAGTGAGGAAAGAGTATAAGTGCTAGACCCTAGGTCGCTAAGTGCAAGGGAACTGAAGGGTAGAATCATGTGATTGTGAGTTCGATGTTAAGTTGGTGTTGAATTCACATGGAGCTGGTGATGAGAATTTGATGCGGAACGTCAAATTAGGAGGGAAATGCTGCGATTTCAAGGGTTTAATGGCAATGGTGGAGTAATTATCAGATCAAAGTGATGCTAGGATATAAGAAAGTTACTATTTTGCTCTTGATGTTGAAGAATGGCGATGATTATGCCATTTCCCTTCTTTGGAAATGATGCAATCAGAGCGTGTAGCGTAAGTGTGATGCATGAATGCGAGAGTTAAAATGACTTTTGGGGGTACAAGAGACGTGGTTGGATGAAGTCAAGCTAATAGCTATAGGTAAAAGACAGAGTTAGTAGCCTAGATAAGCGCATTCGTAGGACAACACGGGGACAACGTCATCAAATGTGATAGCTAAGAAGAGATTTGATGCGTAGCATAGCGTTAGTGAGAGTACTAGGAAGGGGCAAATTTCGAGGACGAAATTTATTTAAGGGGGGGAGTATGTAACACCTAGTATTTTTAAGTTGGATAATTATCAGGATATTACCGAGGACGTTCGGAGCGTTAAGACTAGGAGCGATTCCGCTATGTTTTTCCCGTATACGTGATGTAATGGAAGTGTTGGAGTTATGAGGACAATACATGGCATATCTATACGTGTCGTCTTACGATGCGTATTTATGGGAAAGATGTTATGGAATGAAGTTAAGTTGGAATAGATAAAGAAAAGTGGAAATTTTAGTGTTGTAGACGCATACAGACGTGGTGCGGACGAGAAGTTGTCGTCCGCATGTGTATGTTGTGGACGCCTTAGGATTTGGGACGAGTGAGGATGAGAGAGATGCATCCTAATGTGCCTGATTATGGACTTTCGGACGCATGTGGATGACTTGCGGACGAAGGAGTGTCGTCTGCAAGTGCTTGGCCACTCCAGCATTAGGCTTAGGACGACTTAGGACGCGTTGTCTCATCCCAACTTCATTGTACTGTGATGTTGTGGATGAGGTTCCGGACGATGCGAACGTGAGTTGTTTCGTACGCATCGAATCTGTTCTAATTCTGGATAGTTTAGGACTGGTCTGATCGACTACGGACGTAAAGGTATCGTCCTATTTGAATCTGTCCATTTTATGGGCACTTTTGGATGACAGCAGAAGACAAGTACGGACGCCATATCGCGTCCGCAAGTCGCCTGTGGATGGTACGGACATGGACGAGGATGCCTCTCCTCGTCCCCAAGCATGATTTAGCCTATGAGATTTTAGTCTTGTAGACGAATGCGGACGAGACTTAGGCGTCCGCACTCGTTCGAATCATCGCAGAACTGCAATAGCAAGGATTTAAAATCAGAAGAAAACGATGCCCATCCAATAAAATCGTAGCGCCTCGACACTGAACCACACCTCCCCTGCCACATGTATGACTTGCCTCCCCCTCCAGGTATGTAACCATCCCTCCTTCCCCTCCTTTGTCTTCAGCTTCTCCTTCTTCCTGCGTAAGGGAGAAGTGTTCCAGGGAAAGAGAGGGAGTGACCCTGTAAGAGAGGGGTTCTGGGAGTGAGAGATTGTGAGCTAAGTGGTGGGTTAACCGTTGAAGGTTGAGTGTGTAACGTGAGTGAGTTCAGGAGCTGGAAGTGGGTGAGCTGCTGGAGTTGTTGCTATCTGTGAGTTTGGGGCTATGAGTGGAGGGCTGTCACTGTGGTGTTCATTGATAGTGGTAAGGAAATAGGGGTGTCTTGGCCATTTGGAGGCCCTACAGCACAAGTGGGTGCATGTGTTTAGTGTAAATGGTATACTACTAGATGTTATTTGTCTTAAAATGCTTACTAAAGTATGTTGTTTGTCTTAAAATGCTCACTGCTAGTTGTTAGATAGTTGTTGAGTAGACTATAGTTCTCTTGGATGATTTCCGTTGCATTTCCTTAATGATTTCGTGGCTGGTTTATGCAGTGTTAGAGGTGAGTTGTGTTCTGAAATTTTAGTCAAGTGTTGTGATACTTTCCTGTTATTGGTGTGCTCTATAATGCCTTGTTTAATAATGAGATGATAAATGAGAAAGGGTGATGAATGATTTAGGTTCTAATGTGATGAATGTAGAATGATAGATGATCATGTAAAGTCTGAAAATGAATAAGGGTTATTGGATGATTAATTGTTGTGTAGTTACTATGTTAATTCCTTGTTATCATTGTTTTGTCGATTGTTGTGCTTCAGTTTGGTTTCTTTGTGAAATCAACTCAAGCATGAAATTCATATAATAAATCAATTAGCATGTCCACTTACTTAAACATGTATAATTTACTCGTTTAACCCATCAACCAACTGTGTGTTTTCTTTAATGTTAAGACATAGAGAAGGATGAACGAAAAAGAGGAATGCGTAAGAGTGAGATAGAGCTAAGAGTTTTATTTTGTTATTGGATGTCTAAATGTTATTAATTCTTCCATATTGTTCTGCCAAGTTCTGAAGCACGTATGCATGTTATGTTTCGCTGTCATATCTTGTTAATTTTTCGTCAGATTGCAAAGCACGTTGCATGTTTTAATTCACTGTTACGCATGTATATTAGTTCATAGCATGTATATTAGTTGTACTTCACTGTTAGACTTTGTATCTTACGGTTAGTATCAAAGCATGTTATATGTTCTATTCACTGTTGTGCTGCCGTTATTTCTAGCTTTAATTCAAAGCATGCTAACTGTTTTATGTCGTTATTATTTCGGTGTTATAAGCTGTTAATTCCTAGCGAATTTGGGAGCATGTTAGAAGTTTTATTCGCTGTTAGAATTTTTGTTCTTTGACTGTTAAGTTCTGTAGATTATGATGTTCGTTAGCATGTATGTTGGCTATTTTATTCAATGTACACATGATTATTTTCTGATAGTATGAAGTGCGTTAATTCCTTGTTTGTTAGTTGTTGTAATTTCGTGATTGACTCCCGTAGTTATTCCATAGATATTCTGGATGTTGGTAGTATAGACTTGTGAATTCGTTGAATGAATGATAATGTTCGTAGTTATATTTCCGTATTGCATTTACATGCATAATGATAATAGACATCATAGGAAATACCACCAAAAGGGGATCGGTATTCACGAGTGAGAAGAAAATGAAGAAAAGAAAGGAAAGTAAGGGAATTGGAGGTTGCAGAGATGGTCTGGACCTAACCTGTAGACTCGAAACCCCTTTTACCATTCCCTACACGGGTTGTGCGAGCTTGTCTACGTTAAGGTGTTAGGTACTGGGTTACCACCATGTCTCCGAAAAGAATCTCCAATCTCCCAACTCAATCTACGAGTTTATGATATATGTAACCTGAGTAAAGAGCGGTTTGGGGAGGATCCCATTCCGACATAATGAGTTAGAGGTATTCATATTGTACTAACCCTTTTCCTTACTGGGTCATTAGGCTCACGTATTCCTTGTGGTGTAGGTACAACGACTAAAAGATAATAATATATTCATATACGAGGAACGATGAACAAATGATAAAGCAGAGACGAAGGATTTACACGGGCGAGATTGGAGCTAGCCAGGCTAAGAGTAAATAAGAGATGGTTGTAATCACATTAAGTTTTATTTTATTGTACTCAATTGTTTAGTTTTTTCTTTAAATGATTTACGCTTCCGCAAAGTTTTAATAGATCTGCTACGTTTTAGATAAAAGGTTTTATAATGCTTCCGCAATAATTTCATAACAGTTTTAACGAAAGATTAGTAGCGGTCTGGTTTATGTCGCACTCTGATGTGTTTTGTTTTTAAAAAAAAATATTAAAATTTTCGCATTTTTAGAGATTACGAAAAATCGGATCGTTATAGTTTTTAAGTGATAACCAAATTTAAGAAAGAAATTAAGAAAAAAAGTTTAAAAATTTGAGTCACTACAAAATTCATCCTCATATTTGAAACTCAAGATCACGATGTAAATTTTCAAATTTTTTATCTAGAGTGCCTTAAACCTTTGTTTACAGTCTAATACTCAATAAAATATAAATCAATTTTTTTTTTTTTTAAATTCTCCTAATTCTTGAAGAATAATAAAAAAAAACATTAAATGGGGACAATTACATGATTTTTTAAAATTAATTTATAATATTTTTTAATTTTATATACCACAATTACATATATTTATTAGAATTTATAAATCACAAAGCTAATAAGATAGCAAATGATACTTTTAGTTTCAAAACTCAAAAAAAAAAAAATCACATCCATAGAAACCAATGCTTTCGTTACAGATATTCGCTTACATTGTCCACCAATCACAATCTGCCACGTACTTCATTTCGTAGATTTCACCTCACATCTATGAACACGCTCACATTGTCCGCCAATCACAATCCGACATGTACCTCATTTTGCAAATTTCACATCATATCCGCAGACACCAACGTTTACAGGGCAATTATCCTCTCACATTGTCCATCAATCACAATCCACCATGTATATTATTTCGCAGATTCCACCTCACATCTGCAGACACCAATGCTTTTGCTATGGATATCCGCTCACATTGTCTGTCAATCACAATCTACCACATCATATCTTTTTGCAGACAAACCTCATTTTTGCAAATTTCACCTCACATCTGCGGACATCAACGCTTTCACTGTGAATATCTGATCACTCTGCCAACACACTAATAAATGGCCACATGTCCATTTTAAACTAAGTATCTGTAGACATCAACACTTTCAAGAGCACAAACATATTTGCGATCACCAACATTTATTCGGATACACCTCATGGCAGTCACTCATCCTTCCAAAACTATGTATCCACATACCTATTTCTCGTCAATCAAAAATAAAGAAATCTCCATCGCTGTAAAATAACGTTACCTACTGATCCGTTCATGTCTAAGGCTAATCCTTGGACATCCTCTGTAACACTTCAAAAATTTGCACAAATACTTTTATATGTAATATAGCATTTTGGGATTTAAATGGAATAATTTGTGTCACGAATTGGAGAATTATATTGTTCCTTGAAAGATTTTATTTTTTATAAAAATATGTGACTTATTAAGAAAATTAAGGAATTAGGAAAGTAGGTGCGGAAGGAATTTTGTTAAAAATAAATATTATGAAGTACGTTACACTTGGGTGTGAATAAAAAAGTCAAAGAAAAAAAAATTTAGTGTCGGCGCTTGTGGATTGGAATTGGTCCGTGGAAGCCTTTATGTTCGTGAAAGTAAGGTGTTTGCAATCGAAATGTGTACATAGTAGACAGCTATTGGCAGATAATGAGGATGAGTGGTATCCAAGAAAGTGTAGGATCTACAGAAGCGAACATGTCTGCAGAAAGGAATGTATTCATGGAAGTGTTTGTATGTACAGAATGGACGATGCCGTTTTAGGATACAAAATGTATCCATGGAAAGGAATGCGTCCGCTATAGATAAATAAAGAGGAAGAAATGTCGTCATGTGGATTTAAAAACATCAATGGATATTAAGGAATGTATCCACAGTGAATAGTGGAGTTTTATAAAGCAATGCGTTTGCAGAGAGGAATGTGTCAACGGAAAGGAATGTGTCCAAAGTGGATAAGTGTTAAAAGAGAAACGTCATCATTTGGGTTGAGTACTCTGCCGATGACTTGGATATGTGGAAAGGAATGTGTTCATGGCGGATAAGTAAGATATAAAACTTCATCATTTGGATTAACGTCTGTCAAGAATAGTAAATATTGCGAGAGTGCAGGCATCTAAGAAAAGGAACGTGCCCACAAATCAAAGAAACATAGTGTAACGACCCAATTTTTCTTACGCTTAAAATCGCATGAAATTTAAAATTTTTTCTTTTACAAAACAGAGGAAGAATAACTGAATAAAACACTTTATAAATTAAAAACATTTATCAAATCATTGAAATAAACTTCTTATCTTTTAAATTTAAATACATTTACAAAGCCTTTACAAACCATTTCTTTTACATCCATTAGCTTAGCCTGCCACAAGATCCGCTCATGCAAATCCTTCATCACCTGCTCCTTAACCTGTTCTTGTACATATATGTATATCGCAAAACATAAACTAATGAGCACAATGCTTAGTAAGTGATATAAAAGAAAACCGTAAAATGCACGTGTCATGTAGCTTCTAAAACTCATATGCATTTTATGTTTTTTTTTTTTCTCGTTTACGTTTTGGTCTTTATCTTTCCATTTTCTGTTTACGTATCTCTATTCCTTATCCTTTATGTTTTTCTTTTTTGTTCACACTCCCAGACCTTTTGGTGTAACGACCCGAATTTCTACTTATTTAAAAACTTATTAAATTTCTAGCTCAATTAAAATCTTAAAGAAAATGCCATTTAAATACTCAAACTTTTGAAAACAGAGTGCAATAATTCGAGTGTTACTAACTTTCTAAAACAATTTGTTAAATTTAAAGAAATTTAACCCTACTTAATTCAAACTGCGGAAGCGTGAAATTAAAAATGTATTAAAATCAAATAGTAAATGAAATCCAAATAAAACTTTAGATATCAATCAACTAAGCAAGAAAAAGTTAAATAAACGTTCACAACTAAGTTTAACGTTAAACCCCTTTTTATTCCTTGTCTTTCTTCCTTATTTGCATACCGTAACTCTACTACTGCTCTCTTTGCGTTTCCTCCGGATATGCCGCAGGCTCCACCGGAATGGCCTCCTCATCAACTCCCGTCACGATTACTTCATTACCTACACCACAAGTAAGGATGTGAGCTTTTTGGGCTTAGTAAGGAATTGGGGAAAACAAAAATGCAATGTCTCTCCTTTTAATCCATTTGGAATGGGGGCCACCCAAACCAATTCTTTCATTTACGTTTCTTTTCTTTCTTTCTTTCTTTCCTTTCTTTCTTTCTTTACTCGTACTTCAAGCTGGAGATTAGAAGACCCGTATGGGATGGTATAGTGGGTCGGACCTAACCTCCTATGGACGACTAGGTCCCGTTTCCGATATGGTAGGGGCATTTCCTAATTGTCAGACTAGGACCGCTACCCATCCGCCTCCTAACTCCCTTTTCTTTTCTTTCCTTTCCTTTGGTCTTTTCTTTATCATTTTACTCTCCCTTACTATGCTTGTGAGTACCACCCCGAGGGGTACCCCCTACTTGATTTCTATCATATGAATGTATAAGTGCACCCTATTCATCTCACACATACAAGATTATCAACAAAACTACTTTGAAGAATTTACACTAAATTTAACAAAATTTCGTATATAAGAATGATAAGGTTATAAATGTTTTAGCAACCTATCCACTGATACTTTAACACTAACTAACAATAAGCATAATTGTCTAAGTACACAAAATAATTCATGATCACTAAATGATGACATTTAAGTATGCTAACATATCAACACTGATAAAGTAACTAACAAGTTGTTAATGAAATCATACTAATAACGAAGTTACACTATTAACCCAAACTGACCAGTGAATGATTCATAAAGTTTTAGCAACACATAAAATAACGTAAGCATATTTCCTAACGAACTAAATAATAGTAACAATTTTTGAAGGAAACGGAAAACGTATTCTGAACCTGAAACGAGCAAGTACAATTACTAATGGCGACGTGGAGTAGTGGACATGCTTCTAAGATAGTACTATAACAACAAATATTTCTATTTAATTAAAACAACAATCTTAGGTGTTGTTCCCAAAACATGGCTTGAAATAATGATTATCTTCTATCTTTAACAACAAAGGATATAAAGCACTATTGCTATAGCGTCTAGGGTACGAAAAAATGATTAATACCTATTCTTTAACCCTCAAAACATAGCAACATGTACAACAAAATTAAATAGCAGACACATGTTTTGTTTTTAATCCCCATTAAATCATAGCGGTGTGTATGTCAATAATGAATAACATTTTCTTGCCTATTACTTATTAAATCAATTCAGCATAAATCATTAAAACAAATAACCTGGTCATGCCTTCTACTTACCAAATCGAAGCAGCTTTTATCATAAATTGGAATAACAATCTCATGCCCTTTTCTCACTAATTTACAGTAGTATATATATATCATTAAAATGCCAACAAAATCATGCTCGGTTAACCATTAATTTACAACAACATGTAATCATACTTGTAGCATGTATGTCAATAATGAATAAAATTTTCTGCCTATTATTTGCTAAATCAGATCAGCATAAAAAAATAAATGAATAACAGAGTCTTCCCATTGATTCACAGCCATATATATGTCAAACAAATGAAGAACAGATTCTTTCCCATTAATTCACAGCCACATATATATCAAAAAGAATGAATAACAGAGTCTTCCCATTGGTTCACAGCCATATATATGTCTAACAAATGAAGAACATATTCTTTCCCATTAATTCACAGCCACATATATGTCAAACAAATGAAGAACAGATCCTTTCCCATTAAGACAATAGCATAAATTGCCAAAGAATAACAAATACACACTCTAATTTACAGCAACATATATGACAGGGATTTCACAACAACATACATGATAGGAATTAATAATGAGTGCATGTCCTTTACTTCTATTAACATTCATTGATATTTAACAGGAAACAAATATACAAATCTAACCTCTACTACCTAATCTAATAATAATTAATGCATACACTGTAATATGAATTTCCTTAGGGAGATCTTTAGAAACAACAACATAGAAATCACAAATTTTAAATTGAATTCATCCTTGCACAATTATCCCAATTCATCTCCTCATATCATCTACTATACTTCTTACTATTTCCTTCCGTTAATCTTGACAAAATATTCAACACATGCATAAAATATCTTGAGGGCAACTATCTAAACATTGAACTTAAGCAACCAAAGTCTAACAAGGGCAGAAGATTATAAAGAAAATATCATGGCAGATCACACATAAGTTTCACAATTCAATACACGCATGCACACGTTACTTGGGTGTAGGGCCTATTCGGCCAACCCAATCCTTACCTAGGATGATGAAGACCGATTCGAGCAAACACTGATAGACTAACAACTCCACCCTTGCCTTCACTTCCTAGCTTCACACGGTCCCTTTCCTCTCATTCTTAGACGATATTTAAAGAAGATAGTGGCTTACCGTTCAAATTCTGTGATGACCAATGACGACAGAGCTTAGACCGAACATGGAGGAGGTGATCCCTTGAGAAGAGGATCGTATGCGGGCGGTTGTGATCGTGGCTACCCAACTCGGATCACACGTCCCTCAATTTCGCAGTCTCCTAAATTCAAAATTTTGAATTGAAATCAGCTGAATCGACCTATCGACTCTCAGCCGACTACACGTTGGCAGAAAATCAAACGACTCATCGTTTACACCACTGACTGTTGCAGGAAGTCGATGAATCATGTCGTCGTAGCATCCACCGAACACGAAATGGAGCAGCTCGCCGTCGTCTACACCGAGCAGGGCAGGGCCGCGAGATCCGACGATTCGCCGTTGTTCCAGCAGCGATATCCGTCGATACACAGACAGGGAACACCGCACGTCGCCGTCGCCGCTCCTCGGTCCCGGTTCTCCCTCTCGCTCGTCTCCGTTTTCCCCCCTTCCGATTCGCTCTCTCTCTCTCTCTCTCCCTCCCTCTGCTCTCTGCGTCGAGCTTCAGACAAGAAAAGGAAGTCTTCCTTTTTTGTTTTTATTTATTTATTTATTTCTTTATTTTAATTAAATCTTACATTTAAATTGAATTTATTCTAAGTTCAAGAATTAGATTCCCATTTAAATCTAATTTTCAGTATGATGGTACACTCTCCAACTTAAATTTCGTCCAAATCGACTCGTCTAGACACGAATCGAAATATTTTATTTATTCTAACTTGACTACATTGCGAAGCTAGAAAAATGGAAATGGGGTGTTACATTTGGTCACCTAGACCTCATCTTGGAACGCGTCTATATACACTTCTTAATCTGGCAGACGTCACTTTTGATGATAAGTGGGTAATCACAAGGCCCAATTGATATTGTCTGCTGTGGTCGGGGCTCTAGCCCCACCTCAAGGCTTTTGACGTCACAGATTTGACTTTTGGCCCAAGCCTTTTGGGCTCCAGCCCTCATCCTAGACCGAAACATGTTCCCTTAGCCCAAGCCTTTTGGGCTCCAACCCTTATCCTGGACTAAGACGCGTCCACTAAGTCATGATCACCACCCACCTATATCTCATATCATCTTTCTCTTTACTATCTTATTCTTTACGTATTCATTTTCATTTATTTTTGTTTCCTTTTCAAAACCATGCATGAAAACCATTTTCGTATCCTTTTGAAAACCATGATGCATGATGTTCTTGCATGCATACATTCTGTCATATTAGTACTAAAATCTCTAAACAAGCTCATCTATTAAATATATCATTAAAAGAACTTAATTCTAATAAACATCCAGCAAACAACAGTACAATTCACAAAACATGAGCAGTAGACGTGCTCGATGTCTTACTATTCTAATAAAGCGATAAACAATCAGCATACAATTCTTAACTCTTCCAATGTAGGGTCCTAAAGACCAAAACACATGCTTATCACTTACCTGACAGTTGTCAATGCAATGTACCACAAATTCTTATCCTTCTGAATATTTCCGTGCACCTTCAAAATAATAAAGCCTATTTATCAGTAACTATTTTCTATAATTATATATCTCATTGTGAACACTCCCTCATACCAAGAAGGCAGTGTAACCCGTAGGAGCAACTTCAACAATTCAACAGAGCAAGCCACTAAACTTCTGAAATAGTATAAAAAAGTAACAACAATTATTGAAACCAGCAGAATACCAATAAACCCTTTCAGTAACCACCATAGAAAGGTAAACCAAACACATTAACAACACTTCAATATCTCCATCAATTTCCAAACATAAAACCAAGAGGCAGTGAACCAAAGCAAGGAATAATGGCCTTAACTATTTCAACCAAATCAGTAATTAAGAAGGAATTATTTTTCATTAACAGAGCACTATCCATATTCTTCATTGTATAATAAAATTTTACAAGGCAGTAATAAGAGGTTAACAACTTGAGGCTAATCATAGAAAGCATACATTTGAAGTATTCTTCACATAACCAAATGGCAGATTAACAAATCCATTTTCCAGCAACATAAATTAAATCCAACATATTATCACTTTGTCAAACCCATCCAATAATAAGGAAGAAAACCATTACCCGCAGCACCTCATGGATTCTAGAGAGCAACTGCTCTCATTTCCTCTCATTCTTTCTTAGCTCTAGAACTTCACCTCCTTGGCCTTCAGCTCACCAGAGAGCTCATAACCAAAATACCCTCTAACAACACAAGACAATGACCGGCATAGTCCAGGGACATTGCAACCGATATGAGCAGCAATGGCATAGTCTGAAAGCTAGCTAGCGGCAGTGACATAGTCCGAAAGCCCGCTAGCGACCGTGCCCACTAAGGACTGAAACGGTCTCACATCATATCGTTGCATTTTTTTATCTTTTATTATTATATTCTCTTTACTTTACTTTACTTTTTATTATTTGTTATTCGTTTATTATCTGT
Source organism: Begonia loranthoides (assembly GCA_022433065.1). Classification (NCBI taxonomy): domain Eukaryota; kingdom Viridiplantae; phylum Streptophyta; class Magnoliopsida; order Cucurbitales; family Begoniaceae; genus Begonia; species Begonia loranthoides. Next base: position 42,388,328 of record CM039468.1, on the reverse strand, counting down.
TTCACTTTTCATGGTAAAATGGATATTCCTACAACCTAAATGATGGTAGTCCACTTCGGGTGATCAGCCCTCGAGGACACCATACACTTAGCATGTGTGAGCATCCCTTAAACCATTCTTTAAAACCGTGCACAAAATCCATTTTTATATTCTTTTGAAAGTCGTGATGTTCGTGAATGCATACAATTTCTAACAGTTAATATGGAAAAATAAATAAACATTCAACGTGCGATTTACAGAACGTGCTATAAAAATTGTAGACATGCTGTAAAAGCAGTAAACAACGAAATGTGCTATTAACAACTGTAGACATGCTATGAAAACAGTAAACAACGAAACATGTTATTAAAAACTGTAGACATGCTTGAAAAGTGGTAAACAACGAAGCATGCATATCTCATTCTTGCGATGTAGGGCTCGAAGACCAAAACACATGCATATCACTTATCTCATTTCCTTAAAGCGTTCAACACTTAATGCTATCTTTCTTCTTTTTTAGTACCTTCATAAAAACATTTACAACTTATTAATTTCATTTCCTTTCCGTATTCTAAATTGTATAAAAATTCTAGGAACCCACTTGACATCCCAAAACAAAACATAACACTTAACAATACTAACATGCTTAACTTAACAACTTCATCATCATCTATACCCTTAATCTTTATTCATCACTTGAGAGCGTTTCATAATCCATATTCAATATCCATTTTCTAACCAATTAATAAACCACACTCCATCTGAAATATCCTTAACCGAAACCGAGAACATTTACTATCACCCAACCACAATTGCACGTGCATAGACCAGTATCCAATTTAAATATCTCATGGAACCAAAGAGTAGTAACCCGATCAGTAAAACTATAGAACATATGCTTCATAACTCATCCAGACAACATCCAACAGGAAGCACGTCCATTAACAGGGTATCAACCTATCATGCAAACTACTTAACTTAAATCTCACAATTCGACAATCAACCCAAATTGCAGAGTATATTCATGCTTCAACATTGAACATAAAAGGACCGTAGCAACAATCATCCAACAAATCCATATCAACAAGCATCACCAGTCAGTTAAACACTCAAAAACACAGAGAGGAAAATCCCTTACCAACGTAGCACAAAAATCACAGCTCACAATTCCAACATCTCCAAAACACAGCACTCACCAGAAGCTAGGAGCTCCAACCTCCATCCATTTTGCAGCAGTTCAACAACAACAAAACCGAATTAGTAGCAAGCGACAAAAGTAGCATCCCATCACTAGAGCATCAAACTCACAGGAACAGAGAGTATTTACCTGAAGAATCACATAGACCCGAGAGGAAGGCAGTCATCCCCTTCTTCTTTCACTTTTTCTCTATCACAGAACACTCTCTTCATTCTCTCCTCTCCTCTTCCTCTCGACTCCTCACGACCCATAGAGAGCATCCAGACTCCTCACCCAGTCAAGAGAGCTCTCAGCTCTATCACACCCAAGGACATTTCTCTGCCTGCAACCCACCCCCCCTTTTCAATTTCACCAGAGACACCACTCCGTCATTGCCAGGAGCCATGCCTAGCCATGCCCTATCATCATGCCATCCCCTTTGCACGTTCAAGTTGTCGCCTCCAGTAGAGCGGGACATATCAGTTTAGACTAAACCTCGAACTAGACCCTAGGCCCTTCGGCTGTTCCAATCCAGACCACCGCCTCCTGCCTTTGCCAATCCAACGCCTTTGATGCTGCTTCCTTGCCATTGCCATCCTTGTCGTCGTAATTCCATCGACACCGGCACCAGAACTCGACAGAGCACCGGAGCCAGCCATAACTTGACGCAATCCCGATGACCCGAGCCTCAATCCCGCGACCTGACACTTCGTGGAGCCCTAGCCATCCCGCGCCCTTCCCCGGACGACGCACGACCCGACCGTCTCGAGCCAAGCCCGAGCTCGCCGTCCCCGCTCGTCTCTCTCTTGCTCATCGCCATCACTCTCCCTTCTCCCTCTCTACTCTCTCTCTCTCTCTCTCTCTCTCTTGTTCTGGCCCATTCATTTGATTTACACCACATAAACCGGTTCACAGAGTGAATTGGTTCATTCCTCCCCCATCACATAATTCTTTCTTTTATTTTAATTCCCCTTTTAATTCTAATCCATTTTAATCCCTCCTTAATCACTTTCTTAATTCTAATTCTATCTTAATTCTTCACTAATTATTCCCTTAATTAAAAAAAAATCCAATTAATCCAAATACCCTTAATTACTTCCAATTATCCTTATTAAATTCTAATATAAAAAGTCAGGGTATTACACTTTTTATTTGATAGCATGATAGATTTCTGCCATATGACAACTTGACTGCATCCAAAGCATCCTTACTCACCTAAAAATATCAATTCTACCCACTAAACTCCATCTTCATTTGCATCTTCAGCAGTATAAAACACCCTTGATGCAATTATTTTCTGTTCTTCATGCCAGAAAGAGACAATCTTTGGCAGAATGGCCACCAACATTACCTTCAAAACATCATTCCGAATCAGCAAAACACCTCCCGAACTGATTTCTCTTACACCTTTGACACTACTCAACTCTTGAAGTGGCAATATTTTCTCCTTGAAATGACATGTCTCCTCAAGTACATCTCTCATTTCCATGTGACTCGCCATCAAGGAAGGGTCTCCTTGATCTTCTTTATCTCTAGTTGACTCTCTATCTATCGTTGGTATCATATCTTCTTTACTATTTTCCTATCACACCCCCTATACTTCATGACTTGAAACCCAACACACGTAACTTTTCTCTCGCTCTTCAACCTCAGCATGCTCAAACATGCTCTTCACCATTCAGATCCATCCTTTTGAGCTTGTTGAATCATAAACTACTCCTTTAAATCATGGCGGCTTTAGTCGTTGAAGCCATTAGGATTTAAAATCTTCAAAAACCATCTTTTTTTTGGTTTCTTTGTTCCTTTAGTTCTCTACTCCACTCCATAATTTGAGTCGGACACTTCCACACTTTCGTCAGTCTACTATTCATTTCACCTCTTGGATCCCCGCTCCGTCTTGTTTCCTTTTCTATATCTGTATCTGTATCCGTATCCGTTTCCATCTCCGCTTCTGTTTTTGTTTCCGTTTTCGTTTCCGTTTCTGTATCCGTATCCATATCCGTTTCTGCGTTCGTATCCGTTTCTGTATCTGTATCCATATCTGTATCCATTTCCAAAAATCCATTTTCAGAAACCCATTTCTATTTTCCTTTTTCTTTTTGTTTCCGTATATGTATTCATATCCGTTTCCGTCTCTGTTTCTATTTCCGTTTCAGTTTCTGTTTCTATTTTTATATCCGTATCTGTTTCTAGGTCCATATCCATTTTTGTTTCTATATCCATATATATTTTTGTTTTTGTATCCGTATCTGTTTCCATTATCGTATCTGTATCCGTATTTGTTTCCTTTTGTCATAGATAAGTAAACTCTACCAACTTCCTGGTCCTTGTTGTGCGGTTAAAATACTTGTCATAAAAGTTTTCCTTGAATTCTGCCCATGTCATCGTAGTCATGTCCTTGGTTATTTTGATCGAGTCGTACCAAAATCTCCAGCATAAGCATCCTTAACCAGCATAAGCATGGCACATGCCACCCTTTCCTCTTCTCTTATCTTAGCATGTCCAGACATGTCCTTAACATTCAACTTAGTCCCTAGTTCTCAAATGCTCTTCCATTCCATAACAATTCTACCATTTATCTAGTTCCTCGTACTTAAGCAACCCCATTCAATTATCTACTTGATTTAGTTCATGCATGATTTTCTTTTGACTTATTATCATCCCAATTTATAAAAATTTGGGCAGAGACTCCGCTGTTTCTTTACTCTCCCAAAGCTAATTCCAAACGTCCTACACAAAACCCAAGCAATTACACAATCGTTTTATCTTTCATCTCATACAATATTGAACTTAATCCAAAAGAATTCTCATCATCAACTTCTTCTAACATCCTTTCCCTTTTTACATCTTACAGGTATCCATAAATCGCAAAGTCTATGCAAAATTTTCTATTGCTCAATAGCAAAACATAAAATCAAAGTAGCAATCAATAACTTACTGTCAATGAAGCATTTCCATGTTAAAGCTTGTGCTGGTAGGTAGTCTACAGAATCAGCTTTAAAACTCGGGTGCTCTGATACAAACTGTAATGACCTGGTTTTTTTTACGTTTAAAATCACATGAAATTTAAAACTTTTTCTTTTAGAAAAATAGTGCAAGAATAACTGAATAAAACACTTTAAAGAGGCTTCACCACTCAATGGTAGAAGTCCAAATAAATCCTCAAATAACAATGTTGTAATCAGAAGCCTCCTCAAGAAGTTGCACCATTCACATCCATAGCTACCACATGTAAAGGGGTGAAGACATGGAGCAATCCCAGATGAAGCCATGCCTTGAAATCACCAATTATTGTCTCGGCCGCTGAACCACGTGGCACAGATCGATAGACCAGGCGACATCTCGTTCGAGGGCTATCGACCAGACTATCGCGCTTCAGAGTCCCACGCCTAAATGCCACCATTTCTGTTTCTTTCCTTCACTTCTTCAAAACGCAGTGCTTCTCTTCCTTCCATTTTATGCTTTTATTTTATTTCAACTTCTCTTTTATTCAATTAATCCCTTTTTGTTTAATTTATTTTATTTCAAATGCATGGTTTATAAACATGGTTCTCTTTCCTACCTAGTTCAACTCGTTTTGGGCTAACCCCAAGAAAAAAAATTGTGTGGGCTTTGGCTCAAAATGTACAATATTGCATTGAGAGCATTGGGGTACATTAAAAATGGTATCATAGCCAAATTCCAATTAGAAGCGTGGCCGACGAGGACGTCGGTCCCCAAGGAGGGGGGGGGGGGGGGGGAGATTATGGCTGCCCACCCTGTGAAGGCCAGGATGGCCCATGTGAGGGTCTGACTCATATCAGAAGGGTGCATAGTCCCATATCGTTTGGGGAGAGTGGAAAATGCATAGTTTATAAGTAAGATTCTCCTCCCTAACTAATACAATATGTTTTGAGCTAACCCTAAGAACAAAAATTGTGCTGGCTTCGGCTCAAAGCGAACAATATTGTATTGGGAAAACTGGGGATGTTACAGTTTGTGTCCGCAGAAGCATTGGTGTCAACAGAAGAGATATTCATGAAAGAATAAGTATACGTAGCAGATAGCGATTGGTGGATAAATCCATAAGATGAAGTATCCACAAAAACGTTAGCATTTGTGGAATTGTTGGTGACCCTGAAAACGTTAGAGTCCACAAATGTAAGTGTAAAAGTAAACGTCGAAGAAATTCATTGAAGGAGAAAGACCAGCGGATGTCCGTAGCAGAAGCCCATGCATCCACTGTAACTATGGAAAGATTTAAAACACGATTTTTTACAGAATTTGCGATTGATAAAGAAACGATAATTTCAAAGATGCATTATCTGCGGCATTTCTTTTGCGGGATTTGATTCTTGGATTGATAAAGAAATGATAATTTCAAAGATGCATTATCTGAAAGATTTCTTTTGCTGGATTTTTCAGTCTTGACAGTTTATAAATATGAAGGATTGGGTTGAAACTCTAATCATTCTTGACACGCGAGGTCTGGAAGAACTCTCTGTCAAGTTTTCTGAAGGTAGGTATTTTATGGTTATGACTCTGTATTTTGGAATGGTGATGGTGATGGATGATGAAATAGTGGGATTATTTTAAGACCTTGAAACAGTGTAAAAGTTTCACCCTATTGTCACTACTAACCCTATTTCTTTTCTTCTATTTTAAGGGAAGTAAACGGTGGGAAAAAGTATGATATTACTGACTCTAAGTAAGTGATGCTTGCATGTGTTTGCCCATTGGCCAGCATCACAAAAACGCTAGGATTATTTTAATGTTTAAAGCTATTAGGTTGTGATTATATGATGCTCGAGGATATGTTACATTGTTTAATAGTATATCTTGCTTTATTTGTGATTTCTAAAGGTATGTTATGCTACTGGATGATATGTCATGTTTCATTGATTTGAGATGTGTTGTTATGTTATGTTTATTTTGAGGATATGTTATAATATGCTATATTTCATTGACTCGAGGATTTGCTGTTATGTTGTGCTTATTTCGAGGATATGTTTCTTGCTAGTATGCTTTATGTTCATGCATGTCAGATTGTTATTATATGTCACATGTATGTTTCATGCATTATGTTTTTCAAAAAAGAACGAAAATTATTTTCATGCATATGATTTTATGTAAGAAATAATGAAATAGAAAAGAACATATGTAATGAAGAATACAAAAGATTGAAGAAAGGTTGTCTCAAAAGTTGGACCTATAGGGCATAAGCCCATGAGTGAAGGATGTCATGAGCTTTGATAAAGGTTGCGAAGTCATCACTAAAACAACCCATTTTTCGTACATTTAGAATGTGTAATTTGAAAGATATTTTCTTTATAAATCACAACACAAGATTTTTATTAGTAAAACAAAACATTTAAGAACACAATAAATAAAATTATTTTCTTTAAAACATTTATGTTAAAAACTTTACAACTTAGGAAGCATGTCTTAACTTACACAATAATCCTTTTACAAATTTAAAACCATTGACAAACATCTTTTAGCCAAGGTAGCCACCAAGTCCGCTACGCACAAATGCTCCATCAACTGCTCCTATCCTCGCTATCGCATACCTACATCACAAAACTTAAACTATGAGTCTAACGCTCAATAAGAAATTATATGCAAAATTAGTCATATAATGCATTTTTCATAAAAATCCTTTTCATTTAAGATTCTTTTCTTTCTTTTCTATACACATCAATGCACTTTGTCTCGACATCAATCGAAGACTCGCTAGATGCTATTCACATCAATGCATAATGTCTTGTGATAAAGGTTTGACATCAATCGAATCACTTGTTAGCTACTGTGCACCTCCACGCACAATGACTCATCACCTCCAGTATAAGCAGCTCTTGCATCAACCGAAAGCTTTGCTAGTGGTTGTATACATCAATACACAACAATCAGTTCCGACATCAATCGAAATACACTAGTGGCCATGAGCATCAATGCTTAAATGGCCTCATCAACCATTGGCTGGTCTGTCTCGACATCAATCGAGAACAAACTAAAAAACTCACATTATCTTTCCATATTCTTTAACGTGTAGCATTTAAAGTCATAAAACACTTATGCATGAGAAATTTATATTTTCTTAAAAACAATTATGCATGAATGCATACAATTATATGATTATCAATACATCTCCATATTACAACATGATCAATAACCTATTCTTTTTCAAACAACATCACCAAACAGCAAACAATAATACATCCTCAACTTACATAGTCTACTAAACAAGAATAGTAAAATATCACACAACATCAAAACAATACATCTCCAAGAAATGACATGATCAAAATCTAACTTCTACTAGTAACGAATGAAACCTTTATTCTTATCACTTCAACAATCCAACATAGCAACATAACATCAACCATGACATTCTATTCCCAATTTTACATCCAGCAAGGATCCATCAACAACAAGTTTATAAGTACATCATCAATAACAAAGCATTCCTCAAAGCAACAACATATTCTCCAACATTGAACATATCAACAGCTTAACAACAACATCAACACAGAGCAATAAAACAACATATCTAAGCAATACATCCTCAAAATCTACCTCTTGTGATGTAGCCTAAAAATGGGAAAACACATGCACATTTCTTTCCTTGCTCTTTGAAGAAGATGTGGAGACAACAAAAAGTTCCTCCTCTAGCTTTCCTTTCTCTTACAGTTCTCCTCTCCAAACTTCTTTTCTCCGTTTTTCTCTCTTTTCTGAAGCTTTCTCTCTTTCTCTCCTAGCTTCTCTCTTCCTATCTCTCTTTTCTCTCGGCTCCTTTTCTCCCTTCACATTTTTCCCTCTTCTCTCAAGCTTCCTCTCTTTTTCTCCAGACTTTCCTCCCTGCTTCTCTCACAATTTTGTTCACCTAGAATTCCTTCCTGTCTCTTTCTCAAGTTTTCCCCCCTTTTTATAAGTCCTTCTTCAACCATCCTAGCGGAGGTGGCGCTTGGCAAGGCATCCACATGGAGGACACTGACTTTTCTCCCAATCAGAACACAATATCTCTTATATTTTCAGATGACATTTTGCATTCCTGGTCGATTAGACTCTTCCCATGATCGATTGAAAATCAGCTTAAAACAACCTTCTGAAGAATTTTTGGAAAAGCTTGTTGATTGCCTTCCTTCTTGTGATCGACCGCAATTCCACATTTTCCATTCTGAACGACCATGATTGACTGCAAATCTTGCCTTGATTGACAGCAAATCCTAAAACTTGGAAGAGCTGGTCGATCACCTTCTTAATGGATGATCGACCGCACCAAATATTACTCACCTTTGTGATTTTCTGCTATGTCTGTGATCCACCGCCCTCACCATTGATCGACCTCTCCCTTGCTAAAAGCATAGAAAATCCTACCCTTTCAGCAACTTAATACCACAAAACCCATCTCCATACTATTATCATCCCATAACTCGCCAAATTCATCAATACTTATACTAAACTTATTATGATCAAAATTTTGGGATATTACATTCCTCCCCCATTACATAAATTTTGCGCTCAAAATTTGCTTTATGTACACTCTGTAATCTCATTTTCTAAACTCAAAATAACTACTATCATTCAGTTTAAGCTCCTCAAAACCTAAACAACATAATCTCCTCATCTTCTTAATTAGCCTAAGCTTAACTTTCTCTCTATCAACCCATATCAAATCAAAACACCATCATATTATAACCTTAACAATATGATATACTTATCTATCCCATCTAGATAATGAGCATAAGGTACACCAATTTGTGCAATGACTTAAGCCAGAAATTTATAGAGGTGTTAAGATATCAGGTATTCAAGATGTGCCCTATTCGGAGGTTGTATTAAAGGCTCTTGACATTGAAGAAACATAAAACCAATTCTCAAAGCAAAACGATTCTATTATAAAAATTCAGCTACATTGACAAGAAGAAAAAGGCATGTCCAGAGAAGTAAAGCGATCCTTAGAAGAAGGAAGTCAACAAGAAAATGAGAAGATTGCTAGGAGGGAATCTATGATTAATCAATGCCCAAAGTATAAAAAAAGTCACAAGGGAGAATGCATGGCTGGATCTGGTCAATGTTTTAAATGTGGTGAGGTTGGTCATTTTACTAGAAAATGTCCAATGATGTAAGATAAGAAAGAATGCATCGAGTGTATTTTGGAAAAACCATCAACTGCTCCTGTCACGACCCGGAAGCGGGTCAAACAGAACCGATGGGTTAGGCGACCCGTTTCCGGAGAGAACCCAGTTACCCGACCCAAGGCGTGAATTTTTATGCGGAAGTCTTAACAGGAATAATACCAAGTCCAAATCCAAATCACATGGGTTAGGGTCCACAAAGTGATCAACTAGAGACATGATAACATAATGAAGGAAAATATTGTGCAGGAATTAAATCAAACAACATCAAAACTAAAATCTTAACATACATGAACGAAGAGATTGGACTGACTAACCTCCACCCATCCACAGGAAGATCGAAACACCACCGGGGAACTCTATCATCGCCCACTACGACTTGTGCAAATCCAGTGCACCAAACCTACACCCTAACATAGGGAAAAATATAGTCTAAGGGGTAAGTAAGTAACTCAGTAGGAAAATCTATACTAAATGCAATGCATGCTAAAACTGTTTTCTTCATCTTTTGAAAACCATTTCATACTTCTCATTTACCGTACATGAATTTTAAACATTTAAAACTTCTTTATCATTTTAATAAATTGGCCCATGGCCCTCGATGTGTCTTTATTCAAGACTCACTGTATACATAGACAACTATAATTGCAAACAACATCGTTTTTCGTATGAAAACGTCATCGGTGAAAAAGGATGGTCATGTAAGGACCCATCCGTCACTCATCGTCGAAAAGTGGTGTAATTTCTCGAATGTGCTAACGAGCCGTAGCTACCGCTGATACGATCCGAAGATCCAGCACATTACCTGAGTTGCCGACGAGCAAGCTCGGCAATGACACAACTTGTGTAACTGCCCAGATGTGACGACAGGTCGTAGCCACCGCTGATACAATCCGAAGGTCCAGCGCATTACTCGAGTTGCTGACGATTAGCTCAATAGCGACACAACTCTGGTAACTGCCTAGCACATGTCACAGAGAGGTGGCTATCCGCCAATAGTAACACCTCATGAGGCAGGAAAGAATACTAGTGACAACGATCTGAAGATCCAACACGTCACCTGGGTTGCCAGCGAGAAATCTCAGCAACAACACAACTCGTATAGAGAATACCAATGACGACGATCCGAAGATCCAACGCGTCGGCCCAGTTGTCTGCAAGAAACCTCAGCGACGAACCAACTCGTATAATCGCAATAATGCATGAGATTGCTCACGATAGACTGCTTATCACTAGGATACCTTGGTGTTCCAAATTGACGAAGATTGCCGACGAGCAAGCTCAAGCCGTCCAGCCACCTGCCAAATGGAACGACACTAGGATAGGCTAATCTTCGCGACTGACAACCTGCCACTCCGTGTCACAAATACTCTAGCCAGGTTTATGGGCTTTCGACCCAATAAGGTGTCATCACCCTTCCATCCTATTTCCGACTTTCAGGGCTCTTGACCTGAGGATAAGGCATCAATGCCCCCATCCTCTTTTCGCACGTAAACGACAAATCTTCACGCAACGGAAGATTGCACGGGGATATCCTCGTGATGCTTTAGCACTAGAATGCCTAAAGCATCAAGAGGATATATCCTCCCGATGTACATATCAAATCTTCTCATAGTACATGATGTCGTGGATAGCCTTGTGATGCTTTAGCGCTAGAGTGCCTAAAGCATCAAGAGGATTCATTCTCCCAACGTACGTAACCAATATCAAACATTCTCGTAGTAAAAGGTTGACGGGATAACTTCGTGATACTTTAGCGTTAGAGTACCTAAAGCATCAAGAGAATTCATCCTCCAAACACATGCACAAAAGTCACATCATCAATATGTACAAAATCTCAACAATAAACTATGTACATAATGTAAATGTGAGAAAAGATACATATACGTAAAAACTGACGTACTGTCGAATTGTCCCAGTAGAGTTTTCGGGTGTGGTATTCCACAAAATAACAATTTTAAAAACCATGATGCAATGCAGTACAGAAAGTATAAAGATCCTAACCTCGATGGCGACCACGACACGCTTACCGATAAACTAGCTCCATGCGTTGTCGTAAGCGAAAAGTCAAATTACCTAACACCTCCAGAACCTACAACAAGACTGGTGTCAACAGCTCACAAGCATACAAGGATAACATACAAGTTTTACACAATACCAGAATCCAAAACGATTCCTAAGGACAACCACGAGTCCCAAGTCGAAAACCAAATCAAGGAATCCCAACAGAATCCCCAACTTTATCACTCAATAACATAATAAGATTTTAACAAAAACTATCAGTTCTAGGAAACTAACATATAAATTAGATTAAGCCTAACATCCATCTTCCTGCAACCTTAAACTACATCTCATCATTTTCTATTTTAGCTCACTCAACAAGACCAAAATCACTATTCTCATGTTATCAACCATAAACCCAAATCAAACATAACATTACTTCCTCCATATCGTCCAACAAGTGAATAAAATATGGATCACCAATCAACCTAACAGATGACCTATCCTCATCATAGTCCTTTAAAACATCTAAAATGAAGAACAAAAACAGCAGGAAAAATAAATCAATAGAACATAAATTCTAATAGAGTCTAACAAAACAGAGACTAAACCCAAAGAACAAAATCAATCAACCAAGCAATTTGTCCTCAACAATTATCCAACCTCATAGCAAATTATAAACCCACAGCTAACACCTTAAATAGCCACCAAAACATAACCAAATTTATCATTACATCTCGGGCTATGCTTCAGCGAATAAACACACCAAAATAGGGACCCAAACCATCACAACAACAATTTCATTCTCGGGAGTCCTTAACAAACAGCAGCAACAAAACAGAACCCATATCGTCAACCAACTATAAGCCAAATCCTTATTATCCTACTGCTAAAATTGCCACTTACATCATCTAAACCGTAAACTTAATTAATCCTATCCAACAACATGACTTAGAATGATTTCAACCAATAACTAAACACCCTCAAACATTTCTCTGCAAAACAGAAATCAACAAGAAACCCTAAAATTCCCAATTTGGCCGAGAGTATAAATCCCGCACAATCCACTGAGTATCAAGTTATCAGTTTTTCAACATCAACAGCAATAGACATTCAGAGTACGAGTCCAGGAGATTCAATAACAACAGCGAAAGAATAAAAAATTCAAATTTCAAACTTTCATCAAAACGGGGAAATCCACCCGAGAGACCAAAACGCACGGGAATAATACCTCACTTGAAGAAACTGCCTAGCCGTGGCGGAACTGACCTCCCCGCAGCTCACCTCATCGGAAAGATCCCGTACGTAGCTTCATAGTCGCCGGCGATTGACAGCTTTGGTGTTCCGTTCGCTGCTGTTGTTGGCCGAATGGTTCGCCCCTCGCCCGCTACCGACAATAGCCTGCGAGGTCGCCTCTAAATGCCCGAGCCCTCGTCGGCCAGCATCGCCCTCAGCTCGCAAATCCCCTCTCGCGACATTCACTCTCGCCCGCTGGTTTTTCAGAAGAAGAAGAAGAAGGACAATCGGGCTCCTTCTTCTTCTTCTTAGTTCTTCTAATTAAAAATAAAAATTATTTAATTAATAATATATGATATATATAAATATATTTTATATATATATATATATCCTATATTATGTTATGTCAATTTAAAATCCCATTAGTCTAAAACGCCAACCCAAAATAATTGCTTAGTTAAACAATTTTTTATAAAAAAATTTAAAATAACTTCCCACTCAAAAAAATCCAATTTGACTATTTCACAAAAAAACACACATATCGCCATTACGCGACAAAATATGTCACTTTCCACATTTGACTAAAAATTTGTGAAAAAATTTACACGTGACATTTAAAAATTCTCAGATTTTACAACTCCTATCCTCACTATCACATTCCTACATTACAAGAATTAAACTATGTGCCTAACGTTCAGTAAGAAATGATATGCAAAATGAGTCATGTAATGCATTTTTCATAAAAATCATTTTCATGTTAGAATCTTTTCTTTTTTTTCTATGCATATTAATGCACTTTGTCCTGACATTAATAGAAGACTCGCTAGCCGCTATACACATCAATGCATAACGTCTTGTGATAAAGGCTCGACATCAATTGAACCACCTGTTAGCTGTGCACCTCCATCCACAAAGACCCATCACCTTTGGTATAAGCAGCTTTTGTAACACGCCGACTTTTTATATCGGGGTATTACCAAGGACTTGTTCTGAGCGTTAAGTCTAGGAGTATTTCCGTTACGTTTTCCCCCTATACGCGATATGATTAAAGGATGGGGTAGTTGGGGCGTTTCATCGTGTATTTATACGTATCGTTTTATGACATGTATTTATGGGAAAGATATTATGGAAAAAAAGTTAAGTGAGAAAACATGAGGAAAAGATGTCCAGGGTGTTTTCGGATGCCTGCGGACAATACTGTGAACGAGATGTATCGTCCGCAAATACATTGCACACACTTAATGACTTGGGACGACTTGGGGACGAGACTTCACGTCCTGACTTCACTGTACAGTGGAGTTGTGGACGAGGTCCTGGATAATGCGGACGAGAGTTGCTTCGTCCGCATCGAATCTGTCCAAATCCTGGATAGTATTCGGACGCTATGTGGATGACTACGGACGAAGAGAGACCTCATCCGATTTGCCTCTGTTCGATTTTGGGATACTTTCGGACGTCTGCGGACGCCACGTACGAACGCCACTTTGCGTCCGAACCTTGCCTACAGACGGTACGGACAGGACGGGGACACTTTTTCCAGTCCGAAGCCATGTTTTTGCCTGTGAGATTTTAGCCTTGCGAACGAGACCAATGCATCCGCACTCATCTGAAATAACCCAATTCTGCGTAATTTTAGGGTTAATAATTATAAATCCTTTGTTGTTTAGCAATTTATTACGCCCGTGGGAGACAAGAAATCAACCCCTCCCCCCTCCCTGGACGACGAAGTCGCCTCCCTATGCCCATAGCCGACCTCCCCCTGCCTGGAGCCTCCCTCTCCATGTTGGTCATCATTTCCCCTCCTCCTTACCCTCCAGCTACGTTGTCCCCTCTCCAGGTGAAGCCATATCTCTCCCTCCCTTGCCATTTAGTCTTCATTCTCTACGTGAGCTCTCCTCCCATGCGAGAGTTCTCTCTTTCTAGTGAGTGAGTGAGAGCTATTGGGAGTTTGCCATTTTGTGTGCTAAGTGTGTGAACGAGAGTGAAGGGTGGAGCTGCTCCCTACTATCCATGTGTGTGAGCTGCTGCTTGTTGTGGAATGGCAGTTGTCCCTGCTTATGTCTTCATTTAGTGGTAAGGAAACTTGGGTGTGTCTTGGCCTGTGGAGGCCTTACACCACAAGTAGGTGTGCGTGAGTGGTGTTGTGTTGTGGGATGATTTTCTGCTATCATTCCCTTTACTGATGCTTTGTGATATCTTCCTTTATAATTAAATGTTTTACTTTATTGATTTTTTTGCAAATATTTTCCTAATTATAGCTTTTGTACTCTGTAGATATGCTTTAGTTGATAAGTTTTGTTGTGAAGTATTGAATGGTTGAATGTTAAAGAGAAAAATGTACGATGATGTTATAAGTGCGAATGAACTGTTAATTTCATTAATGATGATTTTGTTTTGTTATTCCATTTTCTTATCTGCTGTAGTAATTGCTTGCTATAGTGATAAATAATAATCGAACCTAAGCCTATTAACAATAAGGATAACTAAAAATAATTACGCTCCTAATTCTAGCACGTTTAACTTACTATAATAATAATTGTAATTCGAGCATGTTTAACTGTCTTGAGCATATTCAATAAACTAAACTAGCATGTTAATTAATTAGCTTAACTAATTAATAGTCGTCCACTTCGTTAAGCATGTTAATTAATTAGGATCACAATACATATTAACTAGTAGAGCATGTAATCTATCATGGACAGCATGTTTAATTTACTTAACTAGTTTAATTAACAACAAATCCTGGAGCATGTTAGGTAACTAACTAGTTGAGCCTACAAATCAATTAACTAGTTGAGCATGTAAATCAATTAATTGGTTGAACATGTTTAGCAGTTTAGCATGTTAATTTATTAGCACTAAGCAGCATGTTAATTAACTAGCGTAATTAACAAAAGCAATTAATCGAGCATGTTAAATTACAATTAACTAAAGAAATTAATTAGGCTTAAACTTAAGCATGCTAAGTAACCTAATTAATTAGCTAGTTGTTAAATAACTAATTAGAGCATGTTAACTAGTTGTTTAATGTATAACTAATCCTTGGGCATGTTAATTAAATTACCAATGAGCATGTTAATAAACGAGGTTAATTAATTAGATACTAAATGGGATACTTATTGAGTATGTCAATTAATTAGGTGTGCCATGTAATTAGCATGTAATTTAATTAGAATAACCAACGAGATTAATAATTGTAATTCGACTTGAACATGTTAGTTACTATCACTCGTTTAATATTCAAGCATGTAAATTAACTAGGTTGATTAAGAATAGAAGTTGTAATTCATCTTGAGCAGGTAAATTCTAGGATAACTAATAATGGTAATCTTCCATGAGCGTGTAAATCAATTAGGATATCTAGCTAGCATGATAAAGGTAGTTAATTCCTGAGCATGCTTAGTCTATTGTTCTTTCACTATTTAAAGTCGATATTGTACTTGTTTTCTGTCATGCGCTTTCAATTATAATTGTTCTCTGTTGTATGCTTTCAATTATTGTTATTCCTTATATGCGCAATTTCAATTACAGTTACTTTCTTTATGTGCACTTCAATTATTATAAATGTTATGTTATAAAACATCATCATCATGTTAGGTTGAGAATGTATGGTCATGCATCATGTTAATAGAAACTAATAGGGAGTGCCACGGGGTGGTACGCACACATGCATGAGTGAGGATAAATGACGAAAATGGGTAAAAACATTAAGATAATAAATGTTTCTATGGTATCGATAGCTTAGCCTGGCACAGGAACTGGAAAAGAAAACAATAAAAATGGGAGTTGGTAGGCGGATGGGTAGGGAGTCTAGTCTGCAACTAGCCGAAGCCCCTCCCTGATCGGGTATGGGAGTTCTAGTTGCAAGTAAAAAGTTAGACCCGAGCACTATTCCATCCAAAAGGAAATCCACCAATCTCCAGCTCGAAGTACGAGTAGCAAAACGAATGGATTAAAGTAGAGTAATAAACGGGTAAATGGCTTAATGAAAGGATTGGTTTGGGTGGCCCCCATTCCAAAATAGACTAAAGAGTGGCATTCATGTTGCATTAACCATTTTTCCTTACTGTGCCATTAGGCTGACGTATTGCTTGTGCTGTAGGTACAACCGATGAACAAATAATAAATAGATAACAAAGCATGGATGATGGATTTGCACGAACAAGATCGGGGCTAGCCAGGCTAGAGCGAGAAGAGAAAATGGTTGTAATAAATTGTATTTTTAATTGTTTAGTGTCAGTAAAGGAAAGCAAAAGATTTTATAAATTATTTACGTTTCCGCAATTTTTTAAATAAATGATTTCATAACACTTCCGCATTTCATTAATTGGTTTTCATAACAAGTTTAAAGAAGAGTTAGTAGCGGTCCAGTTTAGCGTCGCACTCTGATAATTGTTTTAAAAGAGATTTCAAAGGTCATAGCAAAACTTTAAATTTTCACGCGTTTTAAAGGATTTACGAAAAATCGGGTCGTTACAGCTTTGACATCGACCGAAAGCTTTGCTAGTGGTTATACACATCAATGCACAACAATCGGTTCTGACATCAATAGCAACGCCCTAGCGCCCATGCACATCAACGATTAAATGGCCTCACCAACCATTGGTCGGTCTGTCTCGACATCAATTGAAAACAAACTAACAAACTCACACTTATCTTTTCATATTCTTTAATGTGTAGCATTTAAAGTCATATAACACTTACGCATGAGAAATCCATTTACATTTTCTTAAAAACAATGATGCATGAAAGCATACAATTCTATGATTATATATGCATCTCCATATTACAACATGATCAACTACCTATTGTTTTTCAAACAAAATCACCAAACAGTAACCAATAATACATCCTTAGCTTATATAGTATGTTGAACAAGAATAGCAAAACATCACACAACATCAAAACAATACATATAACGACCCGTTTTTATTATCTTTGAAAAACACGTAAAATTTAAAACTTTTCTTTTGTAAAATCAGAGTAAGGCTTTTCTTTTAAAACTGAGTGTTAAATCCATTACTTAAAGTCCTTTTCAATAATAATCATTTAAAAAAATTTTAGCAGCGGAATAACTTTCATTTATAGAAATCATCATTCTTAATATATATAGCTGAAGCATTAAATAAAAGAGACATTTAATAAAACAGTTATTTTAACTCATCTATTTATTTGCAAAATCATGTACTCATTAGCCCAACCAGCCACAAGATCCACCCATGCAAATTCCTCATCAACTGCTCCTTGTATTGTTCATCTTTTTCCAAGCATATACCTACATCAACAAGACTTAACTAATGAGCCTAATACTCAGTAAGTGATATAAAATAAAATAAACATGTAATGCATCTTTGAAATTCTTTTTCGTTTTCCGTTTTTGTTTCTTTTCCTTTTCTTTCCGTTTTCGTTTCACATTTTATTTCCTTTTCTTTCTCAGTCTTCTTAATCTTAACTTCACTTTATCTTTCCGTTTCATGCTTTATTATCATTTAATTTCACTTTCTAGAAGGGAACCTATCTGTTCCATATACCGAGAGGATGGATACATCATATAGTCATGTAGCTATCTATCACCCCTACATGGGGATACATCATATGGCCTCACTACCATGACCTTCACCATTCTCTTTTTGTTAAAGACATTGGGGATTTCCGTATGAGAGAAATGATGAACACTAGAGTTCACGTGGTTAACCGTCACCCCGATGAGGGGATACATCATTTAGTGTCCCCACCGATGGACAGTCACCAAATCTCTCATCCGTTCCATATAGTGAGGGAATGGATACATCATATAGTCATATAGCTATCAGTCACCCCTACATGGGGATACATCATATGGCCTCACTACCATGGCCGTCACCATTCTCTTTTTATTGAAGACGTTGGGGATTTTCCTACAAGAGAAATGATGAACACTAGAGTCCACGTGGTTAACCGTCACCCCGATGAGGAGATACATCATATAGTGTCCCCACCGATGGACAGTCACCAAATCTCCTGAACCCCCATACGTCTATTTACGTTTATTCAGTGACACAATGGATATTCTTACAGCTAAGTGATGGTTATTTGCCCGGGTGATCAGCCCTTGAGAACGCCATTCACTTAGTATGTATGAGCATCCATCTCAACACTTTTCGTTTTCCTTTTCAAAACCATGCATGAAACCCATTTTTGTATCTTTTGAAAACCATGATGCTGGTGAATGCATACAATTCTATCACATCTTTCCAATAATCTCTAAACATGCTTGTCTACAAAACATATCATTAAAGGAACCTAAATCTAATATACATCCAGCAATAATAGCACAATATACGGAACATGCTCAATTTGTAGTAAAGTAGTAAACAATCTAAATATTCTATGAAGGCGATAACAATCAGCAAACAATCTTCTAATCCTTGTGATGTAGGGTCTGAAGGCCAAAGCATAGTAAGTATCAACTTACCTGGCTCCGTATGCAGTTAGCACTCCAAGATAGTCTTCACAATACCTGGTTCCGTAGGCGGTTAGCACTCCAAGATAGTCTTTACAATACCGGAACCGGAAGACAAGCTCGATCTTAGAGCTGCCCTGTCGTTGCCGGAATGCTCTGGGAACCCTTCACAGTCACGGCTTCGTCCTCTTGCACGCAACGGTCGTCGTTCGCTTGCCTGCCTCCTGTTGTCTCGTCACTGTTCACAGCTATTGCCAGCCAGAATCGGCCAACTCCAGCTCGGATTCGGGGGTTTTTGCTCAGCCAATCCCCCTCTCACAGTTCCCTCTCGGTGAACGTCTCCTTCTTCGCGAAATCGCTTCTGGATGAAGGAAAGAAATGTGAAATTGTGGCTGTAATCTCTAAACATGGAAAATCGGGATATTATAATCCTCCCCCCTTAAATAAATTTTGCCCTCAAAATTTGCTTAACGTGACCATTTCTTTCACTTAACACATCGCTTCAAACTGTAAAACAACTCCCAAATTGATTTCCTTTACATCTTTGACATTGCTCAACCCTTGAAGATCCAACATCTTCTCTTCAAAATGATGTGACTTCTTGAATACATTTATCGTTTCCTTGTGATTTACATTCAATACTGCTCTAATTTGATAGAATTAAGTGACTCTATCGTCTTCCAAGTTCTTGTGATGCGCTCAAAATATCTCTCACAAAAGATTTCCTTATATTTCTCCCTAAACTTTATGTCCTAGAACTTAGCATACGTAAATTTTCCTAAACTCTCACTTGCTCTTAGACTTTAGTGCACTCAAACACTCCTTCCATCATTCGAATCAAGCCTCCTACACTTGTATGATTCAAAATCTTTCCTCCAACATATGGCGGCTTCAATCATCCAAACCTTTAGCAATTTAAATTCTTAGGAACCTTCAACTACTTGCCTTTCAATTCTCCAAACTTCCCAATCTGTTTCATAATTTAAACCTAACGGTCCAATATTTTTATTAGTCTATCGACCGTGTCATCTAGGGTTTATCACTCTATCATGTTTCCTTTACCATTCCACCCTTATTCGACCAATCAGGTTTACTAAAACTTCACCTATTGGCAGAATGATACTTAAGTCCAAATTCTCAAAGCATAAGCTCTCTCCATTACTTATCAACGTAGTATTCTAAATAAATGATGAGACCTCATTCATTTGATCAGTAAACATCACAACGTTCAACAATTGTAACCGTCATGAACAATGGAACCACAACAATTCCTCCTATCGAATCCATTAGCAACGAATTTTGAATATCAATCAAATCTTTCCCACAATTTTTCCATTAAGTCAACCAACAATTTATTTGGAGTATAGACTTAGCGAATCTTCAAACCTATGTTTTGTCATACAGTAGGTAACCCTTATATATGACAGACTTCCAACTCCAACTTAAAACAGAAGCTGAATTATTCCGAATCATATGTTTCTAACTTCCAATTAGAGTCAATTATTAATACCACCTATGCATGAACAAACAGTGTTTTGCCTACTTTTAGACAAATTCTTCATCCTTTAATTTAACTCAGCACATAACATATTCTCCCTCTATTTTAAGAGAATCCTTTAGATCCATAAATCAAAATCTTCAAACCTAATAGGTTCTAAAATTCATCAATTTACAGGGAGTAAGTTAATCTAACTTTTAGAGATAGTAGTTAATTCATTACACATACCAACTTCCCAACCATTTTTCTAAGTTACAACATTCCCCCAAATGTTACACCTCTATAAATAGTTACTTTAAGTCCTTGCATAACTAGTGTAACTTATGTTCATCATTGCCCACACTATCCAAGGTAAACCGTGACAACGCTTCCACCTACGCGCATACATTGTAACCATTCCCACAAGCCAAAGCTAAGTAAATTCTATTAGTTTACTTGTTCTCATTGTGCAAGTAAAGTCCTTGTCGTAAAAGATCCTTTCGAAATTTATCCATCTCATCGTAATCATATCCTTGGTTATCACAATTGGGTCCCACTCGGGACAGAGAACTTAAATCAAATCCAATATAGATCCTATTATCCATTTTAATTTCTCCTAATTTACCCAAACGCCTGGATATTATTCTTCACACAACTTAGACTTCAAACCCACAACGACAACAATGAGTATCTTAACCATCTCGAAATTCATTCTCAATATTAATCCAAGCCAATCGTACAAGTAGATTAGATTTTCCAATTTCCAGTTCATGACAAAATCTAGCCTATATATGAAGCAACAACTAATCAGCCCCTCATTTTAATCAAAATATATTTCTTATTCCAGTTCAAGGTAAATTCCTAGCTTAACAATGCGAGCAGTGATCAAGGTATCAATATTTAACTATCCACTACTAAAGATCCAAAACACTCTATCTACAATTCCTTAATAATCTTGACTGGGTAGATAAACACTTAACTAATTAATTGTTGTCCTCATAATTCAACTATGTCGCTAACCCTCAATGTTCTCCATTTCCATAATAAATCCACCATCTATCTAACTCCTTGTAGTGTAGACGACCTGGCCAAATTGTCTACTAAATCTAATCCATCCAAAATTTGTTTTCCACTTATCCTCTTCTAATTCATAAAAATTTGGGCGGAGTCTCCCCTGTTTCTTTACTCCCCCCAAAGCTAAATCCTGCACTCAAAACCCAAACAATTCCAATATCACCTATCTTTTATCATATCTATCATTCTACTCTATCAGAATAACCACAAATATTTACATCAATTACAATCGTTCCAAGTACTGTACTAATCAATTTACATTACATTTTCCCTAAGTTCTCCAAGCAACAGATTGTTGTCCAATCAACTTAATCAACCGATTGATAGTCTCATTCTCGTTATTTGCAACTTCTCTTAGTCAAATACGTCTATGTACTTTGGCCATGATACCCTTTTCATCGCAAGACAAAACAAACACTTAAATAATTAAATAAAAGAAAAGAAATTGATTATGATACTTACAATTGATGGAGTATTTTCACATTGAATCTTGTGCTAGTGGGCATATACATAATCGGTTTTAAAACACAGCGGCTCTGATACCAACTGTAACGACCTAATTTTTATTATCTTTGAAAAACGCGTAAAATTTAAAACTTTTCTTTTTTAAA
The DNA here is from genome assembly GCA_022433065.1 of Begonia loranthoides. NCBI lineage: Eukaryota > Viridiplantae > Streptophyta > Magnoliopsida > Cucurbitales > Begoniaceae > Begonia > Begonia loranthoides. The sequence continues at coordinate 42,366,214 of CM039468.1, read as the reverse complement.
ATCAGAGTAAGGCTTTTCTTTTAAAACCGAGTGTTAAATCCATTACTTAAAGTCCTTTTCATTAATAATCATTTAAAACATTTTTACCAGTAAAATAACTTTCATTTATAGAAATCATCCTTCTTAATATATATAGCGGAAGCATTAAATAAAAGAGACATTTAATAAAACAGTTATTTAAACTCAACTATTTGTTTGCAAAATCATGTACTCATTAGCCATGCCAGCCATAAGATCCACCCGTGCAAATTGCTCATCAACTGCTCCTTGTATTGTTCATCTATTTCCAAGCATATACCTACATCAACAAGCCTTAACTAATGAGCCTAATGCTCAATAAGTGAAATAAAATAAAATAAACATGTTATGCATCTTTGAAATCCTTTTTCGTATTCCTTTCCGTTTCTTTCCCTTTTCTTTCCGTTTTCGTTTCACATTTCATTTCCTTTTCTTTCTCAGTCTTCTTAATTTTAACTTTACTTTATCTTTCCGTTTCATGCTTTATTATCATTTAATTTCACTTTCTGGAAGGGAACCTATCCGTTCCATATACCGAGAGGATGGATACATCATATAGTCATTTAGCTATCTGCCACTCCTACATGGGAATACATCATATGGCCTCACTACCATGACCGTCACCATTCTCTTTTTGTTGAAAACGTTGGGGATTTCGTACAAGAGAAATTATGAACACTAGAGTCCACGTGGTTAACCATCACCCTGTGAGGGGATATATCATATAGTGTCCCCACCGATGGACAGTCACCAAATCTCTCATCCGTTCCATATACTGAGGGAATGGATACCTCATATAGTCATGTAGCTATCCGTCACCCCTACATGGGGATACATCATATGGCCTCACTACTATGACCGTCACCATTCTCTTTTTGTTAAAGACGTCGGGGATTTCTGTACAAGAGAAATGATGAACACTAGAGTCCACGTGGTTAACCGTCACCTCAATGAGGAGATACATCATATAGTGTCCCCACCAATGGACAGTCACCAAATCTCCTGAACCCCCACACGCCTATTTACGTTTATTTAGTGACACAATGGATATTCTTACAACTAAGTGATGGTTATTCGCTCGGGTGATCAGCCCTTGAGAACGCCGTCCACTTAGTATGTATGAGCATCCATCCCACCACTTTTCGTTTTCCTTTCAAAACCATGCATGAAACCCATTTTTGTATCTTTTGAAAACCATGATGCTCGTGAATGCATACAATTCTATCACATCTTTCCAATAATCTCTAAACATGCTCGTCTACGAAACATATCATTAAAGGAACCTAAATCTAATAAACATCCAGCAATAACAGCACAATATACGGAACATGCTCAATTTGTAGTAAAGTAGTAAACAACCTAAATATTCTATGAAGGCGGTAACAATCAGCAAACAAGCTCCTAATTCTTGTGATGTAGGGTCCGAAGACCAAAGCACAGTAAGTATCAACTTACCTGGTTCCGCAGGCGGTTAGCACTCCAAGATAGTCTTCACAATACCTGGTTTCGCAGGCGATTAGCACTCTAAGATAGTCTTCACAATACCGGAATCGGAAGACAAGCTCGATCTTGGAGCTTCCCTGTCATCGCCGGAATGCTCTGGGAACCCTTCACAGTCACGGCTTCATCCTCTCGTGCGCAACAGTCGTCGTTCTCTCACCTACCTCCTGTTGTCGCATCGCTGTTCGCAGCTGCTGCAGGCTGGAATCGCCCAACTCCAGGTCGGATTCAGTGGTTTTTGCTCAGCCAATCCCCCCCTCGCGGTTCCCTCTTGGTGAACGTCTCCCTCTTCGCGAAACCACTTCTGGATGAAGGAAAGCAATGTGAAATGGTGGCCCTAATTTTTTTCACTTTCCCCCCTTTTTGATTTCATTAAAATAAAAACCAACCCAGCACAGGCATGATCGCGAACCGGACCAGAGATGAACCAGTTTAAATCCTCATTTTATTTTTATTTTCTTTTATTTTAATTTCCTCCTTAATTCCATTTAATTTTCCTCCTTTTAATAATTTAATTAAATTCTTCATTTAATTAAATTATTTTCAACTCAATCTTGATTCTCGATTTATTCCAAATACTTCTTGACGATGATTATCTCCCTAATTTAAATTCTCTAATTCGATTTTCCAAATTAATTCTTCCATCAAATAATAATATAAATATTTGTTATAAATAATATCCCAATAATCTAAATTATCCAAATAGCCTAATATCCAGATTTTCCTCCGATTAATTTCTCTTTTCCTTTTTAAATTTCCGTTATGGAAAATCGGGATATTACAATACATCTCCAAGAAATGGCATGATCAAAACCTAACTTCTATCAGCAACGAATAAAACCCACGTTTTTAGCACTCCAACAATCCAACACAACAACATAAAATCAACCATGACATTCTATTCCCAATTTATATGCATCCAGCACTTCAAAAATTATCAAGGAGCCATCAACAATAGGTTTATAAGTACATAATCAATAACAAAGCATTCCTCAAAGCAACAACGAATTCTCCAACATTGAACATATCTACAGCTTAACAACAACATCAATAGAGAGGAATAAAACAACAATCCTCATAACAGTATCAAAGAACACCTCCAGAACAACATATAATTTCTAGCAACAACAATCATCAATATATCCATAACTTAAACCTACAAACAACCCAAGCATCTTTAAATACAACCCCTATTGATTGTGATGTAGCCCAAAATGGGAAAACACATGCATATTTTTTACCTCAATTCCTCTTCAAGTTTTCTTCACTGTGAAGCCTTCTCTGTTTCCAATTTCGTTTTCCTTTTCTTCCTGGTTTTCTCTTCGTCAGAAGCTTCCTCTCAAACTTCTTCCTCTTTCATTGTATCCCTTCCTCTTTCTCTCAAATATTCCTTACAGTTCTCCTCTCTCAAAACTCACCTCTGTTCTTTCTTTCTCCCAGACTCATCTTTGCTCCCTCTTAGATTTCTCTCTTCTTCTCATAGATTTTCTCTCGATCTCTTTTCTGTTCTTCCTTCAAAAATCTTCCTCACCACTGCCCTTATATCCCATGATCTTTCCTTTCTCCGGCAGCCATCTGGAGGTGAAGGAACAGGTGGAGGAATGCATGATCATCCATGAGGTTCTAGCCTCCCTTTACTCCAATTAGAAGACAACATTGTTTAACATTTCGGGCGATGTTTTGAATTCATGGTCAATCATCTTCACGAAGATGATCGATCGCCAATTCCAACCATACAAACTTCAAAGGCCATACAAATCCCTCTTTGATCGACCGTAGATCCTAAAAATTTGGAGGACCCGGTCAATCACTAACACAACCCACGATTGACCACTCAACATTTCACTCGCCACTATAATATTTTGCGTGAACACCGGTCGATCACCTTCCTTCCCGTGATCGAACGCAATTCCACATTTTACACTTTGTAATGTTCTGCAACATATATGATCGACCGTAACTCTCCCTTATGATCGACCAATACCGCAACAAAACTCTTATTTTCCTTATTCTCTATTAGTTACTTGATCGATCAATGCACCAACTTCTCTTCCCAGCAACTATCACATACACACATAAATCACTCCTCAAAACCAAAATCACATCATCCAATAAATCTACAATAATCCTCACATATTTATACTAAACTTATTATGACCAAAAATTCAGAGTATTACAATCACGCATAAGAACCTCGACAAAGGTCGCGAGGTTGTTGTGCATTGATGTACGTTATAGTTAATAGAGGTCCCCAGAGGTGGAGGTTGTGTCGACAAAGATTGCAAGTCGTAAGTGGTGTGTGAACTATAGTCGTGCCTACTCTCTCCTATACGAAAGAACGAAAGAATGAAAGAAAAAAAAAAGAAAAAAAAAAGACTGAAAATGAAAATACATGTTTTTACGAAAAACTGCATCTTATGCTCATAATTTATTCATATTTATGTATCTCTTACTGAGCATTAAACTCATAGTTGAATCTTTGTGATGTAGGTGAAGATGATATTGATGATATACCTGATGATGGAAATGAATAAAAAGTAGTGGTTAATGGAAAATTCTCATGAGCGAAGATAAAGTGTTGTCGAAGCAGAATTGACCCGTGGGTTTGAAAATTAAAATGAAGGACCTTTTTATTTTAATTTTTGTTTTTTTTAATATGTTTATATTTAAGTTAAAATTATTTTGCGAATATTTCTATTTATGTTGGAATTTATTACGTTTGAATTTTAAATAAGATTTCCTTTAAGACTTTTACTGTATTGTTGTAAATGCATGATTTTTATGACTGAATTTATATGGATTTTAAAAAAATTGCAAGAAAAAAAGTTTTACGCTCCGGGGCGTTATATCCTCCAACACCAAGGTACGTCTGGGAGATGTGTTTTAACAGAAAACGTGCCTCGTTCATTTTCTTTAGTTTAGGGATTTAATTGTTAGCAAAATTTTTCGTTGCACTTGTCACTGATCTCATAGTTCAATGATTTTTTTATTAATAGCTTTTTTTTATAAATTTATTAGACATAATTGTCTTGGTAACATATTACTATAGGCAGTGATCCTAGAATTGTTCACCAGTATTAAATCACATATCTGAGAAGTGTAGTAGTTGAAGAGAGCCATTACTTGTGAACAATATAACACAGGGAGACATGGTAAAATCCCCTAGCACTAACGATTTTGCGTTGATTGCTAGTTGACGTCATTTAATTAATATAATTTTTTAAACATAAGCCCCAATCTCTAATCTAGAACCTATTTGGCATTATAATGCCTCTGCATATGTTGCCCATTCGTGGCTGATAACTTGTTGGGTAAGTTTCGTAGCAAACATAATCAATCCCACTAATATCTCATCAGTGAAGATTGACATTTATAACTTCCAACTCAACTTCCATTACCACTTTCATTTTTATGACATTTTATAGTATACATATACATAAACCTATCATAACTCTAACTTATATAGGTAGCCCGTGGGTTATGTTTATTTTGAAACTTGTCTTATTTTTCTATAATCGCAACAAAAAAGATATTATAATTAATTTTCAATATTTTTTGCCCATTTATTTCGTGACTTTCACTTCACAGAAAAGAAAATAATTGTACTATCATCGTGTTAGGACAACTAAGGCTACATAAAATAATGTGAACACGATAGTATATCTTTAAATTAATGCAAATATTCCACGACTTCATCAATATTCTTTTCTCTTTTCTCTACCCATTTTTCTTTTTTTGTTTTTAATATTACATCTATTCAAAACTTTGACTTGAGAAATTGAAACATGCCAGTTTTATACTCAATCGTGTTAAATAATCTACTAATCACGTATTAAGTTATAGCATATTAATAATGTTAGATGCCACTCATGTACACAAATAACGTCTTCAAAAGAATCTCTCAAGTGTTCTTTTGCGACGATCATACAAATACATTTTAAAAATGACTAATCTTGCATTGACAAGATTAAGAATAAATGAATAATTGAAGAGAATGATCTTATTTCCCATTCCAAGAGAGTCATTGACAATACTAAATGTCCAAGCTTCATGTTATGCCCCAAAGGAAATATGAGACAAAACAGAGAGCAACCCGACCCAAAACGAATAAAACCATTTGACTCTTATCTTAAACTCTTAATTAGCATCGGAAGACATTAAAATTTACTTACAAACCAGACTCAAAAAAAATTTCCAATAATGACATTAAGATAGTATGAAATAAAAAAGATCAAAAACTGTGCAGAAATAAAATTAAAAATAAATTAATTCTAAAGTGAAAATCTCACGAAAATAATCCAAACTCTCCAAGAAAAATTAAATTGTCAGAAAATTTTTTAATTCTACTCTTGTGGTGGCAATTAAGACCCGCTTTGATTATTTCGTGAAAGATATAAGTCAATTTGGGGTGAATCGACTAAATTCAAGAATGATTAATTTTCATGTTTGACATTTAGTTTATAAAATAGGTGAGCATTCCAAAATTAATTTGAAAACAAACACTATATATGAAAGAGTTAAATCCGAGTAATAGAGCAAGTAACAAAATTAAACAACGGCGATACTCAAGTGATCACAACAACCAAAATGACCTTGATCAGTTTTAAGGTTTTGCTCCCAAAGATACGACATATACAACTGACTCATTACTCTAGTTAACAATAGTGTATAAAAAATAAAAAATATAAATATAACTGAACTGAACTAACTATTAAATTAAATATGTATCATTGAATTTTAAACATGTTCAATCAAAAAATTATATATAATATGAGATCCGATGACTTCACAAGAGTCATGTCATTTAATATAGAAATATGTAAAAAAGAAATATGGTTTTAAAAAACAATGTAGTCTGAAAATAAAGATAAAATTTTACCTCAATTTTGGGTTTACCATTACCAAAGTCCAACAGCAAACTATCGATCTGGAGGTTTTTAAAAAATTTAAAAATGTTGTTTTGTTTTTACTTATGCCGGATTTTACACTTCAGTTTCGATGATGCTGAAAGAAGTAAGCTAAGAAAAATAATAAATTACAGGATGTTCTTAGTGTACGGCTGAAGATGTATGGAAGGTTGTACTTTTTTTTAAATTTTTAAGTGGGTTTACGCGTGGGAAGATGATCGCCGAAAGGTCAAAGAAAATGGCTTAGTGGAGAGGGATTAAGACTTCAGTTTCACTCTTCAGCTTGAGGGCAAGGCCCTGTTATATAAAGGTTTGGACTACTTCTCTACAATGATGAGACACAGAAAGAAAGATTTAGCTTGGTGAAGAAGATGACCATGGCTTCCATGAACAAGCGTTACGATTTTCCAACATTTTTCTTTCTATTTTCGCTGTTGCTTTTGCAGTTCTACTCAGGTGCCCATTAGTTTTTAGCTGAAGCTTTCAATTTAATTTTAACTGTTTGTATTTGTCTACTATGGCTAAACGACGGTTGAATCTCTAATTCATAGAGAAATATCCAACTAGGCAATGATTTGACATGATTGTGATATTAAAAGTCATACTAATTTGCTGTATTCTATATGATTTGACTTTTATATTATATATATTGCATTCCGTTGAAACGAATTTAATTGGGTTTACAGGAAAAAGCGATTTAATGCTGAATTACTATGCCAAGAGCTGCCCTAAAGCAGAAAGAATTATCGAAGAACAAGTGAAAAGTTTCTATTATGAGCATGGAAACACAGCCATCTCATGGATTAGGAATCTCTTCCACGATTGCATGGTGAAGGTGGGAAACATTCTCAATGACTTCATCTGTAGGTCCTGTTAGGGACCTGAGAAAGTGACCATGAAAATTTTTTCTGCCTTCGTTTTTTGTTGCAGTCGTGCGATGCGTCGTTGTTGTTGGAGACATTTGGAAGGATCGAAACTGAGAAGAAGTCAACGAGAAGCTTTGGAATGAGAAATTTCAAGTACGTGAACAAAATAAAGGAGGCTGTGGAAAAGGAATGTCCGGCCACTGTTTCTTGTGCTGATATTATTGTTCTCTCTGCTAGAGATGGCATTGTCATGGTTGTTATCTTCACAACTCAACTTCTCTCTCTAACCCTCTCTTTCTCTCTCTCTGAAAATTCTGTTTAAAATTTTGCAGTTAGGAGGACCTGCCATGGAGATGAAAACAGGAAGGAAAGATGGGAAGGAAAGCCACTTGAAGTATGTGGAAGAATACATTCCTGACCACAATGATACCATCTCCTCAGTGCTCTCTCGCTTTCAATCTAATGGCATTGATGTTGAAGGAGCAGTCGCTCTTCTGGGTATAAATTTATTCTCCATTTTTTTGTCTTTATTTTAATTAAGTTTTCTCCGAAACGTTCGCTTCATCCTGTTCATTTTACTGTACATAGGCGCTCACTCGGTAGGAAGAGTCCACTGCGTAAACCTAGTACACAGGCTTTACCCCACCGTTGATCCGACATTGGATCCTGACTACGCTGAGTATCTCAAAGGTCGCTGCCCCACTCCAAACCCTAGCCCTAAGGAAGTTCTCTACGAAAGAAACGACCGAAAAACGCGAATGGTGCTTGACAATACGTACTACGACAATGTCCTGAACCACAAGGGCTTACTTGAGGTGGACGAAGGGCTTGGATCCGACCAGAGGACCCGTCCTTACGTTCTGAAAATGGCGGCCGACGGCGGCTACTTCCGCGAGCAGTTCACTAGGGCTGTGATTACGTTGTCAGAGAATAATCCGCTCAGTGACGCCGAAGGAGAGGTTCGCAAGGATTGCCGATTTGTTAACGAGCCTTGAAGTTATGTAAAAGGCAATGTCTATGGGCTTATTTACTGGTTTACAAAAATGAACCTTTTGTTCACAAATAAAGCAAAGTGACTCCTTAACCTTTTGTGCAAAATGACTAAATAACCATAAAGATTCGTTATGTTAAGTTTGTTTTTAGCACTATAAAGGATTTACATTTTACTCAATAAAATGTCAGTGGCTGTTGAATAAGTTTCAAGTTTAGAAAAATAGCACAAGGACAAAATAGTTATTTCACACCTCAAAAGAATTAATGTCTCCAATTTGACACTAGGTTACTTTTCTTGTTTCCACAAACAAACTTGCCTTATTGTCAAATACTTTTTATTGGACCACATGCCCTAATGATATAGGATTGTAAACAAATAGACAATTTTGTCTTGTTTCGCCGATGAACTTGACCTAATAATATAATAGGCTCATAGTAGGGGTGTTCAAATCCGAATTGGAATCAGTGAATTAAACTGAAACCGATCAATTTAGTTTGGTTCAGATCGATTGTGAACACCTCAGAACTAATTTTCTGTTCTATTTTGTAGGAACCAAAGTTATTGGTTTGGTTTTCAGTTTGACTTATTTAAAATCGACACTAACCAAACCAATAAATTTATAATTTTTATTAAAAAAAACTCAGTTTGTAATTTGAGTTAATTATTCAATAAAATGTTATTGGCTTAAAACTCAAATCCTAGAATTATCTAAAATTCAAATGATTTGATTATTACCTAAATAATAATTGAATTATTGAATAATTAATTGTACTAATTGATATATTTAATTAGTAATAGAAATAACTAATGATTCAATTAATATATTATTGAGTTGTACTAATTAATTATTAAATAGATAGATTATTACCAAATTAATAATTTGATTATTTGATTGAATTAATTGGGGATTGGATTTTATATTTCTTTCTATCGAAGTAAATTTTTGTTTTGCCTTTTAATTATATATTATTTTATATAATGAGTAGAACTGAAACCGAACCAAAAATTTGTTTGGATTTGGTTTTGATTCTTAAATGGTTTGATTTCAATTTCATTTTTTACAAACCGAAAAAAGTCGATTCGGCTTCAATTCGATCATAAAATTAAATCGAATCAAATTAATTTTTTTGCACCCTTGCTCATAGTTTTCAAGTGGACCTCAACTAATAATAGGGGTGGGCAAGAACCGAAATTAACCGAGAACCGACCCGCAACCGAGTTTTGGTTCTGGTTCGGTTCCGGTATTTGGTTCCTAAATTTAAAATTGGTTCGGTTCTGGTTTTGGGGTCCCCATTTTGGTTCGGTTCCCGGTTCTTGGTTATGGAACCGACCAAAACCGATATTTGTCAATTTGTATTTAAACTTCACATCTTCATAATTGGTTCTCGCCTTTTTGGTTCTTGTTCTTCCCAAATCCCTCAGAAGTCAGATCGTCGCACTTCCTCACGAAGCCTCCCAGATCCCTCAGATCATTGGTTACTCTTGTTTGTGGATGTCAGCACAGGTAATGGGTAGGTGAGGAGGTGGGTGACTCTTTTTTTCCTAGCTGGTTCTTTCATTGATAGTAGAAAACCCGCCAACCCCCCTCCCTTTTTTTTTTTTTTTTTTCAATTTCTACTTCTTCTTTTCCACCTCCCAATTTTTTCTTGTTTCATTTGATTATGGCTTCGTCTCTCTCGTCCAAACCCTTTATGGGTTTCTCAGTGACTGAAGGCGGCGGCGGATTGAGCGCACTTCGCTCAGATATCTCCAAGCTTTCCTTTTCTTCCGTATGAATCTCTGTCCCCTCCAAAATTGAAAAGAAGCTTCGTGAGTTTTTTGCTTTTTGTTATTTTGATTGCCAATTTGATTGCCATAAATTAGTATCGATTTTTTATTCAAGTTGAAATTAGTTCAAGTTTAAGATTATCAGGAATCAAACTCTAACTCTTGAGATAGTGGCAATTGGAGCTCTGCCTTTTCTGTTTTGTTGTTCCTTCTTTCTGGTTTATTTAGTAAACTTTTAGGTGTAGTAATAGAAAAAGCTCTCAAAGTGTTGATTTTTTTCTTTAAAATGGCTCTGAAATTGTTTTTAAGAAAATGAATTATTGCAAAATGTAAATTATGCATGTGAGATTTCTCTTAGGCCTTGACCTGATGATGCTAATTTTAAGTTTACTGGTTCATTCTGTAATGTGATGAGTAATTTGCATATTTTGACTAGGAACCGGAACCGAACCAGAATCGAGCTCGGTTCTAGTTCCGGGTCCAGTTCCTTGCGGTTCCGATTTTGGTTCCTTACTCTTGGAACTGAGAATCAAATGGTCGGTTACAAGAGGTTTGGAACCGGAACCGAGAACCGATTTGCCCACCCTTAACTAATAATATGGGCCTTCAACAATGAACCAAAGAGGATAAAGACCCACATATAATTATTGAAGTATCATGTTGAGCTTTCCATAGCATATTTGGGCTTTCATTGAGCCTTTTATAAGGGCTCAAAACAAGACTAAACCAAGGTGTATCTACACTTGAAAAGTAAAAGCTTTAATTTCAAATTTTCCTTTTACAAACAATAGTAATATTATTAACCCCTTTCAATTTACATTCCTCATGCCATGACCTATTTTCCAAGTGGAATCGTGACCACCATATCATGTGAAACTAAGATGAGGCATCCTTCTACAAAATTCATGAGTTTTTTGACAAGCATACGTTATTTGAAAAAAAAATCTATGAATCGGTCTGGTTTGAATCGGATAACCGAACCAAACCGAACAATTTTGGTCAGTTCGGTTCGGATTTATTAATAAAAATTTCAGTTTATAATCGAACCGAACCAAATTTTTGGTTCGATTCTTGGTTTTGGATGGTAAGAACTAGGAAACCTAAACAGACCCAATAATTTTTAGAAAAAGAAAAAAAAAACATTGGGCCGTCACTCTCATAGTCTCTCTAGACTCTCACTTTGTCTCTCTAGGTCTAGCCGCAACTCTCTTGATATCTCGAAGGCCGAAACCACTACGACATGCCGAAGGCGGACATTAGCGATAACATCTCCGTCTCTCTCAATCTCTTTAGCCAGGTGGACATTGGCGACGACTATTCAACCACTCTGAACTCTCTCTCTCTCAGAGTCAGACTCTCTAGTTGGACATCGGTGATTCAAACTCTCACGGTGCATTACGGTCTCCACCCCAGTGCAGGTCGAAGTCTCACGGTGCAATCTTCACAGTTCACAGGTTCGACTTTGTGTTTAATTATTTTGCTGTTACTTTTGGATTTGTTTTTGCTGTTATGTTTGCTTTCATTAGGTTGTTTTGCCTATCATGAACATGTATTATTTGAACAACACTAAAAATGATTTAGTGGCAAATTACTATCCAAACACCATAACTATAGAAATTTTGTTCTATTTGTTTGTTTGTTTGTTTTCATTATTGTCACTGTTTTTATCACGTATAGTCAAGAATGCTTTGAAATTAAGTACTTGAAGATTTCACTTTCCAGTATTGTGTATGTGATTTTATCTGTTAGTCTTTCCGTCGAAGCAAAGAAGAAAATAATAAAGGTTGCCATGATTTTATTGTTTGCTAAAGATTTTGGAGGAACCCTCAATTTCTGTAGATCTCATTATGGTTTATGTTATGTAAGGTATAGGTTTCCTATTGTGAACTGTTTAAGAACTTGCATATCTGTTTAATTATCTTGTTTTTATGTATGTTTGGACTTCAAATCTGTTATGTTTGGATTTCCTACTGTGAATTGATTAAGAACTTGCATAGTTGTTTAATTATTTTACTGTTATGTTTGGATTTCAAATTTCTAATTAAGATGTTTAAAAAATTATGCAAGTTTTGGTTGATTGGAAATATTTTGGTTGTTTGTAATGGTTAAATTTTACAATTTTCATTTTAGGATGGAAAATTAGATAAATAATAGCAGGAAAAAAAAAACAAAACATGTGAAGCGTGGAATTACTTCATTAAAGTAGAACCAATAGACTTGGATAACCCTCGAGCATCTTGCAATTCCTATGAAAATTCGTATGCATGTCATCCAGTAAAAAATGAGACTTCAAACTTGAACAAACATGTTAGTAATTGTAAGAAATTGTTGGCTAGTTTAGACGAAACACAGAAGACAATATTATTTCATTAAAAAGAGGTCATAGGATCAAATAAAGTTGGTTCTTTAACAATAAAATCATTTAGTTCAGAAAGATGTCAGATACATTGGTTAGAATGATTGTGATTGATGAGTTACCTTTTAATATTGTTGATGGAAAAGATTTTATAGAATACTCAAATAAGTTGGAACCAAAATTTATTGTTCATTATCGCAAAACTGTTGCGAGCGATATTTTCAAGCTCTATGTACAAGAAAAGAGTAATTTGAAGGTCTTTTTTTTTTCTCAATTGCGTGGAGAAATATGTTTAACAACTGAAATGTGGACTTCTATACAGAATATAAATTATATGGTTGTGACTGCTCATTTCATTAATGCGAATCGGTATTTGAAAATTTTTTTTATCAATTTTTGTGTCATACCTAATCATAGAGGAGAAACCATTGCTATAATTATGGAAAAATGTTTATTGGATTGGGGGATAGAAAGAGTTTTGATTGTCGTCGTGGACAACGCTTTTGCTAATGAGGTTGCTTTGAACCATTTGGTTAAGACAATTAAAAATTGGAATGGTTTGGTAATTGATGGAGAGTTTATCCGCGTCAAATGTTTTGCTCATATTGTAAATTTGATTGTTTGCAATAGCCTAAAAGAGCATAATGATTCCATTATAAAGATTCGTAAAGCTATTAAATATGTTAGGTCTTCTCCTTCTAGGATCTAAAAGTTTAAAGCATGTGTGGACAGTGCGAAGATTACATGCAAAAGTAACGTGTGTCTTGATATTCCAACTCGATGGAACTCAACATACTTGATGTTGGATACTACTGAAAAATTTGAAAAAGCTTACAAAGTTGAAAGAATATGACAGTCAATATGTATGCGAATTTCTTCTAGATGAGAATGTAAATGTTCCTCCCTCTGATGAAGATTGGTGTGTCATTCATCAATTCATAGTATTCTTGAAAGTATTTTATGATGTGATTTTAAAAGTTTCGTCAACTTACGTATTACCGCCAATGTATTTTTCTCAGAAATATGTAAATTTCATAGAGTTATCAAGAAATTTGCTGCAAGTGATAACTCATCACTAAGAATAATGACATTTAATATGCAAATTAAATACGAAAAATATTGGGGAGATTTTAGTAAAGTCAATCACTTCATGTATGTCACTGTTGTGCTTGATGCACGATATAAGCTGAAGTTTGTAAAACATTGTTTATTGAAATTGCATGGATTAGGGATGACAAATGAGTTGATAATGGAATTAGAACATACAATTAGAAGATTGTATTGTGAGTATAAAATGAATTCACCCATAAATAACATAGAATAATCTTAATACTTTTAGGCCTGTGGTTGACATCATTCATGAGAATTCAGATGATGACGAGTTTGAGTCGACATTTCATGCAGAATTAAACAATGAAGATCAATTTGCCAATGAAAATGAAGTTGAAAATTATTTGTCTGAAAAACTTGGGAGTTTTTCATCTGAAGTGGATCTATTGAGTTGGTGGATAATGCACACTACAGAGTATCCAACCTTGAGTAAAATAGCAAGAGATGTGTTTGTTATTTCCATTGTGACAGCTGCCTCAGAATCAGCATTCAGCTGTGGTGGTTGAGTGTTTCATTATTTTCGAAGTTCTTTAGCTCCAAAAACTGTAGAAAGTCTTATTTGTTTTCAAAGTTAGATTTGTGATTGTAATAAACTTACAGATATTTACGAATCATTAGAAGAAGTCACGCAATATGAAAAAGGTTTAATTATTTATATTTAGGCCTATTCAATATTAGTTTTTTTAAATGTTATTAAGTTATTCTAATTACTTAATTATTTTTTTTTTTTAGGTTTAGATGATTTTATAACGGCAACAAACAAATATTGATATTTTCAACACTAATTTTATCTCAGGTGATGATGTTTCTGTTGATTTTTTTGTCTTTGAATTATTCATTTCATTTATCATTATTATTTAATTGTTTTTTAGGTATCTGGCACATGGAAGAACTACAAATTTCATGTATGACATTGTAAAAGTACCTGTGGCTTTCACATTTGAGGTCTGTCAAGACTTTAATTTTTATATTTATTACTTAAAACAAACGTGCTGCTATTTGCTCATCTGTACTAGCCATGATTGTCAGAGATATGGAGATGCAGTGCCTCATCAAAAGACTGTTTCAAAATGTTCAATCCCACATATCTCAATAGCTTCAATGTAAGGGATGCTACTTTGATTATGTTTTTGCTCAGAAATTCTCTTTAAATTGGTGATTAACTCTATGAACTTTGCTTTATAAAACAATTGGATTGACTTTCTTCATGGAGTTGTCAGTGATTGGTCTGCTGCATTTTTCACGATTTTCAAATTGGGTCCATGGCAACTCGGAGAGGTCGAATCGAAAGATCCTATGTTAGACTAGGACAAATGGGTATCAATAGATGAGTATTTGGAAGGGTATTTAATGGAGAGGAGTAGTAGATATGAAAAGAAGATAGAGGTGCTTCAACTAGGATTGCAAGAGATTAGAACCTATTTTAGGTTGTTTTTGGTGTCCTATGTTTAGTTATTGTTCATGTTATGTTCCATAATTTCTTAAAGCAATTTGGACAAATGTTATTGTTTGCCGCCAAAGCAAGGCTAGAAATCATGTTTGAACAAAATGGATCTGCTCTCACTGGGCTCGGTGTGCAACTCTGGGCGTTGGGTGCAAGCCTTCGCGACGTGGGTTCTCCTTCACGGTGAGCTGCTGGTCATGGCTCGATGAACGACAGGTTGTCGGGGCTAGGGCTCGATATTGTCGCGGCTTGCAGGGATTATTTGGAGCTGCGAATTTTTGAGCCAAGGTAAGTCATGGTTAATTCTTTGTTGTTGGTTGCTGTTGCATTTGGATTGTTTAGATTTGCAGTTGTGATTGGCAAGGACGAATTGATGAAAATTGGCAGGGGATTTTGGTTGTGTGTAGTCGAGTTCTAGTCGATTGCCCTGCTGCTTGTGTGCGACCGAACCTGTTGTGAACCGGTTTATTTTATCCTGGAAGTGGAGATAATTCTCCACGTTTCTTCTAGCTGGCATCACACTCGGGTGATGAAGTGAAATAAAGAAGAAAGTGAGAGACAGACTCCCGTGGAAGACAAGGCCGAGGTGAACTCAGGGTATGGCTTGTGGACACACGTGATATGAATCGGTGGAAATGGCGTGGGTGACTGAGGCAAGAATGGTGTGCCTCTTTGAAGAAAAGGATGGAGAAGAGAGATAAGGGAGAGGGTTGAGTGACAAAAGAGGAGGGGTGAGATGAAGGGGAAAAACTCTCTCTAGAGAGTTGAGAAACTGAAGAAAAGAGTGAAGGGTGACAGAGAAGACAAGGTCGTGTCGTTCTGAAAGAGAAAAAGAGGAAGATAAAGAAGGGAAATGAAGAAGTAGCTCTCAGGTCCTTTGATTTTCATTGAAGAGGTGGGATGGAGATGTAGGGCCGAAAAAAAAAGAAAGAGAGGGAGGAAGAGTGTGAAGTTGCTCTCGGGTCTTTAGGTAAGGAGATTTCTCCCACGGGTTTTCTTATGAATATTTAAGGGAATATACTGTAAGAAATAAAATGTTGATGAATGTTAGATGTCCTACCATGTTGAAGTTATGTTTCTGATTAATGATAGATATTGATGTTGGGATTTATATTTTGGGTTTCTAGAGGTTATGAATGAATTGTCTGCCACAAGCATGATAGTGGTTATGCTCCCTGTTTCCTTTGTGACTTCTCTGTAAACTGTTGACTGAAAAGTTACTGTCATGTGGGATACTTTGTTGGATTTTGAAGGTTCCTCTCTATTTTAATTATGGATAGTTGGATGAAATAGGCTATGATTGCTTTGGTATTTCTCTGTGATGTTTTCTCTTGATTTTATGAACCTTGCCGAGATAACTGTAGAAGTGAAAAGGGTAGTTGATATTAATAATGCTCTCTATTTATCTCTATTATGTGAATCCTTCACTAGCGAATTTTGGTGGAGAAATACCTTGTGAATATGTGGGATGGAGAGATGAATTTAAATGGTGGAATTATACTTGTTGAATGGGTTTTGGCCCTCTGTTGTGTTATGGCTTACTGGCTATTATGGGGCAGCAAGTTCAACTGCTATTATTAAACATTGATTATGATTAAGTAATTGGTTATTAATTTGGGTTAAACAATTCTATTAAATAATGAATGAGAATTTAGGATATTGAAATCGTTAAGGATATGGGCATTTGAAGTAAGGTTAATAATAAGTGATTTTAATGATGGGTTATTTAATAATTTTGAAGGTATTAAAGGAAGAAGAATAACAATTAAGTACTAAGGTGCGGTACGGACCGTGGGTAAGTGATACTACATGTACTTTGGTCTTTGGGGTCCTACATTGCAAGAATAGGATATGCACATTTGATTGTTTACCGCTTTAGAGCATGTCTACAGTTTTAATAGCATGTTTACAGTTTTATAAGCACGTCTATTGTTTTATAAGCATGCCTACCATTTTAAATAGCATGTCTACCGTTTTATGAAGCATGATTTGTGAATTGTATGTTGGGTGTTTTATTAGGTTCCTTAATTATATATTAGAAATTGTATGCATTCACGAGCATCATGCATCATGGTTTTCAAAACGATACGAAAATGAGTTTTCATGCATGATTTTGAAAAGAGAACGGAAACGAATATTAAATGATAATGGTAAAGTTTTAAGTAAAGAAAGGATAATGGATATGTTAACGCTTTGGCATGTAACTCATAAAGAGAGGCTTGGTGGATGTGGTCCCCATGGTTAGAGGCTTTGTGTGGATTAGTCCTCCAATGATTGAGTTGCGTTCCAATGGTAACCAGTTGAGGCTTTGGCATGTAACTCATAAATAGAGGCTTGGTGGACGTGATTCCCATGGTTAGTGGCTTTGGGTGGATTAGTTCCCCAATGGTTGAGTTGCGTTCCAATGGTAACCACTTGAGGCTTTCGCATATAACTCATAAATAGAAGCTTGGTGGACGTGGTCCCCATGGTTAGAGGCTTTGGGTGGATTTGTCCCCTAATGGTTGAGTTGCATTCCAATGTTAGACCGTTAAGGCTTTGGTGTTGGATTCAAACGCATGAATAGAGGCTTGGTGGACGTGGTTCTCATGGTTGAGGTTTGAGTTGAATACCAAAGGCAGAATAGTAAAGTAAAGTTAAGATCAAGAAAACAGTAAAAGAAAAAGAAAAGGAAAGATAGAAAAGAAACAGAAAACGAATGATGTAGGTATGTACACGAGATCCGGAGAATAGGTTAAGGAGCATATGATGAAGGATTTGCATGTGCGGATCTTGTGGCTGGTTAGGCTAAAGAGATTTGCAAGAAATAGTTTGTAAATAATTTTTTAAAGGGATTGTAAAATATTAAATTGTAAAAGAAAGGAATAGTATTTCTTTAATGTTTTGTTTTAATTATATTCCCATGTGTTTCACAAAAGATTTTAAGAAAAGAATTTTATTATTGTCTTTTAATTAGGTTTATGTTTTATAAAATGTTTAAGAAAAAGAGTTTAATTATAGTTTTTTAATTGGTTTATGAAAGAAGAATCTTCCGCTGTTTTTATAAAAAGAAAAGTTTTAAATTTTTCACGATTTTAAAAAGGTAATAAAAACCGGTCGTTACACCTCATCCTGTGGATCTTTCCTAAATTATCAGTCAATCTCTATTCACCATGAACACATATCCTATCTCGTAATTCTCTCTCTTGCGGACATCAACGTTTTTGTGGATACCAATGTTTTAGCGAACATCTCATCCCTCGAATCCCTCCAAAATTATCTGCCAATCACTATCCACCACGTACACATTTCCTTTCTTGGACTCCTCACTTTTGTGGATACTAACACTCCTGCAGATACTAACACTCCCACAGATACCAACTCCTCTGCATTATCTCTAATAACTATCTACCAAGTATACATTTCCTTTGCAGACATCTCACTCCCGTTGACACTAACACTCCCACGGATACCAACTCCTCCACTTTTTTGCTAATAACTATCTACAACATATACATTTACTTCGTAGACATCTCACTCCTGTAAACATGAATGCTTCTGTGAACTCTAATGCTTCCATAGACACCAACTGTTTTGCGCACATCTCACTTTTGCGGATACATCTCCGCCAATCACTATCCACCACATATACATTTTCTTTCGCAGACACCTCACTTCCGCATATACGAATGCTTCCGCAAACACTAACACTTCCATGGAAAAGTGTTAGTGTACACGGTAAATTAGATACAAGATTATAGTGTTTAAAAATAACTTATAGTGTCTAAAATTTCTCATAGTCAAAGAGATCTTCAGCAACCGATACAAGATTAAGCTTCACAATTACTCTTATTTTAGTTATTTCTTTTCTTGTGAGTACTTCCTTATTGGGACTCCATATTTTTGTTAGTATTGCTTTTCATTCCTGAATTAATATTTCATATCATGGTGTTTTTATCTTTTAAAAACTTTTATATTTGGACATACTGGTTTTAACCCAACATTTTAGACCATAAATTTTATTTCTCTAATAAGACTTCCATTGTTAAATTAATCATATGGTTTTGAAGGTCAGACGGTTCGATCGCCTTATGAGTTGGGTCGTTCCTAATTTTTATCGCAAGAGGAAAGCATAATTAGAATCCTCTTATCGTCTATGGATGCTATTGGTTGAGAGGATGTCCATTGATGTTGAGAGACAACACTATTTAGTATTGAGACATATCCCTCAACTTACAACGAACATCCCTCAACTTACAACATACGTTCCTCCACTTACAACGAACATCCCTCAACCAACAACGGATATCCCTCAACTTAAAATGGACATCCCTCAGCCTACCACAGACGTACCTCAGCTTATTGCGGGAATTGATTGTTCTATATGTATTGATTATTCATCATAGGATGGTTTTACTAGTAATGAATCTCTTGGTGATTCATAATAAGATGGTTCTGATGATGAACTTACTTGGGATAAAGACATGCTCCTATTTAATTGTCTGTTGTCTTTTAGGAATTTTTGTGTATTACTTTTAATATTAAATGTTCTTGGTTGGGTTTCTAATTTTAATAAAGATTGAAACAACTTATCTATTGAAATTTTTTTATCTTGTTTAAAAGCTAAACTATGGTGACTATTAGCTAAAGGAAAATTAATTTTGTATGTTATTGAAAAAGGGTGGTTTTTTTTCTTTCATAAAATTTTTTCGTTTTAATTTATATCTAAGTGTTATAGATCTATTTAAATCTTGATCCTTTGAACTTAATTCTATTTGTATATTAATGTCAAATTTAATTTTTTCTTGTGATAAATTTCCTATTTCATATGCTATAATACACTCTTTGTCGTCTATAATTCTATCATCTCTTAGTTCTAGTTCTGTAGGTGTATTTATTCCCACCATAAAAATACTTTTTAATATAATCTAGATAGTATTACAATGTATATATGAAATTTTCTTTCTATCTTCAGTTTCTATTTTTTTTTCTAATTTATTTAGAATTTGTGCTTTATTTATTACAGGAATTATTATATCTCCTTTAGTTTGTTCAATTAGGATGGCTTCTTCTACAAACATGATTCCATATTTAATTATATTTTTTCGAGACAATTTTTGTGTAATAGTTTCTAAAAATGATATTTCAAAATTATGCTTCCCTGATAATGAAAAATCTGATTTTCTAATTTTCCTTATATCAATAATTCCATCGAACATATACCTGAAAGATTCATGTTCTTTTATTGTTTCAAAATAATTATTTGATAATGAAGATATGTTATCAGACATAAAAAAAAGTGTACATGATATGTTTGTGTGATCTTTTTAGTCGCTTTGATTTTCTTGATCCTATGATCCCTCCAGAGTTTTATCTCAAGGATATGGCTTCAGACCTCCATGGATTTCTCCCGAGTCAATACCTACCAATGCTCGAAGATAGTAGGGAGAGGTTGAATATCAAAGACTTACAAAACTACTTTAATTCATTACACTTTGAGTTCTAAAAAACGAGAGACTCATTTATTTATAGAAAGAAGTTAGTCTTCTTACAAACCCAAGAAGGGAAAATATTCCAGATAGACTAAATAATTTTTACAATAATTTAACTTTAATAATTCATTTTTGTCGTTAGTTGGGAGTAATGCTCCATTATTTTCATTCTTTTTGCTTTTCGCATGTGACTACATTATTCTTATGCTTTTGTCGAGTAGTGCTTCATTATTTTGATTCATTTTGCTTTTCCCATGTGACTACATTATTCTGATACTTTTGTCCCTACTTCCTCCACTACTGCTTCTTCTTTTTTGGTTCTGACAATAGTGGCACATGTGGTCCTCACTTATCTTTA
This sequence comes from Begonia loranthoides, assembly GCA_022433065.1. Classification (NCBI taxonomy): domain Eukaryota; kingdom Viridiplantae; phylum Streptophyta; class Magnoliopsida; order Cucurbitales; family Begoniaceae; genus Begonia; species Begonia loranthoides. Next base: position 42,345,423 of record CM039468.1, on the reverse strand, counting down.
TTGACCAACATAGTTTTTCTTTTATTTCTTCTAGCAGATAAGTCAGCTTTCCTCCCAAGTTGTAGAAAGATGATTTGAATGATGATAATGCTTTTAGCTCTTCTTCGAAAATTGGCAATGGTCCATCAGAGTATATCATGAAAGTGGTGTTGATATAGTTTATTTTTGTATTACTACTTGGAAATATTCGTTGTGATTGATTAAATACTCCAGACAGTAATTTTGCCTCAATGTCTTTGGGAATTGTAAATTCATCATAGTCATCTCTTGTTGGATAATCTTGATTAGATACTCCCAGGGCAGCTATGGCTATAGATGGAAATAATAATGTAACGACCCGGATTTTCGTAAATCCTTTAAAATACGTAAAAATTTAAATTTTCTTTTTGAAAGTAAATCAGAGTGCGTCTAACCGGATCGCTACTAACTCTTTCGTAAAACTCAATATAAAATCACATTTATTAAAACTTATGCGGAAGCGTGAAATCAAAACCATTAATGTAAAACGTTGTGGAAGCATGAATACAATTCAATTAAAGAAACCAAATCATTTAAATACGATTTATTACAACTTAACTTGATTAAAACAGTTTTTCTTTTACCCTTTTTATGTCTAGCCAGCCGTGAGCATCCCTCGAGCGTGCAAACCCATCATCCCTGCTTGCTATTGTTTGTTCTTTATCTTTTGCTACTCCTAGTTCAAGCATTCCTCTACGTACAGTACCTACATCTACACCACAAGCAACTGTAAGTCTAAAAAGACTTAGTAAGGAAAAAGGGGAAATGCAATTATGAAATGCCTCTCTTTAGTTCATTTGGAATAGGGGCCACCCAAACCAATTCTTTCATTTACGTTTTCTTTCTTTCTTCCTTTCCTTTCTTTCTTTCTTTGCTTTCTTTCATTTCTTTCTTTACTCGTACTTCGAGCTAAAGATTGGAGGATTTCCTTTGTGATGGAATAGTGATCGAATCCAGCCTCTTACTTACGACTAGAACTCCCGTACCCTATGTGGGAGGGGCTTCGACTAGTTGCAGACTAGACCCGCTACCCATCCGGCCCCCAACTCCCTTTTCTTTTCATTCCTTTCCTTTGTCTTTTCATTATCATTTTACTTTCCTCACCATACATGTGAGTACTACTCCTTCGGAGTACTCCCTACTTGGTTTCTATTACATGATGCATGAACATACATTCTCAACCTAGCATGATGCATGATGCATATGACATAACTTTAATAATTAAAGGGCGCACATAAGTAATTGGAAACAAACTGTAATGAATGCACATATAAAGAATAACAGTAAATGAACGTGCACATTAAAATAGAAGTAATTGGAATTTAAAGCACATTTAACATGAAAGTAACCAACTAAGTGGAATAGCATGTCTATCACATAATAAATTTAAACAAGGGAGACATGTTTGAACTATTAGAACACAATACTATAATTCAATGTATTAATTCTTCTAGTTAATTTCCTAATCTATTTTCATACTTTCTACATTTATCATCCTAGGTGATTGTTCTAGTTAGCTATCAAAGTAAATTAACATGCTCTTGAGTTTATTACATGCTTTTATCCTAATTAACAAATCAAACTTTGGTTTAGAGAAGCTATCAAGCTAAGGACATGAAATTTAAATCTAGATCATAAGTAATACTAAGAAGACAATATCAAAACAATTATGAAACATTCATTCACTTAGTCATTAAATCCTTAACTCATTCATGTTTACTTCGTTTTCTTTTCATACTCTTTATCATTCTGTTATCTAGAAAAGTAAAACATCGATTATGTATTTAAAGTACATATTGAATGAAAGTGAAAGCGCATATAAAGGAAGGTAAATAATACTTGCATTGAAAGTAAAGTAGCATTAAATCGAAACAATGAATGCATACAAGTACGGCAAACATACAAGGCATTCATTAAATCTAACATGTTCAATAGTTAAACATACTCACTAATTAATCATAGTTAATTGACTTACTAGTTATGATTAACGTGCTCGCTAGTTAGTTCATTAATATTTAATCATGCTCACTAGTTTGCCAATTAATTACCCTATTTGATTTCATACTCAACGGTAGGTTATTCCTTGCATTTAGTTAATTAACACATTCAACTAATTAGTTAATTAACATGCTTTAGTTACTTAACAATTTAATATTGACCTAATTAATTACAACATGCTTAGCTATTAGTCTTTACATGCTCAACAATATGTTTAAAGTAACTACATGCTTAGATTTAGTAAATTGGTTGATATGCTAATTCACTTGACAATTAACTAACTTAATTAGCAATTAAACATGTTAGTTATATACTAAGTTAAACGTATTCAACTGTGAATCACTATAGTTAGTTTAACATGCTTAGATCATTATTTTGATTCATGATATAATTCTAGTTCATTTACATGCTAACTGCTAATTTCATAGAGGATCCACTAATTACGCTAATAAATTATCATGCTCATACAACTTAACATTTAAACGAGCAACATTCACAGAGAAACACAATGCATAAGGAAAATAGAACAATACTACACAACAAGTAAACTTCTAAGATTAGCATAAAATTCTTGGCTCTTCTATCGTTCATTTGTTCATTCTTCATCTATTAAACATTTCCACCACTTTATCTAACCACACACGAACTATAACAAGTATCTACATAGCACTAATGAATATCAAATCACATATCAATGAAAACAAAGGAACAAAGCATCATTCAAAGTAATATCATAGAACATAAATCTACACTATCATTAACATAGGGAGCATTTCACAACAATTAACCTAATAAATCAACTAGTGGTAACAATCAACTAACATTAAGCATAAGCATTAAACTAACAATACCTAGCATTAACACTGAACTCACACACCCATACTTGTGGTGTAGGGCCTACGTGGCCAAAACAATCCTTAATCTTTACCTCAAATCTTTAATGCGGTTTAGCGCCAAAGCTTTATTCTTCTTCTCTTTCGATACCTTCACAAATTAACAACATTTATTACTAATCTAATCGAATGATCAACTTATAATTACAACGTCTCTTCCTTGTACCTAATCCCCACATATTCCTTAGTTTCGTAACCTAAACCCAACATACATTACCCAATTGATGACTCGAATCCAAGCGAATAAAACTTATAATTTCTTTATCCTTTATCCAAATAATAGCACAACTGATAATTCGTCCTATCATGCGTGTCAACAACATATATGTTTTACAATTTCAACTAACAGATAAGCTTTCAATTACTAAGAAACCATAAACATTGTGCAACCAATTATCCCCTTTCAAAAATTAACATATTATTGTTTCCAAGAAGAGGTTATCCATCAATTTACAAAACAACTCATACATAGCAACCTTTTCTAGTGCCTGCCTACACTTTACAAATGGGACACAACATCCCAACTATATATTCCAACTGCTATACCACAATCAATCTACATAATCAACATAATCCATACGTTAGCAGCTCTAACCAAGTCTAATCCATTCTTATTTAACAATTGAAATACCACCAAACAACTCAGAACAATTTTTGCATAATCACAATAACTAGCAGGGTGAATGTCCAGCAAACTAATCCAAAACAGTGATCAAATCTAACATCAACTAGGCATTAGTAAAAAGGCAGATTGTAATCATCCAAAATCCATCCCAAAACATCCATCTCAGTGTAATAACAGATTAATAACAATAAGAGGAGGATTTCGTTACCTGAAGAAATCCGAGAAGTCAAATTGGGTTGGAGAAATCGAATCTGAAAACCAATGCCCTGGATCTGCCTCTCCGATGCCATTGCTCTCTGAGGAACATAGGAGGTCCGAGAGCTGGAAACAGGGAGCTCCTGTAAATCGAACCCCGCGTCGCAGCAACTGCTTGCCGTTCGTCTGTCTTTGACAAACCGAGCTCCAGATCGTCATTCACCTGACCGAGACGAACCTGAGCTCGAGTGTCGTTCGTCCCTTCGCAGTCGCCGGTCGTCACGCATCGTCGAATCGCAGCTCCGCCGTCGACTCGTCGCCCCCTCTCCCTATCGCCTCTCCTCCTCCTTCACCTATCTCCTCTCTCAGATTTCTCTCAATCGCAGCCTCCCGCTCTCTTCCTCATTTCTATTTTTCATATCCAAAATAGTCGCTCTCTCTCTCTCTCTAATTTCTTCCCTTTTAAAACCAATTAACACTTAACCTAATTTTCCAATTTCCTTTTTAAAACCATAAACCGAACGAGCCTCTCAACTCTATCTCATTTGATTTCATCTAATTTCATATTCTTTTCTTTAAGTTTAAACCTAATTTCTTTATTATTATTATTAAATGTTTCATTAATTTTTTTCACTTAAAATAAATCTAATTAATCCCAATAATTAACTTATAAAATTTCCTTTCACATGGTAATTTAATTTACTCTATAAATCTTATTTATTTTAAATTATTTATCCTAACACAATAATTTAATTTATTAAATTAATATATATTTTAATTCTAATTTATCTTACTTAATCATTAATTTATAGTCCTATGAATATGCCTTTGGTAACACCCGATGATTATTCAATAAATCCAAAATTCTCAATTTATATTCTAATTATATTTATTTAATTCCAATAGAAAGTCGGAGTGTTACAAATAATTCTCCATTTGCTCCGAAAAATGGATAGGACGAATGAATTCTTAAGAATATTTTGTATCCCTTGGCAAATTGGTCAAAATAATATTTTAATACATGTCTTACTTTTAATGGAAATTCTTTGAAGTCCTTCATACTAGTAGAGTAGATTGTATATGTATGACCATGTTGAAAATAATCAAATATTAGTAATGGTCATGCTCCATAAAGAAATATAGCTTTTGGTCCATTCTCTGGTTAATGTATCTGCAAAGCAATTTTTTTCTGATTTTATATACTTGATGTATAGCTGATACTGATGCATTTGTAATTGCCATATGATAAGTCATCATTTTCTATGGTCCTCTTGTAGTTTGTATTTGTAGAATTATGTTACATACTTTGCATCCATTCGTAATTCAAATTTTGTTTCTAGTAATTCAATCTTCCATTTTTTGAGAATTTTGAGACACAATAATGTCTCTAATTCTTGTATTGAGTAGTTCTGTTCTATTTTTGAAAAGGTTCCAGATAAGTATTTGCATAGCTTAACTGGATGTTTTTCTGTTTTGAGTTGTGGCTCTGTTTCATGTTTGCATATTTTATTTTTTGTGAGCCGAAGCTCTGATTATTTAGCACTAAAGCTTTTTACGGCTTGCGGGCCTATCTCATGTAAAATATTTCCTTCTTGCTCCTTTGCTTTTTCCATGCTGACTGGATTTCCTGATACATCAAGGTTAAATAATTGTTTGCCATTTATTATGGCTAACATGCATCCTGCCCAGGTGACTTTCGAGGCATTTGTTTCTATTATTAAAAAATCATTTATTGTTGAATTATATAATGTTGGCAATATTTTACATTGTTTCTTTATTCTTTTTACTGTGTCTATGTTTGTCCAAGTCGATTTTATCTTTTCTGATATTTTCTTTTATAATTGTTTTCTTTCTTTCACTAAAGCTTTTAAAAAACCTTGTTTGACAATATAATTTAGACACCCTACCTTTGTACTTGTTTTCTATCTTGTAGTTCATCTGTAAAATTGTTTAGTTTTTCTTGTATATTAGGAGTTAATTGGTTTCTCCATTACTATTGATCTTTAATCCTAGGTATTAGACTTTAGTTTTTAAAAATTTTGATTTCTTTTTTAATATAATTAGTCATTTTTCTTTACATCTTTCTAATACTTTGTAACTGCATTTATATGGTTATTTTTTGTTCTTGATGTAAAGATAATAATATCATTTATATAAGCTAGACATATTTTTTCTAAGCCTTCTAAATTCTTATCCATAAATCTTTGGTATATTGATGATGCTTGTTTTAATCCAAAAGGTAATACGTTCCATTCGTAATATTTTTGTGAAGAACAACTAAAGGTTGTTAACTTTTTTATTTCTTCTGATAGTCTTAATTGCTAGTATCCTAATTTTGCATATAAAGTACTAAATATATTTTTCCCTTTAATCTTTTCTAAAATATGGTCTCTTTTAGAAAGCTTATAGCTATCTTCTATAGTTGCATTGTTCATCTTTTTATAATTGATGATCATTCTTCGTTTTCCTCTTTTTTTTTTCATTATTATTTTTTACATAAAAAGCTGGTGTGATGTGGGGGACTATTACTTCCTTTAATTATTACTGATTCTATAAGATTTTCACATTCTACTTTAAATTCTTCAATGTCTTTTATATTATAAGGACTTTTATTTGGTATATTTATTTATGCTAAAGGATCTTTTAGTTTTTTTAGGATTTCCTCTTTATTTGTATTTTTTTCTATTATCAAGTGGATTGTCACTACATATTTCTTCTAATTTATCATCTAAATTTTATTAGTTGTATATAAGAATTGAATAGTGTCTAAAATTTCTTGTGCTATTAATTTTATTACTTCTTTTTGTGTTACTATTTTTGTAGTAATTTGTTTTGGAGTTACACATTCCTCCCCTAGAAAAGTGAGAGAAATTGTGCGTAATCATTGAATAAAAGATTGATATAATTTTAAGAAGTTATTTCCAATAATGAGGTTTACTCCTGAGCCGTGTAAATAAATACTTTTGGCTATAAAAGGATATCCTTCAATGTGAATAGTAATGTCCTTGCCTACAAACCAAATTTCATGTACTGATTTATCAGCAACAATAATACGAAGAAGTTTTTGTAAGCGAATCCATTTATTTAAAATAGTTTTTGTGCAAAGCACAATGCTGCTCCGGTATCAATATAAGCATATAATACTTTATTTTGTATAATAGTTTTAATAAATGTTGAATTAGGATTATTTAAAGTAATCTTTTTATTTAGCATTGCTAGAAGTTGCTGAGTCTGTTTCATAGGCATAGATTTCTATATCGGAATCTATTTAAGAATCTTCGATAGGCTCGTACCCTATTTCATAAGCTAATTTTAATGTCTGTGTTTTATTATTATTTTCATATTTCTTTTGACATTTATTTACATAGTATCATTCTTCATGACAAAGCTAGCAAATGCATTTCTTTTTTCCTATAAGGCAGTATTTTTCATTATTTTGTTGCTATTTCTTTTTAAATTGTCTTCTATTTTAAAAATATTTTCTAGGGTTTTTTCTTTTATTTTTCTTATATTTGTAATAAGAAATTTTTCTCCATTTCTTTTTTCAAAATGTTTTTTCGTAGCACCCATATTTTCCTACTTTATTTGTTATTTTTTCACAACATAAATTTATTTGTGCTTCACGTTTTGCTATTTCTTTTGTACATGATTCTTACATCCAAGCTTTTAATACTATTATTTGGGCTCCTAATGTATTAGAGACTGCTTGTGCTTCTACTGCTTTTTTATATTAGTCTTCTACTAAAGAGCTTATTCTTAATGGTAATTTTTTATAAAACATATCATTTGCCAATAATTTATGATATTGATTTAGTTAATAATAGCTTTCTCTATATTCACATATGAAATTATCTAAATAACATAAATTACGTATTTGTAAATTTGTTATATGCCAAAAAGCATTTTTAATGAACATTTCCGTTTCTTTATTTTCTTTACGATATCTTCCTATGAATTCTGTTGTTAATAATTAAACTATATTTTTCAGAATTGTTTTTGAATCTGTATCAGCTATTAAAATTTTTGATGATATATCAAGATATAGTAATAGAAATAAAAAACGAATATATGAAAAAACTCAAGATATAGGATTTTAAAGATTATATGAATAAACAATGATACTATTATAATGGAAGACGGACAAAAGTACCACTACAATATATACCAAGAATAGAAACTACTCCGAATTCAAATATACTAAATCTTGATTGTGAGGAAAATAGTTATAAAATTATGCAAGATTGGAAAAATAAGATAAGTGTATTTATACAACAATTAAATCAAGAAGTAAAAGATTTATCACCAATGGATTTATTTAACTATATAATACGTCAGACTACTGGAATAGTACATAATTATTTAACGTCACTAGATATACCATAAAAAATTTTAATAGCTGATACAGATTCAATAATAACTTTTAAAAATATAGTTCAATTATTAACAACAGAATTCATAGGAAGATGTCCTAAAGAAAATGAAGAAACATAAGTGTTCATTAAAAATGTTTTTTAGCATATAACAAATTTACAAATATGTAATTTAGATAATTTCATATGTGAACATAGGGAAAGCTATTATCAACTAGATCAACATCATAAATTATTATCAAATGATATATTTTATAAAAAATTACAATTAAGAATAAGCACTTTAGTAGAAGACCTATATAAAAAAGCAGTAGAAGCACAAACAGTCTCTAATACATTAGGAGCCGGAATAACAATATTAAAAGCTTGGATGCAGAAATCATGTACAAAAGAAATAGCAAAATGTGAAGCACAAATAAATTTATGTTGTGATACAATAACAAATAAAGTAGGAAAATATGGGTGCTACGAAAAAACATTTCTAAAAAAGAAATGGAGAAAAATTTCTCATTACAAATATAAGAAAAATAAAAGGAAAAACCCTAGAAAATATTTTTAAAATAGAGGACAATTTAAAAAGAAATATCAACAAAATAATGAAAAATACTACTCCACAAGAAAAATGAAATGCACTTGCTCTCTATGTCATGAAGAATGACACTATCCAAATAAATATCCAAAGAAATATGAAAATAATAATAAAACACAGACATTAAAATTAGCTTATGAAATAGGGTATGAGCCTATCGAAGATTTTAAATAGATTCCGATATAGAAATATATGCCTATGAAATAGACTCAACAACTTCTAGCAACGCCGAATAAAAAGATTAAATAATTTTAATGCAACATTTATTAAAACTATTATACAAAATAAAGTATTATATGCTCGTATTGATACCAGAGCAACATTGTGCTTTGCACAAAATCCTATTTTAAATGAATGGATTCGCTAAGAAAAACCTCTTCTTATTATTGTTACTGATAAAGCAGTACATGAAATTTGGTTTGCTAGCAAGGATATTACTATTCACATTGAAGGATATTCTTTTATAGCCAAAAGTATTTATTTACACGACTCAGGAGTCTACCTTATTATCAGAAATAACTTTTTAAAATTATATCAACCTTTTATTCAACGATTACGCACTATTTCTCTCACTTTTCCAAGGGGGAAAGTGTAGCTCCAAAAAAAATTACTACAAAAATAGTAACACAAAAAGAAGTAATAAAATTAATAGCACAAGAAATTTTAGATACTATTCAATTCTTATATACAACTAATAAAATTCTAGACAATAAATTAGAAGAAATATGTAGTGACAATCCACTTGATAATGGAAAAAATACAAATAAAGGGGAAGTCCTAATAAAACTAAAAGATCCTTTAGCATAAATAAATATACCAAATAAAATTCCTTATAGTATAAAAGACGTTGAAGAATTTAAAGTAGAATGTGAAAATCTTTTAGAATTAGGAATAATTAGATAGAGTAATAGTTCCCACAGTGCACTAGCTTTTTATGTAGAAAATAATAATGAAATAAAAAGAGGAAAACAAATAATGGTCATCAATTATAAAAACATGAACGATGCAACTATATGAGATAGTTATAAGCTTCCTAGAAAAGACTATATTTTAGAAAAGATTAAAGGAAACAATATATTTAGTACTTTAGATGCAACATCAAGATACTGACAATTAAGACTATCAGAAGAAACAAAAAAGTTAGCAGCCTTTAGTTGTCCCCCGACAAAAAATATTACGAATGGAACGTATTACCTTTTGGATTAAAACAAGCACCATTAATATACCAAAGATTTATGAATAAGAATTTAGAAGGATTAGAAGAAATATGTCTAGCTTATATAGATGGTATTATTATCTTTACATCAGGAACAAGAAATAACCATATAAATGCAGTTATAAAAGTATTAGAAATATGTAAAGAAAAATGATTAATTATATCAAAAAAGAAATCAAAATTATTAAAAACAGAAGTCTAATACCTAGGATTAAAGATCAATAGTAATGGATAAATTCAATTAACTCCTAATAGACAAGAAAAACTAAATAATTTCCCAGATGAACTACAAGATAGAAAACAAGTACATAGGTTTTTATGGTGTCTAAATTATATTGCCGAATAAGGTTTTTTAAAAGCTTTAGCAAAAGAAAGAAGACAATTACAAAAGAAAATATCAGAAAAGATAAAATGGAATTGGACAAACATAGACACAAAAATAGTAAAAAGAAAAAAAGGAACAATGTAAAATATTGCCAACATTATATAATTCAAAAATAAATAATTTTTTAATAATAGAAACATATGCCTACAAAGACACTTGGGCAGGATGCATGTTAACCATAATAAATGGCAAACAATTATTTAACCTTGATGAATCAAGAAATCCAGTCAGCATGGAAAAAGCAAAGGAGCAAGAAAGAAATATTTTACATGAAATAGACCCGCAAGCCGTAAAAGCTTCAGTGCCAAAAAAATCAGAGCTTCGGCTCTCAAAAAATGAAATATGCAAATTTGAAATAGAGCCAAAACTCAAAAAAGAAAAGCATCCATTTAAGCTATGTAAATACTTATTTGGAATCTTTTCAAAAACAGAACAGAACTACTCAATACAAGAATTAGAGACATTAGCGTATCACAAAATTCTCAAAAAATGGAAGATTGAATTACTAGAAACAAGATTTGAATTACGAACGGATTCAAAGTATGTAACAGGATTCTGGAAATACAAACTACAAGAGGACCATAGAAAATGACGACTTATCAAATAGCAATTACAAATGCATCAGTATCATCCATACATCAAGTATATAAAATCAGAAAATAATTGCTTTATAGATACATTAACAAGAGAATGGAAGCAACTATGAATGCAGTAAAGGATCAGTTACATCAAAAGCAGCAAGAAATTGAAAAATTACAGAAAAAGTTACAAAAAGCAAGAATGGAGGAAGAAACATTAATCTCAATAGTAAAAGCATTATCTGTAATACCTGAAATTTTTATATCAGAATTTAATAAGGTTAATTGGAAAGTAATTTGAGTATTTGGATTAATTGGATAATTATTGGGGTATTACTAATGATGTATTCGTAATATTATAATTTAAGGAATTTATCAGATTAAGGATTAATTTGGAAGAAGAATAAAATGAGATTTATTGGATTAGTTGGAATTAAAATGTTAGAGAGTGTTTAATTGGAGATTAATTAGAATTAAGTGAAGATTAATTATGGAATTGAATTAATTGGAATTTGGAGGTGAGAACCAGTTCAGCAGCAGAACTAGTTTAGTTTGTGTGGTTGGCTTGGTTGGTTCAGTTCAAAAATTAATTGATGAAAGGTGTAACGACCCAGATTTTTGTAATTTCTTTTGAAATGCATAAAATTTGAAATTTCTTTCTTTTTAAAACAAAATGTATCAGAGTGCGTCTAACCGGATCGCTACTGACTCTTTTAAACCCATTATGAAAACCATTTACAAGGTACAGAAGCGTAAATAATAAATGAACCATCTGTTTAAAATCTTGTGGAAGTGTAAGAAATCGTTCAAGAAGTAAATACTAAACAATTTAAACACTACGTCTAACAAATAAAACTTGACAATTAAACATCGTTGATTTACAACCGTTTACTCATTTTTTTCTTTGCCTGGTCAGTCCAAGTCTCATGCATGCGAAATCATCAATCCCTGCTTCATTATGTGTTTATCATCTACTTCTTATTTGTTCACATTGTACCTACACCACAAGTAAGGACGTGAGCTTTCGCCCAGTAAGGAAATGGGGGAAAACAATTATGCATATCTCTCTCTTTAATTCTTCTTTGAATGGGGGCCACCCAAACCAATTCTTTTCATTATGTTCGTTCTTTACTCGTACATCGAGCTGGAGATTGGAGGTTTTCCTTTGAGATGGCCTAGTTGATCGGCTTCTAACCTCCTGTTCACAAGCTAGTCCCTTTTCCGACTAGGTGAGGGTGTATCCTAGCTGCTAGGCTAGATCCAAACTACCCATCTACCCCAACTCCCTGGTCGTCCCCTTTCCGGCGTATTCCGCCTTCAAGGTTCCTCCCCTTTTGACGTATCCCACCTTCAGGGTTTCTGCCCTTCTGGCGTATCCCGCCGGAGGGTTTCTTCGATGATGGGCGTATCCCACCCATCTCGAACATTCTTTTCTTAGCATTTGTCCCCTTTCCGGTGTATCCCGCCTTCAAGGGTCCTCCCCTTCCGGCATATCCCGCCTTCAGGGTTTCCTCCCTTTCGGCGTATCCCGCCGGAGGGTTTCTTTGGTGATGGGCGTATCCCGCCCATCCCAAACATTCTTGTTCTTAGTGTTTTTCCTCACTCATGCATGCGTGAGTAGCACCCCAAAGTGGTACTCCCTACGAGTTTCTATTAACATGATACATAGTGCATTATAACGACGTTAACAGAAATTGAAATGCGCATTGAAGTAAAAGTACTATAATTGGACTCGCGCATATAATGAATAACAATAATTGAAAGCATACATTAGTACAGGAAACAATTATGATATCGAATTAAAGCGATGAATGAAGAAGTTGAGACAACAAAGTAACATACAACAAATTATAATTAACTAAACATGCTCATTGAACTAAGCTAGGCTAAACATGGAAACATGTTGTAGACAACGAATAACAGAAACGTGCTTATAAATTGGAAATCCTTATTCTAAATGGTTAAGCATACTTTTATTTTATCTAGTCAAACATGCTATATTTAATAGTCTAGTTATTATCCTAGTTAATTACGTCCTCAACAAATTAGTTAACATACTCAAGTTTGATTTCTTTTGTTACTTACACTAGTTCATTAATCTGCTACCATTATTATCGAAGTTCTTTAGCATGCTTGAATCCAGTTATTACTTATTAGTCTAGTTAATTGAACATACTGATTGATCATGCCAATTACAAGCTAATTAAACATGCTCAATCAATTACTTTAATATATCATGCTAGTTCATTTACATGCTCAATGTCTAATTAAGTTAATTACCCTATTTGATTAGCATACTCAGACAAAGACAATAATTAATAGAAGCATAACGAGGACATGCTTGCAAATAAGAGCTTGTAAAATAATACCTAATCAACTACTAACTAACATAACTCCACTAGCAATTTACTTAGCATGTGTAAGATTAGTTGGGGAACATGCTCGCATATTGATTGTTCAATTTAATTATTCTAATTACGTAAGTTAAAATGCTATTGCATTATTCGGATCAATTAACATGCTAGTTAAGTACTTATTAAATATGCTAGTAAATAAATGGCGATTCAATAGTTTACAAGCTTGGATTACTAAAAGAGTTACATGCTCAATTGATTATATTTAACACGCTTAATGGTTTAGCAATTATCGATGAACATTTAGCTAAGTGGTAGAACAATAAACAAAGAAATGATCACATTATAAACATTCAGCAACACCATAAAACTCTTAGCTCATTTCCAGGCTTGTTATTCCCATTCATACCCATTGGTCATTCACATTTTCAGCATTATCATTATCTATCGCTAGAAATTACGAAACTCATATGCAGTCAAGGAAATCATTTACAGCAAATTTCAGCAGTATATATATGTATAATGGCAGGAATTGTCACTCAAGGAGAAGTAACACAAGTAAAGAGAACAACCAACAATCAACATAGAGTTACAAAGTGCTAATAAATCTACACTATAATGAAGGGAAACATTTATCATGATAAAACATTTAAATCACAGAACTATCAAGGAATATCACAGAGCCACAATAAGCTACATAACACATAACGTAAACTCACACACTCTACTTGCGGTGTAGGGCCTCCAAATGGCCAAGACACACCCAAATCCTTACCTCGGAGCTTTAATGCGGATTAGCGCAAAATCTTTATCCTCTATCTCCTTTCGGTACCTTCACGATTAGAACATTTACTTATCAATAACAACAATCATTCTAGTCTAACCAAAATACATTCCTTGAACCCCCAAATTATTCGTACTATTCCAACATATCCCAACTTAATGGCTTAATCCGCTTGTAATAATCAAACCCAACAAAATTTAAACATCGAAGCAGTAGATTCATTTCCACATTCAATATCCCTAATTATCTCAACCACCCAACTTAGTAGAGATTTACAGAAGCATTATCCTCAAGTGTATTTTGACCAAATCCATCAACAGAGATAATATCCTACAAACTACATCACAATTTCATAGGAAATAATTAATTTAACACTTAACAGAGGGCAAGAAAGAAAATGTCCAACATATTCATGCCTGTGGAAATAACCACAGAGAGCTCAGTTCCTCACTGAGTATCTACCCAATTTCACAGAGCACTTATCCTAACCAAAAAACATAGAAACACAATCCACAGTCTAGACCTGTAACCACAAAACATATCCCAAACAATGGAAGTTAATCAAATTGTAGAACATAACATGAAAACTCCAACAACAGAACCCAACAGGGGCATTATCCATTCATTTATCCAAAAAATCCAAGTAGTAGTCTTAATAGAGCATTCATAAACAAAAATCCAGACTAAAGCAATAGAGAAAACGATAATAAATTATACCAGAAGAAAGGGAAGTTCTCGGCTCAACCCAGAGAGGGCTCCCAGCTCTACACATCCGAGGGACTACCTTGCCAAGACACCCCTCTCCCTCACCTTTCTTCTATCTTTCTCCAGGAGCTTAGCACAGCAAACAATGTCCTTGTTCAGCCTTTCCCAGAGAGCTCCAACTCATCCCTCTGCACTCTGCTTCTCCCTGAACTTCACATTTCCGCTTTTCTGTATAGCTAACATCTCCAGCCGACAACACTCTGCCGTTCCAGGAAGCAGAGTGTTGCACTCCGCATCCCCAACTATTCCTGCATTCCAAGCTATCCACGCTGTCGGTCACCAGCAGAGCAAGAATAATGAGAAGAAGACTGGTTCGAGCTGAACCGCGAACCGAACCCAGCAGCCCCACTCGATCCGCCTGCCTTGCCCATCGACCCGAGGCCACTTCCCCTCTGTCGAGGGCCTCGCCGGCCCTTCCAACGGTATTGCCGTGCAATAGACACCGACGTAGCACTGATGACCCGCGAAATCACGCCACCCGATCCCAAAATTGGGAACCCAAGCCCACAATCCGCTTTGCCGATTGCAACCTGCCACCACTCCAGACAACGCCCCTTGGGCCCTAGCTCACCGACACCATCGCCTCTCACCATTCACCCTTTGGATGCCGGCTCGCCGTCGCTCGCGATCTCCGATCACCTTCCCCCTCTCTCTCTTATTCGGGTCCTTCTTTCATCGGGCTCCTCTTCTTCGACTGAATGGCCAGATGCCAAATGAATATCTCCACTTTTAATGTCCAGCCGAGCCCATTACGCGTGAACTGGTTCAGTTGAATTGGTTCATGCCTTCCCTTCCCCTTTATTTCAACTCTTTAATCCATTAAACCTTCACTTTATTAAATCCCAATTATTCCCATGTATTTAATCCCTTTATATTTAGCTCCCAAATAATCCAAATTAAATCTTCCACTAATTCTCCCTTTAATTTAAAACAAATCTAATTAATCTCAAATGTTATAATTTAATCAATTGAATTAATATTTATTTTAATTATATCAATTTCTATAAATTATAATTTAACAAATACGTCCTCGCTAATACCCCGATAAATATCCGATAAATCCAATTACCCCTAATTAATTTCCAATTGTTCTTAATAAATTCTGATATAAAAAAATTTTTGGGTATTACAAAAGGGGGAGAATTAGGTTATCTTGGGAGTTCTAAAGAGAGGAATCGGGAAGACGGAGAAGAGGGAAAAACACGAGGGAGACCGAGGGAGGCGATGGGAAACCAAGAGAAAGAGAGAGGGCGAGCGAGTGATCAGGAGAGCTCTAGTGGGTTCTAGGCAGCGACAAGGCGGTTCTGCATACAGCGAACATCTGTGGGCTCGAGAGATGGCTTTGCGGGTTGCCTCAGTGCAGGCTCGAGTCGTCAATTTGGTGTTCGGTGTTGTGGCGTTCCATCGACTTCTTAGTGATACATGGCAATGGCGAGGTGGATTGCCGCCGGCGTGGTGTTTGGCAAAGGAGAAAAGGTGATGGCGTTGGGGAGGCAGGGGCTGGGGATTCGGTTCACGGTGGGTTGGCAGTCCGGCTCGTGGTTCAGTCCAAACTTGTCCATTTCTGGTTCCTGCTGGCTTCTAGTCGATCGGCAGATAACCCCCACATCCCTTCCAGCTATGAATCATACTCCACGTGAAGGGGCAACATCTGAAAAGCTAGAGATGCAGTGGAGTGTGTGAGAATAATCCTCTCTACAGTGCTGCATCCTGTTGGCAGAGTGTACATCCTCTGTGTGCTGCGAATCATAAGTTGAGAGAGGGCTTGAGTGATGCTGCTGTGAGGTTGAAGTCATGAGCCATGAAGGGAATGAGGAAATCCTCTTGTTGTGCTTTGCTACTTCTAGAGACTGTCGGCAGTGAAGGGGGATTTCTTCTAGGAAGAATTGGAAATCAATAGATTGGAGCTCTCTGGAAGCTGAGAGCTAAAGGCTTGCTCTCAGCTGTCCTTCCGGTAAGAACTTTCTTCACTTTTGCTCTGAATTTTTATGGATTAATGATGAAGATAAAAGTTTGAGATTTATGCTCTGTTGGTGGTAGCCACTGTCTAATGTATATCGTGTAAATTGTAGGCGTGTATTTTGGTTATGTTCTCCACTAATGAATTTGGTTGGTGTTCTCTGTTTGGATCATAATTGTGAGGAACTGTTCTCTGATTGGGTTTTACGATCTGTTATCATATACTACTTGAATACATGGTTCTGGAAATGTATTATGCTATTTGGTTGGATTATGTGACTTGCTTATATGTCCTGGAATGTCTGAATGTTAATGAGTAGAATTAATTTAAGATGCTAAGGAATGGGCAAGTTGGATTTATTTCTCTGTTGATCGATGTGTGTACGTTGGATCATGCACAGATGTCCAGCTCTGTAGTGTCCACATTAATGTATTGGATTTGTGTTCTGTCAATTATGTGATATTATTGAAAGTACGCCGCCTTGGTAAGATTAGAAAATGGATATTGAATTTGGATTATGAAACGCTATCAAGCACATGAATAAGGAATAAAGATATAGATATGGATGAAGTTGTTAGGTTGTAGATGCTGAAGCTCGTAAGCGTTATTAAACCTTGTAAATAGTTAATGGAGAAATGGATATTAATGGTATATGTTATTAATTTGTGAAGGTTCTAAAAGGAGAAGAAGGATAGCGATTAAGTACAATACGCGATTAAGTTTTGAGGTAAGGAAATAGGGGTGTCGTGGCCAGTGGAGACCCTACACCACAAGTGGGTGTGCGTGAGTTTTTGTCTAGTGTCTTGTGAATTCCTTATGATCCTTGATGTTAGATCGTTAGTTGATATTATTGATAGTTCCTTGGCTTCTTTGCTGCCATTAATTCCTTGGTTGATCTACTACTATAATTTCTTAGATGATATTTCGTCATTACTTCCTTGTTGTTTGATAGTGTGGATTCCTTTGTTTAGTTTGTCCTCTTTACTGCAAAAGTTTAGTTGTTGTGATGAGTGCTTAATGTTCAAATGTAACGAGTGTGAAATGATGGATATATGAATGATGAAGGAATGGATTAAGAGTTTCTTTTAAATGTTCTATTATTTATTATTTACTTTCTATCTAGTTTACATTCTCCGTGAAAATTCAATTGCCATTTATTTTATACAATGTATCTATCATTTTGTTAATTCTTCTATTGGTATCCATGTTAAATTAACTAGCATGTGAACTTAACTAGGCCTTAAGCATGTCTGAATGTTATACAAATATATTCAATTTCCAATCATTTCCTGAGCATACTAGTTTAAATGTTAATCAAATAGAATGCTAATTGCAATTATTACTTGAGCATGTTTAATTAATTACCTAGCATGTTAATTGACTAAGTAGTATGTTGATCCACTTAACTAACTGGACTTAAGCATGTTAACTTAACTAGAGTAGTTAATTAACTTAAGTAGGTTAATTAGGCTTAAGCACGTTAATTAGGCTTAAGCACGTTGATTAACTTAAGAATGATAATTAGCTTGAGCAGGTTAATTATTACTTAAGCATGTTAACAACATAAGTATGTTAATTAATTAGAACAATTAACTAAAGCAATTAATTAGGTTTGAGCATGCTAAGTAACCCAATTAATTAACAGTCATTAAATAATTAATTCAAGCATATTTAGCTAGTTGTTTAATTAATAACTAACTAATTCTCGAACATGTTAATTAACTAACTAGCGAGCAACTAGCTAAGCATGTTTAATCCTTTAAACTATTAAAAGTATGTTTAACTTACTAGTATGTTTAATTAACTAACTAAATTAACATGTTAATCCTTCCTTTGTGAATAATCTGCATATCACTCTTTTACCGCAATTTCATTCAATATAGTTATATTGCCTCTCGCTGCAATTTCCTTTATGATGCTTTACTTTATTTGAAAATGATAGAGATGCTTCACTATATTAGAAAAGATTGGGAAAGATGAAAGAGGAATGAACTAAGCATGAATGAATCAAGAATTTCATTGACTAAGTGAGCCAATGCTTTTATAATTCCTTTGTTATTGTCTTCTTGGTATCGCTTATAACCTTGCTTATAATTCCTTGTTCTTAGCATGATTAGTTAACTATGACAAAAGCATGTAATTGACTATTGAGCATGTTAATTGACTAGGGTAACCAACTAGAACTACAATTGTAATCTTTCTTCAAGCACATTAATCCAACTAGAGTAATTAACTAGTGTAATAACTGAATTTCATCTTGAGCATGTAATTAGCTAGGATAATAAACTAGACTGTTAATTGTAAAATGTTTACATTAGAACAAAAGCATGCTTTAACCAACTAGAATAAGGACTTCAAATTTATAAGCACTTTTCCCGTTTCTAGTTATCGCCTAAAGTAGCATGTTTTCATGTTTAGTTTAACTTAGTTTAACAAGCATGTTTAGTTAATTGTAATTCATCGCATGTCACTTTATCGTCTCATATTGTTCATTCGTTGCTTTAAATTCGATATCATAATTGTTCCCTGTTACGCACTTTCAATTATAATTGTTGTGTGCTTTCAATTACTGTTGTTCATTATATGCGCAATTTCAATTACATATGCATTCATTTCAATGTAATTGTCATTTACTTTCTTATATGCGCACTTCAATTTCCAATAATGTTATGTTATAATGCATCATGCATCATGTTAGGATGAGAATGTATGGTTATGCATCATGTTAATAGAAAACTAATAGGGAGTGCCACCTTGGTGGGGGTACTCATACATGCATTATGTGAGGTAAAACGAAGAAAATGAAGAAAAATGAGTTGAGGGATGGTAGGGTAAGTACGGATCAACGAAGTAGATAGGATTTAAAAGAGAACATTACCTTTCCCCTACCAGGACAGTGAAACTGTCTACTCTAGGTGGTTGAAGCCGACAAAAATCTACCCTACCACCACTAATTCCTCCAATCTCCAGCTCGAAGTACGAGTAAAGAATAAACGAACATAATGAAAAGACTGGTCCAGGGGCGGTACCAACTCCAGAAAGAGCTAAAGAGAGTCATAAGCATATTTTATAAACCATTTTCCTTACTGGGCCATTAGGCTCACGTATTACTTGTGGTGTAGGTACAAATGACGAACAGATAATAAAGTAAGGATGAAGGATTTGCACGCGCGAGGTTGGAGCTTGCTAGGCTAAGAGAGTAAAAGAGAGCACGGTTGTAATTACATTGTAATTGATGATTTAGTTCTTTCATTAAATTATTTACCCTTCCAAAATGCTTTAAACAAATGATTTTATAATATTTCCACATTTTATTAATTGGTTTTCATAACAAGTTTAAAGAAAGGTTAGTAGCAACCCAGTTTTAGTGTTGCACTTTGATCTGTTTTAAAAGTGATTTAAATGGTTTTATAAAATTTTCAAATTTTCACGCATTTTAAAGGATTTGCGAAAAATCGGGTCGTTACATTATCAACACTGACAAAGATAGAAGAAAATGTTGAACTAGCAAAGAAAATATCTTGAGCAAAAAAAGATGAAAAAGAAAAAGAAGGTAAGAATCAAAATGAAGAAAGAAAAAAGAAAAAATGGTACGTCATTTTTAATGAAGCATTCAGAGGATTATATTCGAAATAGGCAATTGCCGCCCAACATATTCAAGGGAAAAACATTATTCACAAATCATACGAATCAAAAGAAGAAGCTCAAAAGGCTTAGAACGAATCATACAAGGAATTAGCTCGAAAGGAACCAGAAAAAAATGAAGTATGAAGAAGTATGCAAATTATAGGGAAAATTCCTACTACAAAGGAAAAAGAAAAAATGAAAAAGTCCGATTAGAAAAATTCTAGAAATACTAGGATTCTATAATAAATTACCAAGAAATACACACAACAATGAATTTTTATCCAAAAATTCGAGGAACAAGACCAAAAGCAATAATTCTTTATGAAGCATCACCACTACTAATCTTTGATTATTTTCAATATGGTCTTACAGATACAATTTACTCTACCAGTATGAAGGAATTTGAAGAATTTCCATTAAAAGTAAGATAGGTAGTAAAATATTATTTTGACAAATTTGCCAAGAGACGCGAAATATTCTTTGAATTCATTCGTCTTATCCATTTTTCGTAGCAAATGGAGAATTATTATTGCCATCTATAGCCATATCTGCTATGGGAGTATCTAATCCAGATTATCCAACCAGAGATGACTATGATGAATTTACAATTCCCGAAGACATGGAGGCAAAATTAGTATCTGGAGTATTTAATCAATCACAATGAATATTTTCAAGTAGTAATACAAAAATAAACTATATCAGCACCACATTCATAATATACTCTCATGGACCATTGTCAATTTCCGAAGAAAAGCTAAAAGCATTACCATCTTTCGAATCACCTTTCTACAACTTGGGAGGAAAACTGACTTATCTGCCCAAAGAAATAAAAGAAAAACTATGTCAGTCAATAAAGATTAGTGAGGACCACCTGTGCCACTATTGTCAGAACCAAAAAAAGAAGAAGCAGTAGTGGAGGAAGTTGCGACAAAAGCATCAGAACAATGTAGTCACATGAGACAAGCAAAAAGAATCAAAATAATGGAGCACTAGTCAACAAAAGCATCAGAATAATGTAGTCACATGGGAAAAGAAAAAAGAAAAAAATAATAATGGAGCACTACTCCCGGGCAATGACAAAAATGAATTATTAAAATTAAATTATTGTACAAATAATTCAGTCTGTCAGGAATATTTTTCCTTCTTGGGTTTGTGAGAAGACTGACCCCTTTCTATAAATAAATGAGTCTCTCATTTTTGAGAACTCAAAGTGTAATGAATTAAAGCAGTTTTGTAAGTCTTTGATATTCAACCTCTCCCTACTATCTTCGAGTACTAGTAGGTATTGACTTGGAAGAAATCCTTGGAGGTCTGATGCCAGATCCTTAAGGTAAAACTCTAGAGGGATCATAGGATCAAGAAAATCAAAACGACTAAAAAGATCACACCAACATATCAGGTATACATTTTTTATGTCTAATAACATATCTTCATTATCAAATAATTATTTTGAAACAATAGAAGAACATGAATGTTTCAGATATATGTTCAATGGAATTATTGATATAAGGAAAATTACAAAAAAAAATCAGATTTGTCATAATCAGAGAAGCATAATTTTGAAATATCATTTTTTAAAACCATTAAACAAAAATTGTCTCAAAAAATATAATTAAATATGGAATCATGTTTGAAGAAGAACTCATCCCAATTGAATAAACTAAAGGAGATATAATAATTCCTGTAATAAATAAAGCATAAATTCTCAATAAATTAGAAAAAATAGAAACTGAAGATAGTAAAAAAATTTCATATATACATTGTAGTACTAACCAGATTATATTAAAAAAATACTTTTATGGAAGGAATAAATACACCAATAGAACTAGAAATAAGAGATGATAGAATTATAGACGACAAAATTAATTATGTTTTAATTAATAGCCACCATAGTTTAGCATTTAAACAAGATGAAAAAATTTCAATAGATAAGTTGTTACAACCTTTATTAAAATTAGAAACACAACCAAGAACATTTAATATTAAAAGTAATACACAAAATTGCCTAAAAGATGACAAACAATTAACTAGGAGCATGTATTTATCTGAAGTAAGTTCATCATCAGAACCATCTTATTATGAATCACCAAGATATTCATTACTAGTAAAACCATCCTATGATGAATCATCAATACATATAGAACAATCAATTGCCCTAATAGAAAAGAAAAAAGAAGTATCTACAGAACAATTAATTCTTATAGAAGAAAAATAAATAACATTAGAAAACCTAAGAAAAACTATAAGGGCTTTAAGTAAAAGAATGGTCTAATAATTACGCAAGGAAAATGGTATCAAAGCCTGTATAGTTGCTATTACTAGGAGATGAATAAAATAAACGATTGGATAAAATAAATTTACAAAATTTACAATTATTAGAAATATGACCAGAATTCAGTAAAAGTCCAGCTATTCCTTTTCGACAAAAATTAGTAATAATACCAAAAAAACTATTAGAGGGAACATAATATTTAGCAGGAAGTACAAATAAACAGTTTATTGAAAATATACAAACAGATATATCAATAATAAAAGCTTTACTAAACATTATTATGAAAATATTATCTTATCTTATAATTCATCATAATTCAGAAAATCTACAAGAAATCCAAGATAAAACAACACATATAAAAACAATATTAGAACAATGTTTTCAAATTTTAAAGTTAGAAATAAACAGCGTAAAGAACCTAGCCAAAGAAAATCAACAAAAAATAATAAATATTTTAAAAGACAAAGATAGCGAAATATCATAAATAAAGCAATAAAATGAAGAAACCCAAACAATAGTAAAAGAGTTAAAAGTATCTTAAAACATATATAACATGAATACAACCTTATCAGAATCTATAAAACAAATGGAACAAAATTTAGTAGAACAATTTAACGAATTAAAACAACAAAATAGAGAAATTAAAATAATAATAATAAATTAATAAAAAAACAGCTATAGAGAAAATTATAAAGAATTAACAGAAGCAAAAACTATTCTTTTAAACTTATTAGAAAAATTCGAAAAAAATCCTGAAAAGCAAAGTCAACAAATAAATTATGGAAAAGATATTTTAGAAATTATAGAAAATCTACAAACAATAATAGATAAACAAGAAAAGAATAGGTGTATAACCATGGAAGATTTAGAAAAATATATGGAAAAAATTATATCTGGAAAAAGACCAGTAAGAAGACTAACTATACAACCACCTCCACCTATGTAATGGAAAATTTAGAAGAACAAATAGAAAAATTAAGTATTTTATTAGCAGCTTTAGATATACCAAAAGAAGACGAAAAAATAAATCAATATTTACTAATGAATAATGAAAACCCAGAAAACATTGAAATAGTTTCGATTACGAATCAGACAAAAATCCTTATAACAATCCTTACGAAAATCCGAATTATATAAAACAAGAAATACCAGAATCTAGTAATAGAAATAGAAAATGAACATACGAAGAAACTCAAGATATAGGATTTAAAGATTATATGAATAAGCAAGGATACTATTATAATAGAAGATGGACAAAAGTACCAATACAACATATACCAAGAATAGAAACTACTCAGAATTCAAATATACTAAATCTTGATTGTGTGGAAAATAGTTATAAAACTATGCAAGATTGGAAAAATAAAATAAGTGTATTTATACAATTAAATCAAGAAGTAAAATATTTATCACCAATGGATTTATTTAACTATATAACACATCAGACTACTGGAATAGTATAGAATTATTTAACGTCACTAGATATCAAAAATTTTAATAGCTGATACAGTTTCAATAACAACTTTTAAAAATATAGTTCAATTATTAACAAAAGAATTCATAAGAAGATATCCTAAAGAAAATGAAGAAACAGAGAAGCGTTCATTAAAAATGCTTTTTTGGCATATAACAAACCTACAAGGAACATCATATAATAGGATTGAGTGAGCAAACCTGCAAGGATCAATAGATGTACTTTGCGTCGAATCCAGATATACATCATCTACAACAATTTATTCGAGGCAGAAGTTGGATGTTCCTCAGGAAACAATACAAATGCTTGATGTGGTTAGATGAACGACACACCGATTCTTAGTGCACATGTGCATTATATGCTTGTAACGGAATTTATAATTTAGTTTGCATCTGTAATGCACATATGCACGATATGGTTATAATTGAATTGGTAATTTGCGTCTATAATGCACATATGCACGATATGGATGTAAAAAAAATTATGTATATGTTTATGTTTTGTTTGCTTGGATAATATCTGTTTGGAAAATATCTGACTTGAATAATATATGGTTTTCGATAATGTCACAGGGAGGATAGACTAAAAACAAGGGAAACTGATACGCTCCAAGGATCAATAAGAGTGCTAATTAGAAAATCGGTCACCAAGCTGTAAATAATCTGAACTAGCAACGATAAACAGAATAATCCTCCAAATTCGTACGCGAACTTTGGCTGATTTTTGGAGGACACTAAAATAACACAATCAGGTAAATTGTATCAAAATCTTAGTGCAAAAACCATTCTGGATCTCTAGTTATAATCGAAACAAAATAATTCCAAATATAGGGCTTCACCCGAGCAGATTTGGCGACCAAATTTCAATCGGAGAGATCTCACTCTGTATAAATCCAATAAATACCAAATTTTGAGGGCAATGACGTACCTTCCTGTAGAACAATTCACTAGAAGAGACGAAATTGAAAAGAACAACGTAAGGTCTTCGAATTATAGTCACAAACTAAAAGTTCCAGCAACCACAAATCCAGGGCAGATTAGCGATAATCAAGCAATCAATCAAGAATCAGTCTTGGCCTAAATTTCTCAACAATAACCATCAAATAAGAACTTAGCAACCTGTTCTATGAAGGATAGAACAAGAAATACCAGAAGCTACTTGCACGAATCTTCAGAAAACCAAATAGAAAACCGTGGAGTCCGTTTTGACCTCCTATCGTGAGAGGGACGGAAATTGTGCGGCTCAACCGAAGATTAAGCCCTCTCCATGGGGTCCAAAGCTTCTCCTATTTCCACGCCACAAATACTCCACTTAGATGAAGCTTTGGAAGAAATAGAAGCCCTTCCAACCTGCTCAAGAAGCATTCCAAGAGTTGCAAGTTTGAGCAAAAATGGAGGATGGCCGAGGGAGGGTGTCCGCGCGGTTTTCTCTCTTCAAAGAACAAGGGTTTGTTTTTTCAATTCAGCAAAAATCCATTTTTTTCATTCAGAAAGAGGGCTTTAAACCCTAAAAGTTTACAATAAAGAACAAAGACTAAAATAACCCTAAGTAGCAAATGACTAAACAACCCTTAACAAGAAAACAAAAATAATAAATCCGAGTTTATGTTTTGGTCTCTGTAAAAGAGACATTAGACATACCAAACGATAACCAAATATAACGTTCAATAGCTCGTTCGAAAGTTCTTGATGTTGGCTACATTTGGTATGAAGGACCAAAATTAAAAACAAGTAGTCCGGATTGTTAAAATTGCCCTTGAACAGCCAAGGGTCAGGTTCAAGGCGGAAAGGACAGTAGGGGTGTTGAAATTCGGTTTCAGTTCGGTTTTAATACGAAAGTAAACCAAACCAGTCGGTTTTGGTTTGGAAATTTTAAAACCTATACGGTTTTTTATTTTGGGGTAACCAAATCGGATCCGAAACCAATATTTCGGTTCGGTTTCGGTTTTAATGGTTAACCAATATTTAGTCCTCTGTTATCAATGTTTTAACCTTTCTATTTCTGGTTATCAAATAGAAATAAACAAATACTATGTTAATGGTTAACAATGCACATCGAAAAAGAGCTATCCTCTCCTCTTCCTAACAAAATTGATGCTGATGGTGCAAAGATCAGAAAAGTAACCAGCAAAATAAATCAACAAACCAGAAGCTAAAATTGATGCTGATGGTGCAAAAATCAGAAAAGTAACCAGCAAAATAAATCAACAAACCAGAAAAATTGCTAAAATTGATGCTGATGGTGCAAAGATCAGAAAAGTAACAAGCAAAATAAATCAACAAACAAGAAAAATTGCTAAAATTGATGTCGATGGTGCAAAGATCAGAAAACTTATAATCGGCCGGTGAATTGATCTATAGAAAACTTATAGAAAAATTGATCTATAGAAAACTAACCAGAAAAATTGATTGCACTCCCTGATTTAAGCGACAGCTGCTAGTGCTGGAGACGCTAAGAAGAAACAAAACTGATCAATGAAAACTTGGACTACCTGGCGCCTGCAGACTGCAGAGGAACCAAAATCATTCCTTTGTTTCAACGAAAGAACGAAAACGAAACCATCGGGCAGCGTCGCAGCAAGGAGCAATCAACCGAGAGGCGAGGAACGGAGAGGGATGAGATGAGAACACTCAAAGTTTTGATCTCTGAAGAACGAAAATGAAACCAGCGGGCAACGTCGCAGCCAGGAGCAATCAACCGAGGAACGGAGAGGGATGAGATGAGAACACTCGAAGTTTCGATCTCTGAAGGCTGAAGTCGGGATCGGGAAGAGAATGCAGAACATAACAATAAAACAAAGAAAACCCTAAAACTAAAGGAAAGGAGGACATAACTTAGCCGGTTTCAGTTTCTCTGGTTTTTAAGAAAACAAACCGAGAACCAAACCGCTAATACCGGTTTGTCAACATTTAATCTGAAAATCAGTTATTTTTTAACAAAACCGAACCAATCCGACCCAATTGCCTGGTTTTGGTTCGGTTCGTCGGTTCGGATTCGGTTTGAACACCCCTAAAGGACAGCTCACAATTTCCTCCTAGGATTGCATAAGCTCCACTAGCTAAAAGGCACCAACTCTTGTTTGCTAAATTGATCAAAAACCTACGAAATAAATAAAAAGTTAGAAAATAAAGGAGCCCTTGGCTCGGGCTCAAGTGACAGGAACTTGGGGCACATCAGAAACTCTTTAAAATTTTTCACTTTTTTGAAAGAGAAATTTACTCAAATCATTTCATTCATCATCAACAAACACCTAACATGTTCATTGTAACAATACAAGCAACCTATGCATAACACCAAAATATACAAGGCATGGGAAATCTGTTTGTCTGCTACGGAAAGTTGATATTCCATCGTGGAAACACGTTTATTTGCTGTGCAATGTATGACTTTTTGTGGCGGAATGACAACATATGATGGTGGAAAGTCAATTTTTTGTGGCAAAATGACAATGTACGATGGCGAAAAGTCAATTTTCCATTTACAGATTCAAGATGAAGTACAAATTCAAAATTTCATTTACAGATCCAAAATGAAGTACATATTCAACATTTCTTCATGAATTCAATTACAACCATATTGTGCATATGTGCATTACAAACACAACAAATTATCCACCTCATATTTTTCATTTCTGCAGCTGTTCGGGATGCCATTACACTACAATTGTTGTTGAGGACAATGAACAGAAACAAACACTGTGGACCATAACCTTACTTGATTTTATTAGAGAAGACAATGCTCAATCAAAGTGACTATTAACTATGTGTCAAAACCAATATACATCATTTACAATGATTTATTCGAGGTTCTACAATAGGCTACCTAGAACAAACTATTGTGGATCTTGTATATTGGTTTCAACGCATAGTTAATAATCACTTTGATTGTGCGTTGTCTTCTCTAATCAAGGTAGGTTGAGGTCCACATTTGTGTTTGTAGACATTGGACATCATACTCCTACATAACACATTGCACATAATAGTTTAAAATGTAACAAATAAAAACGTAAACACAATAATGTGCTCACCTACGTCTCAGGAACTATGTTGGGAATTATCTTGGGGACTGTGTCAGGGACTATATCAGGAACTATCTAGAGAGCTATCTCGAGGAGTCTAAAACCTATTAATGTGCCCTCCAACCTTCCTCTACTGCTCTACTGCTTCTCTTGCTTCTGCCTCTTGATTGGCACCTGCCACATGCATTGGAATTTGGGTCTCCACCTTCCCACGTGGGAGAATTGTGCCCACACCCCCACACCGGCCACACGTCATGTTCAGATGTCTCATGGGCAGCACTGTCCAGCTTTGGGTCTCGTCCACATCTCGTATTCTTCATTTTCTCGACCTTCTAGGACGTCTCTTAAATGGGGGTTGCGTAATTGGATCAAGATTCATCACTAGAAGCCACATGATTTGTCTACTCACAGGGCAAAAAAAAGTGGGAGTACATCGCGATGTATGTTTTCCGGTGCTAGCACTAATGCACAAAGTCCTCTGGAGATCTCCTCATGAATTGCATACACGGGACTACATGGACACACAGGATGCCAGTCAACTCCCATCGGTAATAGTTACACGTATTCCTGTCCAAATCAACACTATACTATCTCGCATCTACTCCTTGTAGATAGTTGTGGACTGCCGGGTCAAGTAAAAATATCTTCACCATCTCTCTCTCATAGTGCCTCTCTATTGTGCCTCTAGAAGCGGCCCACATTGCATCCTTGAACAACCTCCCTTTAAATCATTTTTGATAATTTGCATACAAGTTTTGGATGCAAAAATGATGATTCACTTGCCCAGCAATCACTCTGACAGCTGGCACCAGCTGTAATGCCTGGATAGATCCTCTATATATTTTGTAAAAGATTATTGAATGAACAAATATTTTATGAATGAAGATATGTTCCGTAGTTGCTAATGTGAGGCTTAATGCAGTGCCAATGAGGGAAGAAATATTTTGAAAAATTATTAAAGTGAAGAATTGTTACAGATTGTGGTAGATGAGTTTGACTGAAATGCGTTCTAGGTCACATTTTGGGGTTTTCGATCGCATTGCGGTCAACGGCGAGGTTAAGTTGTAGATGTAATGGTTTTGAATCTGTCAAATTTTTTGATTTTGCGGTCAAGGTGCACTCGCATGTTTTGGTCTAGGTTCTCGACCAAAAATGCAAATCTAAAGTGAAATTGACATTTCGGTCGTCATGCGGTTGAGGATTCAGATGCCTTCCTCTATTGAAAAACCAATTTAAAGCAAAAATCCTGCTTTTTTCAGACACACTCTCTCTCTCTTTTCTCACTTTTCTCCATATATTTCTCCTCCTCCCCCAAGATGATAGCAAAGTTTACATGCGGTGATGGTTGGTTGGACCTTCTCCTTCGAAGTGGGCAATTGTCCCTTCATCCACGTGGGTCTCTCTCTCTCTCTCTCGTCTATAAGTTGATGGTGTGGGTGATGTTTCTAGATGCTACCCTATGTTCTACGACTGAGTAAAGGGAAAAAGGGTGAGTGCTACATTTTGTTCTGAGAGTGAGGAACGTTCTGTGAGTTGTGGAACAAGAAGTGAGCTCTTGTTGTTGGAAAATCTCCTAGGTGTGTGTTGAAGCTGTGAAGTGTGCTAGGTGGAGTGACATTTTGCTAAAGGTAAGGATTGGGATGTATGTTGGCCAGTGGAGGCCCTATGTTGTGGGAATTTTTGTTAATTATTACTGGACATTGATTTGGTCGTAGTTTTGGATTGATTGTTCGTTACAAACCGTAATTACCAGCTTAAAATTCCTGCTGAATGCTGATATTGTCCTGCTATTATGAGATGTTATTGTGCAGTAAATAAACATAGAAATGTTAGTTATATATATGTGTAACGACCCGGATCTCTTAACCGTTTTAAAAGTACACTAAGTGTTCACTAAAACAAATTGCGAAGTTAAGTTTTTCTTAAAAATCCTTTTATAAGGGAAATCAGAGTGCAAAAACCTAGTCGTTACTAAAAGCTTATTTTACCATTCATTAAATAGTGAAGAACTATTACTTATGATTTGCGGAAGTGATATAAAATTTGTTCATAAAAGTTGCGGAAGCGTAACTAAACAAGAAATTCCATTTACAAAAAATAAGAGACTATGATCAACAGTTTAGCGGAAAACGACATTGCAAAACATTAATTTAAGATTTAAGGTTTTGAGTTTCAAAATAAGGCCAACATAATATTCCAAATAAAATTCAAGTAAGGGCAATAAAGGAAAAATTAATGTTCATAAAAAGAAAACAATTCGACGTTAGCCCTTACAACTTTCTTCTTCTTCATTTCTTAGTGTCGTACTACTACTCCACTGGCGTCTCCATCGGATCCTCCGGAATGGCCTCTTCTATAGCTCCTAGCATAATTACATCGTTACCTACACCACAAGTAAGGACGTGAGCTTTC
Source organism: Begonia loranthoides (assembly GCA_022433065.1). NCBI lineage: Eukaryota > Viridiplantae > Streptophyta > Magnoliopsida > Cucurbitales > Begoniaceae > Begonia > Begonia loranthoides. The sequence goes on along the minus strand of CM039468.1, from coordinate 42,314,890 downwards.
GCCCAGTAAGGATATGGGGGAAAACAATTTATGCATTTCTCTCTTTAATTCTTCTTGGAATGGGGGCCACTCAAACCAATTCTTTCGTTACTTTCTTTGGTTCTTGGTTCTTTACTAGTACTCTGAGCTGGAGATTGGAGGTTGTCCTTTGAGATGGCCTAGTTGATCGGCTTCTAACCTCCTGTGTGCATACTAGTTTCTTTCCCGACTTGGTGAGGGTGTATCCTAGCAGCTAGGCTAGATCTGGACTACCCATCTACCCCAACTCCCTATTCATTCCCTTTTTTCGGTGTGTCCCACCTTCTAGGTTCTTTTATCTTTCCGGCATATCCCGCCTTTAGAGTTCTTCCTCTTTCCGGCGTATCCGGCCTTTAGAGTTTCTTCCCTTTCGGCGTATCCCGCCGTCAGGTTTCTTCAGTGACTGGCTTTTCCCCGCCCGTCCCAAACATTCTTGTTCTTAGCATTTTCCTCACTCATGCATGTGGGTACCACCCCGAGGGGGTACCCCCTACTTGGTTTCTATTAACGTGAACTCAACCTAACTTCTTTATAATAAATAACGCACATATGGGAAGTAAATGACCACGCTTTAGGGGATCCATAGTAAACAATGAATGAAACGATATTAGCACATGCTTCACATAACAAAAGTAATGACGCCGTTTAACTAACCATACTATCAACGTTCGCTAAAACAAAACAGAATATGCCTTCATATGTAAGGAGAGTAACGACAACATAAGACAATGAGCTAAGATACTGTAACGACCCATTTTTTCGTATATCGTTAAAATGCATAAAATTTGAAAATTTTCTTTTTAGAACAAAACGTATCAGAGTGCGCCTAACCGGATCGCTACTGACTCTTTTCTTAAAACTCATTATGAAAAACCCTTTGATAAATTGTGCGGAAGCGTAAATAATAAAATAAAACCATTTATTTAAAATCTTGTGGAAGTGTAAAGAAATCGTTCAAGAAGGAAGTACTAAATAATTTAAACACTATGTCTAACGAATAAAACTTGACAATTAAACATCGTTGATTTACAATCGTTTACTCATTTTTTTCTTTGCCTAGTCAGCCCAAGTCTCATGCGTGAAAAATCATCCATCCCTGCGTCATTATGTGTTTATCATCTACTTCTTATATGTTAGTCATTGTACCTACACCACAAGTAAGGACATGAGCTTACACCCAGTAAGAAAATGGGGAAAAAACAATTATGCATATCTCTCTTTAGTTCTTCTTGGAATGGGGGCCACCCAAACCAATTATTTTTATTACGTTCGTTCTTTTTGTTCATTCTTTATTCGTACATCGAGCTGGAGATTGGAGGGGTCTTAGGGGATGGAATCCTACCTCCAACTCCCTTTTTCGTCCCCTTTTTGGCGTATCCCGCCTTCAAGGTTCCTCCCCTTCCGGCGTATCCCGCCTTCAGAGTTTCGTCCCTTCCGGCTTATCCTGCCAGAGGGTTTCTTCGGTGATGGGCGTATCCCGCCCATCCTAAACATTCTTTTCTTAGCATTCGTCCCCTTTTCGGTATATCCCACCTATAAGGGTCCTCCATTTCCGGTGTATCCTGCCTTCAGGGTTTCTTCCCTTCCGGCGTATCCCGCCAGGAGGATTTCTTTGGTGATGGGCGTATCCCACACATCCCGAACATTCTTTTCTTAACATCTTTCCTCCCTCATGCATGCGTGAGTACCACCCCAAAATGGCACTCCCTATGGTTTCCTATTAATATGAAGCATATTGCAGTATAACGTACATTAACGAAAGTTGAAATGCGCATCGAAGTAAGAGTACTATAATTGAACTTGCGCATATGATGAATCACAATAATTGAAAGCATACATAGATACAAGGAACAATTATGATATTGAATTGAACAATATGAGACAATAAAGTAACATACGACGAATTTCAATTTAACTAAACTTGCTCATTGAACTAAGCTAGGCTAAACATGGAAACATGCTGTAAGCAAAGAATAACAAAAACATGCTTGTAAATTGGAAATCTTTATTCTAGTTGGTTAAGCATACTTTTATTTTAATCGGTCAAACATGCTATATTTAATAGTCTCGTTATTATCCTAATTAATTGCATGCTCAACAAATTGGTTAACATACTCAAAGTTTAGTCATTGATTAAACATGCTTGAATTGATTAAAATGTAGACATGCTCAACTAATTCAACATACTAATTACTAAACATGCACAAGGATTGATTGATTATTTAGTGTCAGCTAATCATGCTCAAAGAATAATTTACATGCTTTATTATCAATAACATGCTCAATTAAATACTAGCCATTAAACATGCTGGAATAAACAATCAAACACGCTCTCTAGATGATTACATATACCTAAATAAATTGGCATGCTCAAGAAATGATTGACAACTAATAATTTGTTAGGCAATTTGATTAACATGCTCGATTTCTAATTAAGTTAATTACTCTAGTCAGATTATCGTACTTAGATTAACTAATTTTAGTTATGCTAATTGACATGCTCATACATCATTAAGTAACATTTAAACATGTTGGACCTAGCTAAGCTAACATGTTGGGTTTAATTAAACATACTTTGCTAACTGATACACTTGAGTAATAATTAACATGCTTGATTAACGGAGATGGAGTGGGCATTAACAACTACGAAGCTACAGCGAATAAAATAGTAAATTATACATGAAACTACAGCAATTGAATTATACAAACCGAGGGTAAATCCTTAATTCATTCATGATCATATGTACTTGACGTGTCATTCTTTACTTCATCACCCTATTCCCAACCTCAACGTTATTGTTCATCAATTATCAGTCACATTTCTATCAAACAAAGAGAACTACAATTCCTAACTAGTACCAAGAGACAATAACATTATAACTAGATTTCAATATATTAAACTAAACTATCTGTGCATGCCAGTCTAGTTAAAACAGGAAGTAAACATGCTTATGAAATCATATACGGAAAACTACTTAATGAATCACATTTAGAATCATGCTTGACATGTTATTATAATGAGAAACGTTCTAAGCAATTTGATATTAATTATCTAGAGCATTTATCACTCTTAACCAGAACCAAGAATAATAACACTATGAACTATCTTCACGGATCATTGATCTAGTTATAGCACACATGCAGATTAAGAAAAGCAATTGGTATAAACCATGGCAAGAACAATAAATTACTGCCAACAAAACAGAATCACTATGAACCAAATCGCTAGAAATCTTTTAAGCATCCATTCCTGTATTTCGTTCTTTTATGCATCTCTTTTCAATTTATTCAAGATCAATCACTAGAGGTTCTCATTCCACATCAAACATTCTCCATTTCTTTACTAACATGAACATTTCAAGGTAGTAATCAAAATTAAAGCACTCCACGTAGAATATAAACAAGGAAACAATAAGGAACTACAAGGAAAACGGTGTAGGGCATCCAAATGGCCAAGACACACCAATTTTCCTTACCTCAACTTTATCGCGTGTCGACATTTAACTGTTATCCCTTTTCTTCTCCTTTCGATACCTAGACAAAACATAATCCACCCCCACAATTATTGGCCCATAGACACCAATGTCCAATACCAACATCTGAATAAAGCATGAAGCAACAATGGTTAACAACCAACTAATGAACAATAACTTAATCCAATTATCAGCATATATTTATCCGCTAATGGACCAAACCCAAACTGATAGAGTATCATCCAATAGAGGGCAGTATCCATACGTTTAACGACTAATAAAAATCCATTCAATAATAGCCCAAACAACGCAACAGTGGACATTGACACAAAAATGCATTTCGTTATCTTTTGTCCCAACAAAATCATGCTTCCAACAATAATTAACAGAGAAAATATCCGAAAATCCAGACCAATATTCATTTCTAAAACCAATGGATTACTGCTTCCAATAAGATTAATCAACAACTAGTCCAGAATATAAATCTAACTTGTTATCTTCATCCTTAACCCATAAAACAAAGGAGGAAATTCTCATACCAGAAGACTTGAGAGCTCTCTGTCCATCATCTCCTCCTCTGCCTCGGTTCTTCTCTCTCGGCCATTCTCTCCCTCACAGAACCGATGCAAGTTAGCAAACCCAGTCAAGAACAGAAATTAAAAATCCAACTAGCCGAGAAGAGAACTCACTTGGAGCTCTCGACCATCTTTTCATCCAGCAATCCTCTTCTTTCTCGCTGCCACTTCTCCTACGTCTATCAAACCAGAGAAGAGACATTCTCTGCCATCACCCAGGGGTAGAGAACGACACTCCCCAGCATGCCCGACAACCTCCCTGCAATATTTTCTTCCAGCTTGTACGAAGTTTTCCCCCTCAGTCCACTTTTCTGCAGAGCAAGGTCCAAGGGAGAAAACAAAATAGTAAGCTGGACCGGCCGAGCTCCCCTACCTCCCGACGCCATCTGATTCTGCCCCTGAAATGAGCCTCCAGCCACAACCCATCAGCAGAGAAGCAAAGGAGGAGAAACCAGGTGGAACGTACCTTAAACCGATGCCAAAAATTGCCATTGCTAGTCGTCCGACGCTACAACAACGACCCGAGCTCAAAATCGCAACCCAAGCTTCGCACCACATCCACCGCGAAGCCCAAACTCCAACCCACAGTCGGGACCAACGACGTTGCCACCTGCTCGCTCGTCGGACTCATCTCCTCGCCCGCCTTCTCCTTCGTGTCTCCCTCGGTGTCACTCGCTCTCTCCCTTCTATTTCGTTCGGCTGAATGGCAGAAGGCCAATGAAGGCCTTTCTTTCTCTTCAGCTCGGTTTGGCTAAATGGCCAAAGGCCAAATGAATAAAATCATTCCCCTCCTTCAATTTCTTAACCTAGCACTAAGACCAGCATGAACCTTGAACCGGTTCACCCCCTGTCCCCATTTAATGTTTTCTTTTTATTTTATCCCAATTAATTAATTTACTTAATCCACAATTATTCTCCACTTAACCATTCCTCAACCATTTGAATCCTCCAAATTAATCCAATAATTAGAATTATTTAATCCTTTAAATTAATATATTAATTTTAGTTACGGGAATTTCCGTTAAGTTTTAACAAATTCTTTAAATTAAAAACTCATGAATACGTCCTTGGTAATACCTCAATAAATAGCCGATAGATCCAAATACCCATAATTAATTTCCGATTATTCTTAATAAATTCTGATATAAAATTCGGGGTATTACAGATACCGACTGAACCAGATACGGAAACAGATACGAGTTCCCATATACGTTTTTCTAATCGACTATTCAGCAGAGATACGTTCAACCAATCAAGCTTTTAATCAAACTTAACAACAGAAAAACCAACAACTAAACATGCTTTTTAATGGACAATATACAACAAAAAAATATCGCCAATAAGACAGCGAAACGTGCTTATTAATCGGTTAGCATACGGCAGGAAAATCATACAGTGAAACATGCTTTAACTCTCTAAATATAGCAGCGAATCATATCAAATCATAATAGCGAAACATACGTTCAACAACTACGTGATGAATACTAAAATGCAAGAGGATACGATCATACAAGCATACTTTTAATCGACTACGTAGCAGGACTAAACATGCTTTTAAACAGCCAAAATAACAGCAATTTACAACATCTAGCATGCTTTTAGATCGACTACCCAAAGAAACTAACATGCTTTTAATGACTAAACGAGACAGCGGAAAATGTATACAGCTAAACATACTTCATACAGCTAACATATTTCTAATTGAGCATGACAGCAGAAAAGAACATACTTGGCTAACATGCTTTAATCGAATGTAATAGCAGGATTTATAAATGACTATGCATGCTTCTAGTTGACTGAAAACGGTAGGAAATACAAACGAGTGAGCATGCCTCTAATCGAACAGCAGACGTATTTTAAGCTATGACGACAGTTCTATCCAGCAAGAGAAATTTAGAGCAGAGCTACATGCCTCCTATACCATAATAGCAGCAGCGAGAATGAACTATGTGGAACAACAATAACATGCTTCTGTATGATATCCAATGCAGTGAGGATTTATGAAAACGTAACAACATAACGGCATGTTTATTGATTATAGACAGTAGTAATAATGAAAACATGCTTGCACCGAATAGAAGAATAAACTGCGTTTGATAAAAACAGAGAATAAAAAAATAACAAAGGTTGTATCACTAGGAGATCTCATGATTTCTAGAGTTATTTATCCTTTCTCATAGAGTAGATGAACATCAAAATAAGGTCATAGCAACAGTCATTCATTCCTTTCATCTTTCTTTCACATTTCAGCCATGGTTCTCATTCCCATTCACGTTTTCCTTAGGAGTGTTTAGATCCCATTCTTTTGTTTCATCCTTATTTATTTGTTGAACATTAACAGCAACGTACATAGAAGGAAATGACAAAGGAAACATCTACAAGGTGAAGAGTAAGGATAATAACAAATATTTCAGGAAACCAATGGAGTTCATCAATAAATTTCTACATATTTTATCAACTACAACATAGTAAACCATCAAGCATACACACACACGTTTACTTGGGCGTAGGGCTTCCTCAAGCCAAGAACACACCCATATCCTTACCTTCACTACGTTTTCTCTCCAAGAATAGCAGGTCTCCTTCCTGCAACAGCCCACCCATATCTCTCCAGTGAGAACAACGAAGAAGGGAAAGAACCACCAGAAGGAAGGGGTGTAATTTGAAGAAATAGACTCAGCTGGGGGGACATCTTGTACATTTGGCATGGGGAGGAGCAGGGAACAAACCTTCAGTGGGTCAGGAACGTGGGAGTGAGAGCCGTTGGCTGCGTTTTGATTGGTTTTCCCTTCATTTTTGTTATGATTTTAATTTATCCTGTCGCTAATCTGCAATGATTCAGACTGGTGCTGACGACTTAACCCCATCCACAGTCGTCCGCAAGACCAATTTTCATAGGCAAAATCTGAGGTATCAGACGAAAGCTAGCGTCCCCACTTTTGTCCATACCATCTGTAGTCCAGGTTCGGACGCCAATTAGCATCCACATGTCTTGTCCTCATACATTTTAAATTGAACATATTCAATTTGGACGAGCGCATCCTCGTCCGCATCGTCCTCTTGTGTCTAGATTTTGGACAGAGGAAAAACAGACAAAGCATCGACTAGTCTGCAGTCGTCCTGATGCGTCCAAATGTCCCCAGACATGGACAGATTCGATGCAGACGTGTCCTGTCTCGTCCGGATTGTCCACGTCTTGCCTCCGAAACTCCTCAGCACAGTGAGGTTAGGACACCGAAGGGGTCCCGAGTTGTCCCCAAGGCATGGGTGATGTTCCAGGTGTGTTGCTGACAACACCTCGCGTCCGCAATGTCGTCCTAGTAGTCCATAAATCTATTTCTTTTGCGTTTTTGTCTAGGTCTTTGTCCGAATTAAATTCCCACGAAGTTATACATCACAACTTAATGCGTATCGGGACGATGTAAGTATATATATTATGCCAATCTTGTCTCCAAAGTTTGATTACATCATTTAATAGAAAAAATTAGGATCGGGTTGTTACATCCTACCCCCTTACAGAAATTTTGGTCCCCAAAGTTTAGCTAGTAAATAGTTCGGGGTACTTAGCCCTCATATCATCTTCCTTCTCCCACGTGGGGTCCTTGCGGCTATGATTCTGCCATAGGACCTTGACTAGTGGAATCTACTTGCGTTGTAGTTCCTTTACTGTCGAGTCGAGGATCTGGACAGGCTTCTCGTTGTAGCTCAAATTGGGCTGTACCACGACATTATCATCGGGAGGAGCCAATACAGCTGTATTGCCAAGGCACTTCTTGAGCATAGATACATGGAAGACAGCGTGTACACCTGCCATGGAATCTGGTAACAGTAGCTTGTATGCGACTGCTCCTATCCTCTCAGTGATCACGTAAGGCCCTACATAATAGGGATTGAGCTTTACCCTCTTACCGAACCGAACCGAACGATGCCCTTGAAAGGAGATACCTTCAAGAACACACTATCCCCTTCATTAAACTTCAAGTCCCATCGTCGATTGTCTGCATAGCTCTTTTGGCGGCTCTGTGCTGCTAGCATTCTCTGCTTAGTCAGGGCCACAGAATTAGCCATTTTCTGTACCATCTCGGGGCCATAGAGTGTAGCTTCGCCAACTTCGTCCCAATACAAGGGGGATTTTCATTTCCTACCATACAAGGCTTCGTAGGGGGCCATGTCTATAGTAGCCTGGAAGCTGTTGTTGTATGCGAACTCGACCAACGATAAAATTTTACTCTAACCAACATGAAATTCGAGAACGCAGGCACGCAGCATATCCTCAAGTGTCTGAATAGTTCTTTCGCTTTGGCCGTGAATCTTAGAATGGAATGTTGTGCTAAATTTCAATTCTGTGCCCATAGCTCTGCTCAAACTTTTCCAGAATTTCGAAGTAAAGCGCGGGTCACGGTCTGATACCACAGAAACCAGAACACCGTGAAGTCGGATGATTTCTTTGATATACAAGTCGGCAAACTAGTTCGTTGTATATGTCATAGATACTGGCAGGAAATGCGACACTTTAGTTAACCGATCAACGATTACCCAAATAGCATCGTAGCTCTTAATCGTCTTGGGCAAGCAAGTGACAAAATCCATGGTAACGTTCTCCCATTTCCACTGAGGGATTGGCAGAGACTAGAGTACTGCGCCAGGTCACTGATGCTCAACTTTAACACGCTAGCATATATGGCATTCAGACACATAATTGGCAATGTTGTACTTCATGTTAGGTCAATAGTAATGAGCTTTCAAATCTCGGTACATCTTGTTACTTCCTGGGTGTGCAGAGAAACTGGAAGAGTGGGCTTCTCTTAAGATCTTTAGTCGCACCATCGAATCACCCGTTACATACCACCAGTTCTTATACTTAATAATGCCATCAGCAAATGTAGAGAGATTCTGATACTTCGGAAGGGTCGGGTTTAGCTTGAAAGCCTTGCACACCTCATCGCTCAGCTGGGCCTCTTTGATTTGTTCAAGAATGGATGGCATCAGGGTCAACTTGGCCAATACCACATCCAATGGCGCTGGAACCATCTGCACTTCTAGTCCCTGAAGGTCCCTCTGAAGTTCGGTAGACATTTCCCCGCATATTATACTCATTACAGAAATCTTGCAACTGAGAGCATCCGCAATGACATTGGCTTTCCCTGGATGATATTTAATCTCACAGTTGTAGTCTTTGACAAATTCAAGCCATCGTCGCTGACGTATATTCAATTCCTTCTAGGTGAAGATATACTTAAGGCTTTTATGATCTAAATATATCTCACAGTGCTGCCCATACAAATAATGCTTCCACACTTTGAGAGTGAAGATAACCACTGCGAGCTCCAAATCGTGCGTGGGGTAATTCTGCTTGTGAACCTTAAGCTGTCGGATGCATAGGCAATCACCTTCTCATGTTGCATAAGAACTCCAACGAGTCCCCTCTTTGATGCGTCACAATATATACTGAAGTCACCATCCTCCGTGGGCAATGTCAAAACTGGTGCAGTGGTCAATTTGCGCTTCAGCTCTTGAAAACTATTCTCACACTCGCTGGACCACCAAAAAGGGCATTCTTCTTAGTCAGGCTGGTGAGCGGTTGAGCGATCTTTGAAAACCCATCTATAAAGCGCCTATAGTAACCGGCTAGCCCCAGAAAACTTCTTACTTCCCCAACATTCTATGGCAGTGTCCAGTTCTCCACTGCATGTATTTTTACCGGGTCTACTGATATACCTTCTGCAGAAATAACATGGCCCAGAAAACTGACCTTGCTCAGCCAGAACTCACACTTAGAAAACTTTGCATACAACTGGTGTTGGTTGAGAATGTTTAAGGCCACTCATAGATGCTTGCAATGCTCCTCTTCCGATCAGGAATAATTTAGGATGTCGTCAATGAAGACGATAATGAATTTATCCAGAAAATCCCAGAATACACGGTTCATCAAGTCCATAAAAGCCGCAGGGGCGTTAGTCAGCCCAAAAGATATCACCAAGAATTCATAATGCCTGTAACGTGTGCGAAACACAATCTTGGATACATCCTCGGGCTTGACCTTTTATTGATAATAACCTGATCCAAGATCAATCTTTGAGAAAACTTTGGCCACACTTAGCTGGTCAAATAGGTCATGAATTCTGGGTAGCGGATACTTATTCTTGATGGTCACCTTATTCAACTCTCGATAATCAATGCACATTCATAGGGTCCCATCCTTCTTTTTGACAAATAATACTGGTGCACCCAAAGGAGAAAAGCTGGGTCGAATGAACCCCTTGGCGACCAGTTCCTCTAGTTGTTCTTTTAACACTCATAGTTCCACGGGTTCCATCCGATATGGGTGTTTAGAAATAGGTTTCATACCAGGCTGCAAATTAATCTCAAACTCAATCTCGCGGTTCAGGGGCAGTCCAGGAAGATCGTCGAGGAAGACATTTGGAAATTCACCCAATACAGCAACATCCTCCATTTTAACCTCAGTAACTGTCGTGGTGTCAATCACATTGATCAAAAACCCTTCGCACCCATTTCTGAGTAGTTTGTCTGCTTTGAGTGCCGAGACGATAGCAATTTTTTTCTTCTCTTTAACTCCACAAAAGGTGTGTCACTCACCATTCGGAGGATAGAAGCAAACTTCGCTCTTCTTGCAGTGGATGATTGCATGATGTGAAGACAGCCAATCCATCCCCATTATCACATCATAGACTTTTAGATCCATGATAATTAGATCAGCCCGAACTAAATGGCCATTGATATCCACTACATAATTTCTTAGCATTCCATTTGTAATCATTCGGTCGCCAGAAGGTAGTAATACCCGATGCGTATAATTCGTGCTGTCGGAGAAACAGTTTGTCCACTCACAGAACTTAGTGGAGATGAATGAGTGCGTAGCACCCAAATCAAATAAAACATATGCCTCACACCCTTTTATATAAATTGTTCCTCTGGGGAGATGGTAAGTCATTCATTCTAAGGTAAAACTCCTATGTTATCTAGAGGGAAACAACAGCATAATTACATGTAGAATTCTTTGACAATGAAATAAGGCGTACCTGCTACTACTGCTGGCTGGTCGTCATCCTCAGTCCCGTATAGGGCGAAAACTCGGGGGGCTACAAGTTGGGTCGGGCATTGTCTGGCCTTGTGTCTTGGTTTCCCATAGAAAAAACATTTCTTTGAGCCCGCTAGGCATTCACCCTTGTGTCCTCTCTGGCATTTCGAGCAGACATCTTTTTGGGGAGCATTGGTCGCTGGTATCATAGGCCTTTTGTTTGGCCTTTGCTGCGGTTCTGCCCCAACTGGGCGCTTGACCCCCTGGGTCGTGGGAGGACCACTCCTCGACTGATGGCACAGAATAGGCTTCCAGACTTTCTGACCAGCCTCTCTTTGTCTAGCCGTTGAGAACTTCACTCCCTCAACGGCTAAGGCCCTAGCCACCATTTTCAAATATGTGAAACCCTCGGTGCCGGCCCCGATGATTGCCTCCTGCATCTCAGTCTTCAATCCGCATACAAAATGTTGAACCTTACGCTCCTCAACCGCAACAAGATGTGGAGCATAATGTGATAGGGCCTCAAACTATTGGGTGTACTCTGCCACCGTTCCCAACTGTCGTATGCGCATAAACTCTGTCTCCCTCTAGGTGCGGATAGTGTGGTTAAAATACTTGTCATTGAACAGCTTCTTAAATGCATCCCAAGTGAGGATCATCACATCTTGGGAGGCCTTGACCGTATCCCACCAAAATCGGGCCCCGTGGCTCAAATAGTACGCAGCGCACTTAACTTTTTCTACCTCACCGACCTCTGCATAGGAAAACTTGTCCTCCATGGAGCGTATCCACTCCTTGGCTCCTGAGATGTCTGATACATCAACATTGAAATAAGGCGGCCTGAGCTTTTGGAACCTCTCCCATCTGGCTCCCCTCTAGACCGACTGTAACTACATGTCTCGGTAGTTCTCATTGCCGTTTCCTTGGCCCATAAACCTCTCCATATAATGGGACTGTTGCTCCATAAACCAATTTTACCTCTCAATCTGTTGCGACTGCTGCTCTATGATCGCAGCCAAGCGCTCTAGGGTATCATCCCAACCTTGATTCTCATGGCGATCGGGTGCTCGGGGTGCACCCCCCACTCCAGGCAGCCGTCCTCTTCCTCTTCTCGCCATTTTCTAAATTCCTACGCGCCCACGATACAGTGCAGACAAGTGAGTTTGAAGAAAACTTCTAGGAAAAGCAATTATTATTAAATTTAAAGGAAAATTATTAAAGGAAACATATTTATTAGTCACAGTCCTATATATTTCTATGTTGTGGTGCAGTTAACTTAAATAAGCACTTTAATAACATAAGGGAAATACTTACTACAGTTCTATACATTTTCTACTCTATCATGCACTTAACTTTCATAGGCAATCTAAAACATAAAGGAAAACTTATAGTTAGAAGACATTACCCGTCGAGTCTGGGTTATCCGCGGTGAGACGCTTGAGTAGTAGTATGGCTCTGATACCAACTATAATGACCTAGATCTCTTAACTGTTTTAAAAGTATGCTAAGTGTTCACTAAAACAAATCTCGAAGTTAAGTTTTTCTTAAAAATCCTTTTATAAGGGAAATCAGAGTGCAAGACCCTGGTCGTTACTAAAAGCTCATTTTACCATTCATTAAATAGTGAAGAACTATTACTTACGATTTGTGGAAGGATATAAAAATTTGTTCATAAAAGTTTGCGGAAGCGTAACTAAAAAAGAAATTCCATTTACGAAAAATAAGAAACTATGATCAACAGTTTAGCGGAAAACGACATTGAAAAACATTAATTTAAGATTCAAGGTTTTGATTTTCCAAATAAGGCCAACATAATATTCCAAATAATATTCAAGTAAGGGCAATAAAGGAAAAATTAACGTTTGTAAAAAGAAAACAATTCGACGTTAGCCGTTACAACTTTCTTATTCTTCATTTCTTAGTGTCATACAACTACTCCGCTGGCGTCTCCATCGGATCCACCGCAGGCTGCACCGGAATGGCCTCTTCTATAGCTCCTAGCATAATTACTTCGTTACCTACACCACAAGTAAGGACGTGAGCTTTCGCCCAATAAGGAGATGGGGGAAAACAATTTATTCATTTCTCTCTTTAATTCTTCTTGGAATGGGGGCCACCCAAACCAATTCTTTCGTTACGTTCTTTGGTTCTTGGTTCTTTACTAGTACTTCGAGCTAAAGATTGGAGGTTGTCCTTTGAGATGACCTAGTTGATCGGCTTCTAACTTCCTGTGTGCATACTAGTCCCTTTCTCGACTTGGTGAGGGTGTATCTTAGCAGCTAGGCTAGATCCGGACTACCCATCTACCCCAACTCCCTATTCGTTCCCTTTTTCCGATGTGTCTCGCCTTCTGGGTTCTTTCTCTTTCCAGCATATCCCACCTTTAGAGTTCTTCCTCTTACCGGCGTATCCCGCTTTTAGAGTTTCTTCCCTTTCGACATATCCTGCCGTCAGGGTTTCTTCAGTGACAGGAGTTTTGCCGCCCATCTCGAACATTCTTGGTTTCTATTAACGTGAACTCAACCTAACTTCTTCATAATAAATAATGCACATACGAGAAGTAAATGACAATGCTTTAGGGGATCCACAGTAAACAATGAATTAAATGAATATTAGCACATGCTTCACATAACGAAAGTAATGACGGCATTTAACTAACCATATTATTAACGTTCGCTAAAACAAAATAGAATATGCCTTCATATCTAAGGGGAGTAACGACAACATAGGACAATGAGCTAAGATATGGAGTGAACCAAATACGGAAATAGATATGGGTTCTCGTATACGTGTTTCTAATTGACTATTCAACAGAGATACGTTTAATCAATCATGCATTTAATCGAACTTAACAACAGAAAAACCAACAACTAAACATGCTTTTCAATGGAAAATATAGAAATATTGACAATAGGGCAACGAAACGTGCTTATTAATCAGTTAATGTATGACATGAAAATCAATACAGCGAAACATGCTTTAACTCTCTAAAGACAGTAGCGAATCATATCAAATTATAATAGCGAAACATACGTTGAACGACTACGTGATGAATACTAAACAACAAGAGGATACGATCATACAAGCATACTTTTAATCGACTATGTAACAGGACTCAACGTGCTTTTAAACAGCCAAAATAACAGCAATTTATAACATCTAGCATGCTTTTAGATCGACTACCCAAAAGAAACTAACATGCTTTTAATGACTAAACGAGACAGCGGAAAATGTATACAGCTAAACATATGCCATACAGCTAACATATTTCTAATTGAGCATAACAGCAGAAAAGAACATACTTGGCTAACATGCTTTAATCTAATGTAATAGCAGGATTTATAAATGGCTACGCATGCTTCTAGTTGACTGAAAATGGCAGGAAATACAAACAAGTGAGCATGCCTCTAATCGAACAGTAGACGTATTTTAAGCTATGACGACAGTTCTATACAGCAAGAGTAATTTAGAGCAGAGCTACATGCCTCCTATACCATAATAGCAGCAGCGAGAATGAACTATGTAGAACAATAATAACATGCTTCTGTATGATATCCAATGCAGTGAGGATTTATGAAAATGTAACAACGTAACGGCTTGTTTAACGATTATAGACAGTACTAATAATGAAAACATGCTTGCACCGAATAGAAGAATAAACTACGTTTGATAAAAATATAGCATAAAAAATAACAAAGGTTGTATCACTAGGAGATCTCATGATTTCTATAGTTATTTATCCTTTCTCACAGAGTAAATGAACATCAAAATAAGGTCATAGCAACAGTCATTCATTCCTTTCATCTTTCTTTCACATTTCAGCCATGATTCTCATTCCCATTCACGTTTTCCTTAGGAGTGTTTAGATCTCATTCTTTTGTTTCATCGTTATTTATTTGTTGAACATTAACAGCAACGTACATAGAAGGAAATGACAAAGGAAACATCTACAAGGTGAAGAGTAAGGACAGTAACAAATATTTTAGGAAACCAATGGAGCTCATCAATAAATTTCTACATATTCTATCAACTGCAACATAGTAAACCATCAAGCATACACACACACAAGTTTACTTGGGTGTAGGGCTTCCTCAAGCCAAGAACACACCCATATCCTTACCTTCACTGGCGTTTTCTCTCCAAGAATAGCAGCTCTCCTTCCTGCAACAGCCCACCAGTATCTCTCTAATAAGAACAATGAAGAAGAGAAAGAACCACCAGAAGAAAGGGGTGGAAGCTGAAGAAATAGACTCAACTGGGGGGACATCTTGTACATCTGGCAGGGGGAGGAGCAGGGAGCAAACCTTCAGTGGTTCGGGAACGTGGGATTGAGAGGCATTGGCTGCGTTTTGATTGGTTTTCCCGTCATTTTTGTTCTGATTTTAATTTATCTTGTCGCTGCTCTGCAATGATTGAGACTGGTGCAGATGCCTTAACCCCGTCCGCAGTCATCCGCAAGACCAATTTTCACAGGCAAAATCTGAGGTCTTAGATGAAAGCTAGCATCCCCAATTTTGTTTGTACCGTCCGTAATCCAGGTTCGGACGCCAGTCAGCATCCGCATGTGTCGTCTGCATACATTTTAAATCGAACAGATTCAATTTGGCGAGCGCTTCCTCGTCTGTATTGTCCGCTTGTGTCATCCGAATGTGTCTAGATTTTGGATAGAGGCAAAATGGACGAAGCATCGACTAGTCTGCAAACATCTTGACTCGTCCAAATGTCCCCAAACATGGACAGATTCGATGCGGACGCGTCCTGTCTTGTCCGCATCATCCACATCCTGCGTTTGAAACTCCTCAGTACAGTGAGGTTAAGACACCTAATGGCATCCCGAGTCGTTCCCAAGGCCTAGGAGACGTTCCAGGTGTGTTGCGGATGACACCTCACGTCCGTAATGTCATCCTAATAGTCCACAAATCTATTTCTTTTGCGTTTTCGTCTAAGTCTTTGTCCGAATTAAATTTCCACAAAGTTATACGTCACAACTTAACGCGTATAGGGACGATGTAAGTATATATATTACGCCAATTCTTGTCTCCAAAGTTTGGTTACATCGTTTAGTGGAAAAAATTAGGATCGTGTTGTTACAAAATGTTTGAGAGATTGGCTCTTGCAACAGAATTTAGTCAAATTATGAGTTGGTTCTTGTACCACTATGTTGGTTGTTAAAATTGTGATTTCTACTTGATTTACATTGGAAGTCTTTACTGTAATATTGATAAGAAGCGTTAGAGATGGTCAATGCTATTGGGTTTGATATAGTGGAATGGTCTGCACTAATGGGTTAATGGATTTATGTCTCTGTCGGGAGTCGAGATGTTGCTTGACTAGATGTTATGATTTGCAAAGTTGAATCCTGCCGGTGGTAGCCATAACTTTGTTCTGTAAAATGATGAATGAAACATGAATTGAACCTATGAACTCACATGTTATTCCCTGTTAATAATTGTAAAAAGTTGAGATTAGTAGTGGCTTTGTTCCTTGCCAAACAACATACATGATTTACTCCTTGTAGATTTCAAATTTCTCACTACTAGTAATTGTTTAGCTTGATTGATGGTCTCTCTCTTGACTTTTAAATTGCTCTCCATAATTAATGGATAAATGTTGTGTTTCCTCTTTATATATATATTTGTGAATTGTATTTGACATTCATGTATCATACTTAGAGCTTATAAAATTGTTGACATATTGCATGTCATGCATAATAAATGTAAATAGGCATGTGGGGTTCAGGAGATTTGGTGACGGTCCATCGGTGGTGACACCCCTAATGGATGTATCCCAACCCACGTAGGGAGGGGGTGACGGTTAAGCCACATGGACCATAGGATGTATCCTTTTCTCTTGTACGGAAATCCCCAACGTCTTTAACAAAAGAGAATGGTGACAGTATGTGGTGACACCCCTAATGGATGTATCTCCTTATCAGAGTGACGGTTATGCCACAGGACCATAGGATATATCCATTCTCTTGGTATACTAGAAAAGATAGGTTCTTTTCTGTAACACATCGTATGACATGCACTAGCATTTGCATTGTATTACGTTCTAATTCTTGCTGAGCGTTAGGCTCATTGTTTTCTCCCGTGATGTAGGTGGGTAACTGTCATTAAACCAGGTAGAATACTTTATGAATTGGACGGAGTAGTAGAAAATATTGCTAGAAAAGCTATTTCGATAGCGGCATCCAAAATGCCTATATGAACCCAATTCATGATTTCGGGATAGGAATGTAGAATCAAAGGAAAGCGGTCTTTGGTATGAAAAAAAAATTGCCATTTCAAATTTCTTTTTTGTTTGGTTTGAACAAACAATATTTCTTGATCCTTATGATATATGTGACATACAAGCTAAGGAGGAGGCATTCCAGAACGATCCCTTGGCTTATCAACTGGGTTTGATCTAATGGTAGTGGCTCATAAAAACAATGTTAGTTATTTTGAAAAGTTCACTTCCTCTTTTGATATGGTAAACGTTTTGCAAGTACAAACTTTTATTGGAAGGATTAAAACTATGTTTTGAAAGGAAAATTATTATCTATTTCCGCTCAATTAACTCTGATATATTTTCAAATGAATTTGTTTACTTTGATTTACGCGTTTCGAATAAATTAAGCAAAAATTTTTATACCACAAAAATTTTAAATGGAAAAAAATGGTTTTAAATAAAAAAAAAAATGGGGCATTACACCAGCCCCTACAAAGATTCACAGTATGAGTCAACATTGTTATACAACGCATATCATAAACATAGATGACAAAAGCAATCAGTCGCATCTTTTGTCGATCAGAAATAATTGTCCACCCATTGTCGGACGAGGTGTTTAGATCGTCAAGCAACAATTCCAGAAACTAGCTCCAAGAATCCCTATTTTCTGTTTCAACCACTGCTATAGCAATTGGATACATTCCATCGTTCCCTTTGATGATGACAGTAATGAGCAGCTGGCCCGGAGTTGCTCCCTTCAAATGGCAACCATCCAAACGAATAACCGGTCTACCACAATTCAACAAGCCCATCTGACATGCAGTCAAACACATGTACATCCTTTTAAATGCACTCATCTCTAGGTGAACACGCAGCGAGCTTCCAGGATTAGACCTTCGAATCTCCTTGGCATAGGACCATAAGAGCTTGTATTGCTCATTGTCATCCCCTTCGTTAATTTTTTTTTTTTTTCCACATTTCTTGCCCTTCTAGCATGGCTGGGTGTGATGTTGATGTTAAAGTCCTTCTTGACTGTCTTAATTATTGAAGCAAGGTCTCAGTCAGTCTAACTTTTAAATCTGTCCATGTAATGTGCTACCACCCATTTGGTAGAGGCATGGCGGCTTTCCATCTTTCTCGAGAAAGTGTGAACATCGTTATAGCACTTTATTTGAAACGTCATTTCACCTTGCCTTTTTTAGGCATGCATCCACCACATGCATATTTCCTAGCAGGCAGCCCTCAACCAATGACAGTTACTATGGGTAAATTTTATACCGTACCCATTATTCAATGCATGATTGATAATTTCTTCTCTAATTTTATTCAATGAACTATACTTCTTGCCGAGACCTATGCTAGCGAATGTGCATTCTGCTTGTGGTGGGCTTCTAGGCTTGCTCTCGGCCATGTTCATGTATTCGTCACTACTAGATTAGCATAATCAATGGAGCTCCTCGTCTAGAGTAGCCAAGATAGAATGCAACACTATAGCAGCTTCATCTCCAATTGCATGTACCTTATTTGCCGAAACTGTTGACATGTGCCCCACTTCAACTTGGTACTTGATAATAGTTTCCTCGACACTCCAAGATGCTATTTGATGTTAAAAAATGCTTTAACTCGCAAAAATGCTTTACAATTAAGCCCTCAGACGTCTCTAGGGTTCGCTAATCGCTGACACAATCACTGAGAAAATCACGAGGACTGTAGTATGAATTTATACAAGGCAGACGATGCACGCTGATCTGCAGCGCATCATCAATATTATAACGTTATTTTAAAAAATAACGATCTATGGCGGATCAGTAGAATATCCACCGCGGATCAAAGTCAATGCGTTTAACGACAAACATGACAGCGATGTTTGTAGGGACCTTTTTCCATAGTTCAAGGGTTATTTTGTTAGCAAAAATAGTTTAGTGGTTGACTTGTTATTGATCACAAAGTACGATGGTTGATTTGTCATTTTCCCAAATAAATATCTCTCAAAACAACAAAGTAGGAATGTCATGTTTAATGGATGCCACCAAAGTCAAAGCACTCAGTCTAACAGAAAAAAAAAAAAAAGGCATTGCAATATTACCATGGAAATTAATAAAATAAACCCCAAACTTTTAGATTAGCAACAAACCAAACTTAAAAGAAATTTTCCAAACAATTAAAACCTTAAACTATGAAAAAAGAATGACAAAAACCTCACAGTTACATTTGCCGTAAAAAAATGCCGATCCAAATGCCACAATCACATTTTCCACTTAAAAATGTCAAGGACCGTCGAACAGACTTCTAACATATGTCCAAAGCTGATCCACGATGAGGGACATCCAAGGATCAGCCTTGAGGACATCGTAAGGTTTAGGGACGTCCATGTTGGCCACTGGATAAAAAGACGAACGTCCTACAAAGAGGATGGACGTCTAGGATAGGAGGAGGCATGCTGGTGGATGAAAGTCCATGCCTATTGGATGAAGGAATTGTCATCCTTTAACGAGAATGGATGGTAAGATGGAGGACAACCATCCACTAAAAGCGTTGGTGGATGAATCTTCATGCTTGTTGGATCAAGGGACGGACGTCATTCAATAAATATGGATGGCCAGGATGGAGGATGACCATCCTCCAAAGGAAGCAGTCGAAGGTTCGTGCCCGTTAGATGAAGGAACTGACGTCCTTCAACAAGGATGGACGACTAGGATGGAGGATGGCCAAAGGCGCTGGCGGATGAAGGTTCATACCAATTGGATAAAGGGACGGACATCCTTCATCCATTGTACGTTAATAGACAACCAGGATGGAGGATGGTCATCCTCCGAAGGTGTTGGCAGACGTCCCTTACCACAGACGTCCCTCAACCCCACAATGAACGTCTCTTGGCTTACCACATACATCCCTTACCTTAAAACGAATGTCCCTCAACTCACATCAGATGTCCCTCAGCTTACAATTTGACATAATAGCATTTGTTTTGCATTAACATCACTTTCTTCCAACCGTTTTGACATAACAACAATAACAACAACAACAACCACAATTCCATAACAACAACATAGATAAAAAAATGTACAATAACTCAAATGCACAAAAGTTGTTAATTAAATGTACAAATAAACTTACAAGAGTTCGATAACACTGAACCTCGTGGGTTTGATTTTAACATGAGATGAGTGCTTGAAAAGCGACTCCAGAGGGTTGTCATGAGAATGGAATCCTCTCTTTTGACAGTTGTTAATCACCAACACACCTACAGAGTACGAGAGTTGAAATATGTCATGTGGACTGAAATTGGGAGAGAAAATTAGTAGGTAATTTCAAATCACAATGTGATAATATATACTAGTTTTTATCTGTAGGGGTCATGACAATTACAACTGCCTCAAATAACATCATCACCTGGTAGCCGTAATAGGTTTGCAAGTCAATAGATGACATGAAACATCTTTGCTTTTGGGTGTATCTGAAACTAAAACCATGTATTATAAGTAGTTGGACAGGAGGAAAAAATATTACATGTAGGAATAAAAGCACCTTACATGGATCGAACCAAGACTTATAAGCGAGTCTCTTAGTTGTTCATCAAGTACCTCCTCCTCCTTCAAAGTGTCACACTGCACAAAAAGAAACCATCCACCTCTAGCTGATCTGAGTCCAATGCAGCCGATGTCCAAGGAGTTGTGCAACCGACGTCTAAGGAGGTTGTGTAGCCGATGTCGATGAAGTCTTTGCACCCTTGAATACCTACTTCCCTCCAACTTTGTTCATCCCCATCTGAGCTATAAACAATTTTCTGCACGACCCAATTGTAGGGGAGGTTCTTCCTTGGATTCTTCCGAATTTCCTTCATTATAATCACGTATCCAACGTTAAATTTCTTATCATTGTAGAGCTTCTCCATCACATAGAGATCCATGCAAGTAACATGGTCTCTATGTTCATCACTATAACATCCCGTTTTTCATACAATGTAAAACATATAATTTTGAAAGACTTTTTCTTTTATAAACACAGCGGAAGACTTTTCTTACTAAAACATTTGAAAATTCCATAAATAAAATTATTTTCGTTAAAACATGTACAACTTAGAAAAATTTAACTTTATAAAATAAACCTTCTACAAATCAAAAACCCTTTTACATTTCTTTTAAACCTTTAGCCTAGTCAGCCACCAAGTTCACAGCGCATAAATACTCCATCAACAACTCATATCCTTGATACCGTGCATACCTTCATCACAAGACTTAAACTATAAGCCTAATACTTAGTAAGAAGTTAAATGCATATGAAACATGTAATGCCTTTTTATAAATCATTTTCCCAATTGTCCTTTCTTTCTTTATATTTTCATTACTGTTTTACCATTGGAACTCAATTCAAAGCCTCAACCAATGAGGAATGACCCGCCAATGCCTCTAACCATGGGGACCATGTCCGCCAAGCCTTTATACATGAGTTTCATATCCAAAGCCTCTACCATTGGGGTCAACATCCACCAAAGCATCATAACTACATTGGGAACTTGCTCCCAAGGCCTCAACATATACTTAAGTTCTTAATTTCCTTTATCTTTCTTTACTTAAAACCATATGCAAGATAAACCACTTTTGAAACCTTTCGTGAAAACTATGATGCATGAATGCACACAATTTAACATTAATAATCTATCATTTATCAAACTAAAGCATCCAAGCAACAATATCAAACACATAGCAAAACATTACATCTCCAAGTAATAGCATGATCACAACCAAACATTTATCAAACCCATTAGCATAGCATAATCTTAAAACAAGTTCTTAAACAACCATCAACATTAAACTACTTATCACACAAGCAACAAGGCAACAATCCTAAATATAGTCATCAAGCATAGCAAAACAGTACAACTCCAAGAATGACAAGATCAAAACCTAACATCTATTTAACACGCATTAAAGAGCACCTCCAAAACTTACATCTATTAACAACATGTCTAAGCAATACATCCTCAAAGCCATAACATGATCAAAACCTATTTTCAATTTCATGCTGCCATAATTAACTTAACCTCCACACAACCATACATCCTATTTAAAATGGACATATCCAAAACTTAGCCTTCAATCCATCAACTTAATAAGAACAATATAACCTCAAAACATATTCTTAAACAAATGACAACATTAACCTACATATCACAACAATAACAGGTCCTTACTTGACACCATCACTGATTATGAAGTATATTAGCAACAATAGATTCTTGACTAACATCATCAACAAGTTTACTAAGTACAACATCAACATTAGGTTTAGGAATTATTTCATTAACAATAGAGCATGACATTCCAGAACTTCACATATATCAACAACAACCATTAACCACATCTTGTCTAGTACTTCAACAACATCAAACAATATCTCCAGAATTTAGCCTTTGCCAAATAGTCTATCAAGATCAATACTTCCTCAAATAGCAGCTTATTCTCAACGTTAACCTGAACAACAATTTACTCTAATTGTTGATCACACCACAGCATAGTAGAGCATTATACATGAATATCATCAAACACTAGCAACAAAGCAACATCATCAATATATCCAGAACCGTAACGTCAAATTATCTAGAACAAGCATCAAACCTACCTCATGTGATGTAGCTCCGAAAGGAAAACATGCACACTTCTTACCTCTTGGAAGACAAAGCTTTCTCCTCTCCTTGTTCTTCTTCTCCTTCACTATCGCTCTCTTTCTCTCTAGAGATTCAATTTAGACTTCTCTCATGGTTTCCTTCTTCTCCCTGGACGTCTCCTCTTTCTCCTAGAAAATCTCCTCTTTCTGCTCTTTCTCTCTTGGAATTCTCCCTTCTAAGATGAAGACGCTCCCTTTCTTCTCTTTCACAGCCTTTCTTCTTCTCCTAAACTCTCCTTATTCCCTCAAGCATTCACCCTCTTTTATACAGATAACCCTTCCACTGACTATAGCAGTTTGTAGTGCTTAGCAAGGCAACCGCTCAGAATCCATCTATTTATCTTCCAACAAGAATAAAATGTTGCAGCTCATTTCTGGCGATATTCTGAATTTTCATTCGATCATCCCCCTTCCTATGATCGACCACAAAACAGCATAAAATGACTTTGTATACATATTCAAAGAAACCGGTCGATCACCTTCTTCTCATGATCGACCGCAAATATGACTTTTACAATCTGCATAGGCCAAGACCGACAACAACTTCTACTTTGATTGACCACGAATCACATTTCTTCACAATCCAAGGAAAAGTTGGTCGATCACTAACTACACCACATGATCAACCGCTCTAAATTTTGCTCGCCACTGGATTATGCTGCCATGCCAGTGATCGACCGCCCCTCATTGTGATGATTGACCTCAAATTCCTTATTTTTTCTCTGTATTGATTTGCAATGACTGTGATCGACCGCCCTTACCACAGTGATCGACCATAACTTATAGAGAGCTCTAATTTTCTTATTCTGAACACAACCTGGTTGATCAACCCCTCTAAAGAATGACCTCTCACCCCTGCTATCTCTTCTACAATTCCACATATTCTTTAACAAAACATACACCACTACTCTACCACTTAACCAAACACTAAAATTTGACATACCATAAACCATAAATCATCAATAATTTTATCAATACCAATATCGTCCCTTAAATCTCCAATAATTATCATCGTTCTCGTAAGCTTAATATGACCAAAACATTTGGGGTATTACAATCACACCACAAAATGGTGTGGGTTATCATGTGATGGATGACTCTAGCTTTGGCGTTATGTACTTTGATTTGAGCTTGTAGAAAGATTCTATTGGACGATGTCGGCCTAATGGATTTCTTTTTTTTTTTTTTGGTG
>CM039468.1:42276475-42290315 GCA_022433065.1 Begonia loranthoides | reverse complement strand
GAGAGAGTTAGGGTTATGCACTCATTTTCAATTTGGCAACACTTTGTTATAGATTCTTCTCTCTTCTACTTTGCAATTTGGAGTGGCTTGTATATATCAAAACTGCTCAGCGGTCGACCACTCAACATTTCAATTGATTGCTTCCCGACCATTACTTGTAGTCGTTGTACCTCCAGTTTACCGCTTCCATTTCTCAAGTCGACTGCTTTAATGCAACTCATGAACTGTCTTAACTCTGTCCATTTTTCGGTCGACCTCCATTCATCGCGGTTGACCGCTCTTCTACATTCAACATATGTCGAGCAATCTATCATTTCTCTGGTCCACCATGCTTATTCTCTAGTCGACCACGCTTCTGCTGTTTTGTCTTTGATGCAAACCGGTTGACCTCTACTTTGTGTTTTACACATTTTGATGCTTCTAAGTCCCAATAATCAATCTATAAGCTATATGGACTTAGACAAACATATTAGTAAATATTAATACCCTTGTTAGAGGGTATTTCCAATCAAGATAATATATAATCATAATGATAAACATATTAAATTCATTTAATTCATAAATAAATGAACAAATAAATCACTCATCATCAAAACAAATAAGCCTAAACAGATTCAATGTCGGGATTGCAATGCAATTGTTTTAGTAATGCTAGACTTTCTCCTCATTTTATGAAATATGGGCAATTGGATACATGAAAATACTTCTCTATCGGCTCCTCTATGAAGCATCCAATCAACTCATTTAACTCATTTAGAGTTAGCCTAATTTCTTACCCAAATAGATAAGTCCTCAGTTCCTTTAGTTGGTTGCCACCCAACTCCAGCTTTATATAAAATAATTTTACAACCCACTCATAATAATACCCCCCACCTTGCATAAACTAGTCAATCTAATACGGTTAACCATTTCTTCTATTCCAAAATCGGCGAACGCATTGAACTCTACCATCGTAGATATAATGATAGAATGACATCTGAGGTCATTGTCATACATTTCCTTAGACAACGCCATTGTAAACAAATGTGAAAACTAGTCCTCTGTAGATAGGCAGGGATAGGTCAAATCACCTTGTGATTGACCTTGAGCATCAGAGGGAGCCGTTTTACACTATATTGTGACTTTTCCAGCCTTCGATGCCACTTTCTGGATCTAGAAATGTGAGGAGAGATTTTGGAAATAGTAAGGTCCTTCTCAGGAAGTTGAAATATCACTCTGAAATTGACTATGTTATAGCGGATGTCTTGTCCGCTTATATAGATGTAGTTAAAGGTTGCTTAGTGTATAAGGAACTTCCTTCGAGATTGAGGACATCCGTCAATAAGAATGAACATTCAAGATGAGATGATTGGCATCCAAGGCCGCTATTGGCCATAGGATATGATTATTGTATAACGATGTTGTTTAGCATTGAGGGACGTCCAACAATGCCCTCAACCCACAATAGACCTCCCTCAACTTAGAACTCATCCCTAAAACCACAATGGACGTCCCTCAACTTTCAACGGACATCCATGGCAATAAGGGACATCAGTGGTAAGTTAAGGGACATCTCTCAATACCAAACGATGTCATCTCTCAACATCAATAGACGTCCACTAGCATCCGCGAACATCCCTTAATGATAAACGAAATTTTCTTTTAGTATTGAAGAATGTCCATTGTGGGCTGAGTGACACCTTTTGTTGGTTGAGGGGCATCATTTATCATAAGTGGATGGATATCCGTCTTAAATCGAGGTCCGTTCATTGTGGGCTGAGGGACGTTTATTGTTGTTTGAGGGATGTTCGTCATAAGTGGAGGGAGTTTGCTCCCATTTAAAAAAGTGTGTATCTTGTGCATGACCTATGATAATCTAGATTAAGGATTAGCACTAATAATCACACTTAGTGTAATTAAACATGATTAAGTGATAAAAAGACATGAGATGACTTTGAGAAAAGAAATTGCCTAACCAATTGAGGGCACTTTTTCAAAGTTAAAATAGGTATAATAGTAGATACCTTAGACTATGGCATGGCAATGAGATTGGATCAATTGGATTTATACTCATTAAGATATGAATTTTTGCACGAAAGTGATAAATGTGCTACAAATGAGCATAGTTACTGTTTGGAATTAATTGGATAGGTTATTGTGTTTATTAATTCAAAATATTTTAAGATAATAACTTAGACACATAAATGAAGTTTTTGGCTTTGGATTGAATGGATTTGGATGTATGCAATGAAAGTTATGCATATTTGAAGTTGGATTAGTTCTAAATTGTACTATTTTGGAACTAGTCTTTAAAAAAGATTTTAGAGTGGGAAATTGGAGAAGTATATAAAAGAAGAAATATTCCTAATACATTGATGTAAGTAGCCATGTAATAAAATTGGACATTCAATGAGGAATGGATATGTGTCACTTGTGGATTAGTGACTAATTATGTGATTAAGGTCTAATTAGTAGAGGATTAAGATTAATTAATTGTGATTAATTATGATAATCATGGGGATTAGCTTAGAACCAAGCTAAGGTGATCATGTTAAGTTAAGGATGGATAAGGATAATTAACCATGGTAGTTTGGCGAATTTTCATGAAATTAAGAGTAAAATTGTACTTTTTGAAGGACAAAATGGACGAAATGGTCTTTTCACCCTTAGGAGTCTCTAGAACATGAGGGAGGTTGAGAAATCAACCCCAATTTTGTGCTGAACAGAGGAGGAACAGAGAGGGAAGGGGAGAAAAAGGGAAAAGGGAAAAAGGGAAAAGAACGTGAGGAAAAAGAGGGAGTAGACCTTCCATCCCTTCAGGAAAAGTGTTCCTCTCATCAAGAGAAATCTTTTGAGCCAAGAATCAAGAGGAGGAAGTGAAGAATAGGTAGTCTTCAAGAGTTAAGAACTCTAACCTAAGAGTTTTATAAACTATGTTGAATATTGCATAGTTTAAGTGAAAAAGGTGTGTTGGTAATTACATGTAAACTTAGGGAATTGTATGTGGGGAATGTTCAATGATATAAATTGGTATTGATGAACTTAGTTTGATTTGATTTAGATTGGTTGAAAGAATGATGTGATATTGAAGTTGATTTGAGTTGGTTGAATAATTGGTGATGGACTACGGGTCCACTCTATCATTAATCAATCTTCCAATAATATTATGGTGTTATGCAAGGTCAAGCATAAGTAGAATTTCAAGAACAATTATAGAATATTTGATGAACTTCACAAATCTGTCTACTTTCTGTCCTTCGACGAGTATTTGATGGTTTTAGCATTTGGAGCAATATCACATCAAAAAAGTGTTCTTCATAAAGATTGTAACTAACTTCCTAAGCTTTCTAGAATGGGCTGGATCATTAAAATTGAAGTGATTTGCTATGTCAAAAGCTAACAGAACAGAGAGCAAATATTGCGCAAAGCCCAAGTGTCCAAGCTTGAAGACTAAGGAAAGTCATTACATGGAAACCATCCAAGTGGCCGAACTCAAGAAGGAAAAGCTGCCAAAAGACCTCACGACTTGGAGGAAAAGAAATGAAAAATTAATTAAATAATCTATATGTTAAGTTGTCAAGTAACTATTAAGTAAAGTATCGACCAAGTTTGCATTATAGCCGATTTAGTGATATTTTGCATATTTAGTTTTCTTATTCTTTAGTTTGTAATTAAGCTATTTATAGCCACCTTATGTAAGTATTCAGACAGTGAAGATTGAATATAGAAAACGTTTTGCTTATTTTCGAATTTGGAGTGATTCATCTTTCAAACGTTTGGTGTGTTACAACCAAAGTTTCCCTTATGTGTGTTGCATCACAAGATTGAACTTACTTTGTAAGTTGATTGAGTTCTCTTATTAACATCTGTACTCTTACTTCTTGAAGGAGGAGTGTGTGAAGTAGTGTCCTACTTTCAAGAGGAGTTTCATTGGAGAAAACATCCATACGAGAGTTACAAGTGTGACAACTTACTATTTCCAGCCAATCAGCTTTTTTAGCACATATTTCCAATTCCGTGGCGTTTATCTCCATTATTCTTAAGGGATTCTTTCTTCATTCATCCAAGAAGTTGTGTTCCAAACTTCATAAAGAAATCTTCTAAATTGAAAGAGATATGGGATTCCAAAGTTGAAGTTTCCATAAAGGAGGTTTGTAGCAAAATATAGAAATTTTGAAGCACCGGTTGATCACCTTCTATGCAGCCGATAGACCACTGGCCAAATTGTTATTCTCTGTAATATTTGTCCCCATTTGTGACCAACCGCCCTTGCAACCATAACAACTGCGGACGATCAAAACTGTGAATGTGTGATCGAACTCCTTCTTGCCCGATCAGCCGCTTCTTCATCTGCTTGGAGCTTCTGGTCGATCAACACTTCATCAATAAGCGACCACTCACAGATTACTCACCACCTCTTTTCAAGTCATCATTCACAGGTTATATTTTACCCCCTTCTGCTAGTGCATCAATTGGTCATGTGTTAATGGAAGATAAAGTTTAGGGTTTTGAGTTAAATGTTAATGATCATTATTAGCATTATGTGTGATATTGATTTGGTTGAAGCTTTGACTTGTTGATTGAAAGTAAATGAACGATATAGAAATGCTTAGATGAGAAAGCATAACTTATAAAATCAGATAGTAATATCTAATGATATTTGGGATGAATTGAATAGAAATAAGACATATGATTAATGTTAATCATAAATTGTGGGATTGGTTGATAACTTGGGTTGGTTTTAGCATAAATGTTATGCTTTAATGATGAGGGAGATTGGAAATAAATGACATGAATGAAAAAGATGTTTAAATAGAATTAAATTTTTAAATTGATAGATTATATAATGAGATTATAATCATGGATGATTTAATATGGTTTGGTGAGGAATTTAGGAGAGAATTTATGTCTTAAATTATGGAAAATTGAGAAGTCAAACAGAGGTGGATGACTAGTTTTGATCGACTGCAAATGGAAAGAGCGAATCTATAAGATTTATGGTCGATAGGTATAGTAGGCGATCGACCGGTACTGAGGGTGATCGACCGGTGCTAAGGGTCAAAAATTGAATCTGTAATGTAGGTGATCGACCCATAATGAGGGTGATCGACCGGTATTGAGAGTGGTCGATCACTACTGTGTGGAAGTTGAAATTTTATAAGAGAGTGATCGACCAGTTCCTGTATTTTTAGGTATTTTCCTCATATTTTTTAAACCATTTGTTCACCTAATGCATAGACCCTTGGGGAGATGATTGAGACATAGATAGAACATGTCTAGATAAATGTATAAGACCAATTCATGCATCATTAATGTGTGTTGAATAAAAAGATTTGCATGGTTTATTTTACATGCATTTCTAGTATGTATTATATGCATTCAATGTATACATAGTGAGGATGCCAATTCACGCATCATAATATATTTATATGTACATAACATATTATTTAGGTGGTATTATTGGTCACAGAGGAACCCAATATGTCTCGCCAGACTACATATTGTGTGATGTATATAAAGTGAGAAAATAGAAGGGGAAGGGAATGACTGTGAGTCCCCCTTGGGTTGAAAGTCCTTAGCTCTCTAGAGGTTATTTTATTCATTAACACATTTATTGAACACAGTGGCCACTATGGTGGGGTTTCATGGTCGTGTGCGACTTTACATACGATGGTGTATGAGCATTTATCTTAGTGGTCACACAAATGTTGACATTCACATATATGTTGACATTCACGTATATGTTAATAAAAACGGTACTTGTTAAATATATGACCATTTAATAATAAATGGAGCACTGAACTGATTCACATTATCACCGCATCATTGAGAAAAGAGAGTTGGGCATGCATTTCACATTTATTGCATAATTATGGGTCATGAGTTGACCTAGTTAGACGAATTGTCATCTAGGTTATGATCTGTTAAAACATAAGCCAAGACATTGATATGTGTATCGTGTTTAGGAGTTCCTTCATATAGAAGGACATTGGTGATAGACATTAATTTTAGATGTCTAGATAGTTTGATGTTGAGAAATTCCTTCATATAGAAGGATCCATTGTTTTAAACATTAATTAGAAATGTCTAGAATTGATTCAGCATTAAACATTAATTAGAAATGTCAAGATGGACTGTGATAGACATTAATTAGAAATGTCAAATGATAAGAAAATCATTCATATAGAGAATTAAGTGGTTGAGACATAGATTATGATAGACATTAGTTATAAATGTCTAGATAGCTTGAGAATATACACATTAGGAGTGTCTAGTGATGGTAATAAAGAAACCATGGAAGTATATGAGAGATGGTTTGAGAAATTAGATATTAATTAGAAATGTCTAATTGAGAATGATGATAGAGAGACCAAAATAGAAAGTTATCCATAACATGAGTAATTAAATGAGAAAATAGAAAGAAATTAAAGAATTAAATATTCTATTAAGTTTAAAGGTGCTCAAAAGGGATAACACATAAGAAGAAAATATATGGAGTATATAATCCATGGAATGATGATACTTATTTGGAATAGCACATGAATTTGATGATGAATAAAATTACATTGAAACACAGATGATGATTGTATGTGCTAAAAAGAAGTTGCACATGAGATATGGAAAATGTAAGCTATGGTTATACATATCATAGGCCTAAGCATTATTACATATGCACTCCACACTTTTTATATAAAGAAGTGTAGCACGTAGTTGAGATATTAATTAAAATATCTAAAGACCTGGATAAAATGTAGATTCTGGGATGTGTGATCATAAGAGTTGATCAAAAGTTATATGTTGGAAGTTATAGATGTGAGGACTAATCATGTTGGGCTTAGTACGTGCCTAGTTGTGATACTGCTATAGTTTATTGGATCCTTAGATTAGGATTCTTACTGAGCTCATAAAGCTCACAGTTCCGTATGTTGATGTTTTTCAAGAATAGGTAATAGCAGCTCAAGGACGGAAAGGTAAAGATCAGTTTGATTGATATTTTGCACAACTTAGATTAGAGTGTGAGTTTGGGTTTATATTTTGATGTATTTAGTTTTAATTTATGTTTGTAAAAGAAATTTGGATACAATTTTGTAAATAAATAATGGTATACAACTTTCTTGTTTAAGTGGATTTTTATTTTTATGTGGCCCAATTACACGAGTGCACAGTATTATGTGCGAGATGTGAGAGTTGCACGATCATTCTTCGGGAGGAGAATCCGGTTCGTTGTACGGTTCTCGAGGAGATCCGGAGCCGAGTCGTGACATGACCCCTTTCAACATAATGTTCGCCAATGCCTTTGGAGGATAACCATCCTCCATCCTGGTGGTCCATCATCGTTGAAGGATGTTCGTCCCTCTTTCCAACTGGCATGAACCTTCATCATCCAGCGCCTTTGGAGGATGACCATCCTCTATCCTAGTCGTCCATCCTCGTTGAAGGACGTGTAGCCCTCGATCCAACACAAATGAATCGTTCTCCTCCATTGCCTTTAAAGGATGGTCATCCTCCATCCTGGCTATCCATCCTCATTGAGGGACATCTGTTCCTCCTTCTAACGTGCATGAACTTTTGTTTGCCAACGTCTTTGGAGGATGGTCATCCTTCATCTTGGTCATCTATCCTCGTTGAGGAACATCTGTCTCTTCATTCAACAGCTAACATGGATGTCTCTCTACCTTACGATGACCCCAAAGCTAATCCTTGGATGTCCCTCCTCGTAGATCACCCTTGGATGTCTATTGTTGATCGTTGGATTTCACTTGGATAGTCCTTGATGTTTTTAAGCAGAAAACGTGACTGCGGTGTTTGCTTCGACATTTATTTACAAGAAACGTGATTGTAAGGTTTGTGTCGTTCATTTCTCATAGTTCAATATTTGTTTTGTTAATTTTCCAAATCCAAAATTAATGATAAATTTCAATTGAAATTCAAGAATAGGGTACTCCTATCATATCCTGGGAAATGGTTTTCTGGGTTAAGGATGGGGTGGGTTGTCGGTCTTTTTTAAATGGCAATAAATTAAATGGAAAAGAGGTAGCTCCTCAAGTTATATCGTTCACCATTTATAATTTATTTTGGGGCTGACATGAAACCCACTTCATAAACTATAAAAAAATAATAATAAATTAATGATACATTCTATTATTTGTCTTCAATATTACTTCCAATACAAATATCCTAAGTTTAGTCTACTATTTCAATTAATTATTCTTATTGTTTATGCTATGAAAAATTAATTCATATCTATGACTAACATTATTCTTTTAGCTGAACTAATAAACAAATGTCAATCTCTAATGAATTAGACATGAATATCGCCAACCAAATGTGTATGCTATTCAAATTCAATTGTTATTATCTATAATTCATTTGCTTATCATACAATGTATAAAATATGTGACAATTGGTCGCTCATTAGGTTCTAGGCCAAAATGATGTATCTATCATATATCAGGAAGCTACACAATCAAACATTGTTTGACTATAGTTAAAGTTAGTAATTCATAATAAGATACGTACTTTAATATGAAACATTTCAGAATAAAATCTAATAACATAACAGTAAATTTTCTACTTAAAATAGATAATGTTATACATCTAAAATAAGCTTTTATCAAAAACCAAATTGTCATTATTTATAACATAACTTAACTTTGTCTATACATTATAATAATTAATATCAACTTAATAATTTAGATCAAGTCAAAATCTATAGCATTATTGATTGACTTGATCTAAATTATTAGACTTTTGGACAAGGAGGTGAAAAAAAAAAAAGAGGACATCTGATTCCCACTTTATGAAGAGGCGGCGGCGGGGTAATCTCGTCAGCCTCTTATTCAACGCTGCAATTTCCTCAAGACGTCAACCGCGATTCTTCCTCATCTGAATGATTCGATTATAGATCAATCAATCCAATATTTTCTCTCCATTTTTCTATCTGTTTTAGCAATTATATCCAATGCATTTGATGAAATGTAGCGAACAGCTTACCTTTCCAGCTTTCCTACCAACGGTAAAGACATCCAATTTGTGACGACGTAGATTGCTTTGTGGATGAGTTAATGGCCGCTCATGGGAATGATCAGGTGGAGTGAAGGAACAGTGAGTCTCTGGTCCTCTGTAATCTATTTCATAAATCTCTTTATCTAAGCAGTCAGATCCACCTAAAAGAAAAAGTTCCACAAAAATATATGACCTACCCATCTGCGGAAATTGCAGAAAATACGAACCCAATTACACAAAACTGAACAAAAGTTATGTTTGGATAAGTTAGCGTTCAATAAGCTCAAGTTAAGGTTAAAAAGAAACAAACTTGATAATCTAAAACTAAGACTCAAAAAATGACATCTTTCCTCTAGAGAGAGAGAGAGAGAGAGAGAGAGAGAGAGGTACCTCGTGAAAATCCAGGCGCAGCAAGAAGGAACAGAAGAATGGCGATGTAGACGACAGACCTGGCCTCCATGGAAATGCAAAAACTAGTTCTTTCTCGTTCTCCTTTTCTAATAATTTCTGTCTGAAAAGCTAAAATTTTGGCTCTTTGTATAAAGAAAGAAAAAGAAAAAGGATAATTTTAGATCATCTGAGGAATCACGGCGAGTTCAAAACGCAATATTGGATGCATATTTCAACAATTGGGAAGTTGAAACAGTCACCATCGACAC
Organism: Begonia loranthoides; assembly: GCA_022433065.1. Lineage (NCBI taxonomy): Eukaryota > Viridiplantae > Streptophyta > Magnoliopsida > Cucurbitales > Begoniaceae > Begonia > Begonia loranthoides. The sequence continues at coordinate 42,280,671 of CM039468.1, read as the reverse complement.
AGCAATACGTTGCCGGGCAATGATGTAGATGTGCGTGAGTTGGAACATTTATTTCTGTCAAGCATTTCATCAAACCCCTTAACTCCTACCTTGGCGTGCTTCTGCGGACATCTGCATGTGTGTATAAATGGCGACGCCCTACACGGAATAACTTCCATTTCAGCTCTCCCATCCTGTACTTTAAGCATCCCTTCTAACCCACTTCTCTCGTTCTTCTCTTGATTTTCTGTCGAGATTGGAAATCTTCAGCAAGATAAGATTGAAAATACTTTTAATCTAGTTCATGAAAAGACAATCTATTTTCTCATTAGTTTATGCTAGGACTATGATCTTGTTTGTTGGAACTGTAAGCATGGGTTTGTTTCCTTGGTTGCCATATTGCACTCAGCATTAATACGACCATTTTTCGTATTATTTTCTTTAAACCCATATAAGTAATAATTGGATTTATAGCATAAGATATGTTAATTAACTTGATCCTCTACAATTTTGGACCATGGTCCTAGCTTAAACTAATGAGAAACTACAAGGCTCTCTATCCCAACCAAAAGTCTGTCGAACACGGCCCAAAAAATGACTAATTTGACCCAAAAGCCTAATTTTTTCTATATTATATTTTATGCATCATACATTATAGATATAATTGTATATAATGCTCATTTAAAATAATTAAAGTTTTAGAATTTAGAGTATATAACATAATATGAGTTAAGTAGTATTATTATTTATTTTATGATGAGGAAAATAATAAATTTAATAAGGCGTAATGTCTTCATTTTAGAAACAATTTTTTTTATTTTTTCCTTTAATTTCCATCACTTGGAGAATTTTACGTGAAAGGGAAGATGTACTTACTAGGGGTGTGCAAAACTGAACCAAAACCAGAACCAGAATCGGTCAATTTGGTTCGGTTCGGATCGGATCAGTTTTGCACACCATAAAATCAATTTTCAGTTCATTTTTTTAAGAACCGCAAATTTTGGTTCGGTTTTTGGTTTTTCTTTCTTAAAACCGACAAAATTGAACCGAACCGAACCGAATTTCTTAGGGTTCGACGACTCATTCGTTTCATGAGCCCGGTTTCACTTTCCTTTTCTTGTACTGTAGAGTGTAGAGTGCAGACTCTTTACTCTTGTAAAATGTCAACGTCACCTCGTTTCGTTTTGTCTTTTTGTGTCACCGTGCTCAGTGAGAAAAACTCATGTTGTCAGTCGCCTCTCGGTCAACAATCATCTCTCAGTCGCTAGAGTCATCTCTTGGTCACCAGTCGCCTCTCGGTAATCTATAAAACTCGAAGTTTTCTTTTTGTTTCTGCTCACTATCTTTTTTCTGACTTTTTAATTCAATTTTTTGGATTGTGTTTCCATTTTCTTTTCCTGTATCTCCTTCTGTTTTCTCCCTTGGAAATTTTGTGTGTCCGGGTTTTGTTTTGGGTTTGAAAAATCTAAACTTTATGCGACGAACTCTGTTTTTCTTGTCACCTAATTATGGAGATAAGTTTCTTGGGTTGAATTTTGTGGGATTTCACTTTAACTTGATTTATTTTCCTGAAATTTCATTTAGTTTATTCAAGCCATATATCTAAATATGTTCTTTCAATTCACTTTAGGAATGTGATGCTCCTCCTTTTGAGCTTGATCTGCCATTATTGTGGACTTTTTGAGTGCTCCCAAAAAAATCGATTTGAGTGAAGCTCTTAAAATCGGACTCATCAGTCATTTCATCTCTTAAATTGGCCATTCATTTTGGTTAAAGTTGATTTCTTTGATGTTTGCTGCTTTCAGGAGTTACCAAGTGTGATAATTAGGATTGGTTAGCGGCTGTAACGTGTAATGGAATTCAAAAATTTCTCATTTGAGGTCATAGAAAGCATCTCAATCATTTGTATTTTTCACAATCAGCCTTGTTAGTGGTGTCGGATATTGATAAATCATCAATGATCAGAAAATCTGAAGTCTTAGGTTAAAGTATTATTTTTGAAGTTTTGAAAGCTTAATTTGGGTTGTGTAAAAATTAAAAAAAATAAAGTGAAAAAAACTGGAATTGGAACCAAATTTTCAGTTCGATTCTAGTTTGGTACCAGAATCGAGAATATTTGGTTTCAGTTTGGCCATCACTGAATCAAAACCGATGCGGTTGCAGTTTGATTTCACACTAGAACCGAACCGAACCAAACCGCAAAATGTTCACCCTAGTACTTACCCTACTGGAATCTCTATGAATGGCATTGTTGGATTCCCCTCCCACAAAATGGAGTGGCCTCTTTGGAGGTTCAAAGGAGAAGGATAGCTTTTCAAAAGACTAAATCTCAAGGAACTCTTTAGATGCAAACAAAAAAAATACAGGCTTTATATTGGGAAAATGAGAAATCAACCATCATACTTTGTGGTCAATAACAAGTCAATCACTAAACTATTTTTACTAACAAATTAACCACTGAATTATGGAAAAAGGTCCCCGCAAACATTGCTGTCAGGTTTGCCATTAAACGTATTGACTTCGGTCTATGGCGGTTCGTCTACTATTATGCTGCGGATCGTCATTTTTAAAAATAACGTTATTATATTCATGGTCCTCCGCAGATCAATACACGATCCACCGCCGATTGACTACTATCCGTGGAGGATTGACTACGATCCACTACGAATCATTGTACGTCGTTCTGCATTCTTGCGCCCTACTATGTAAGACTCGACTGTCTGCCACGGTGAGTTCACTACGAACCATGATATCCTTGGCGAACATTGGTACTCTCAGACCTTCATTCCACATTGTTTAATCGATACCAAAAGATTTCCGCGCAGCAAAGAAAATGCCACTCAAGCAAAAGGTTGGTCCCTCTCAGGCTCAGCAGCGACCACGGCCAGCAACGACTGACTCCGGTCGTGAACGAAGTTAGATTGCAACCGAGCTCGTTGGTCAATTACATGGCAATGTACTTGCTACAGTGCAAGGTGGGGCACCCATGGTTACGATGGAGGACCCACGGGTTGCCCCTATTACAGAAGCTGATGTTGAAGCACAACCTCAACCTCAACCTCAAGAACGATTGGCAACATGTGCATTTGTCCATTTCCAACCCATTACAGTGGGTTTCCACTCCCCACTTTTCAAGACAGCCAATGTGATGGAACGATATGAAACTAATGTTAAACACCATTTAATTATTGTTTCTATAAGAGTAGACTTTGAGTCATTGGCTAGTTGGAAATTGAACAATTGTTTGAGGGGGCTGGCTTAGCCGGTTTGTGCTAATTGGGTGGAAGTTAATGTGAGCGGATTGTCAAACTATTTTATACGAAGTTGGAACTGTCCACCCAACCATTAGAAGTCCGGACTTATTTGTTTGGACAGGAGTTGAGGCTGGCTCCCAACTATATTAACGTGATGCTTGGATGTTCAGCGGAGGAACCAAGTGAGCACTACTACCATGTGTCTCAGGTGCAACCTTTCATTAGAAGAGGAGAAAGGCTAGTAGTGCTTAGATTGTTACACTGTGATCCTAAGATCACAACGTACAAGAAGCCAAAGTCCAATGACTTGAATGTCATAGCCCGAGTGATCCACACCATCATGACGCACACCATTTTGCCTCGGGATGGACATCGAGACCATGTTAGTTGCATGGATTCCTATCTACTTGAGAATGTGTTCAACAAGAAAAAAGTGGACATCAACTTTGTCATTTTGAGTCACATGTACGAGGTGCTCAAAAACTTGATGAAGAGTTTGTCTTTTAATTGGCTCATTCAGTGGATTGTTGAGGATTACGGGGTACCGATCTTGGAGGAAAAGCCAAGAACCTAAGAGAAGGCCATGGACGTCCACAACAAATTGAAAGTGGACCGAATGGGGCCGAATAAGCGAGCTAGAGTGTCCCAGCCGCTAGCGCTCATTCAGTAGATTGTTGAGGATTACGAGGTACCAATCTCGGAGGAGGAACTAAGAGCTGAAGAGAAGGCCACAGACGTCCACCACAAATTGAAAGTGAACCAAATGGGGCTCAGCAAAGTTGAAGGTGTATGGGTATGCAAGACTCTATCCAAGCCCGCCTCGAAGAAGCGAGCTAGAGTGTCCCAACCACCAACAAATTGAAAGTGAACCGAATGGGGCTCAGTAAAGTTGAAGGTGTATGGGTATGCAAGACTCTATCCAAGCCCGCCCCGAAGAAGCGAGCTAGAGTGTCCCAACCGCCA
>CM039468.1:42265456-42276377 GCA_022433065.1 Begonia loranthoides | reverse complement strand
TCAGTGGCTCAGTCTCCTTTGGAGGAATAACCTCTAGCCCCCTCAAAGAAACAACCTCTAGCATCGTCGCCTCTGCAGCACATAGAGGATGATGTGCCCCAGCTGATGATTCTACGCCCTCCTCAGACATCTCATTTTACTTCGATGCCTAAGGAGATGTCTAACTAGATGCGCATGATGGAGGAGCAACTTGTTTGGATGGAGGAGCTCCATCAAATGAAGCTGCTCCAAATGCCAAAAATGGAGGAGCGAGCAGAGGAGTACCATCATGAGATGTTGGCAGCACTACAGAGAATAGGGCAACAAGCAGCCCATCCACCATCATCTCCGACAGCCTCTCGAGTAGCTCCTTTACCAGCCTCTCCAGCGACCTCTCCATCGTCCTCTTTGGCAACAGAAGGCACAGACGGCTTGTAAGTTATTTAGTTTTTATGCAAAGTCCATTATTTACTTTATTTATGCATGACGTAATAATGTCGCTCAAATTTGCAGCTATTGGTTTTTATGTTCCCTCATACAGCGGAATTACCGATGTTCATAACAACAGTAACGTGCGTAACCTATGTTTCATGAAAAATAATTTTAACATGAACATAAAACGGATCGTTGTTATAATATACTAATAATAACATGTATTTAAAATCTCTATTTGGATCTAATCTAAAAGATAAAGAATGTTATCTTTATATCTTACTTCACACAGGTACAAAATCAACATTCAATCTTCTCCGCCAATCCTCCTCACCTCGAATAAGCACGTGTGGGCGTGATGAACGAAACAAGATCACACTCAATTTATGATAGATCGTATTCTCAACACATGAGACGATCTATTTGGATTTAGAAAACACTTTTCTAAAGTCAACACGGAAGACACAAATTTTGCTCTCAAAATGGATTTCTTAATCTCAAAGATTTCAACCTCAACTTTAACTTTTTCTCCAACATTTTTTCAATTAATGAGGTTGGACATCTATTTATAGTGGTATTACTCCATAATGGCCATTATGGCATTTAGAAAAAACACTACAAATTCCTAATTACATTTATAAAAATTTTATGGAAATCAAAAATCTTGTCATCATATCTCAACACTTGACATATTTAAGTTATAACACATTTATAACAAAAATTTTATGGAAAACAAAAGGTCATGTCATTAAATCAAATTTGACATTAATTCAAATTTGACAAAATCCATTTTAAAAACTATTTTTAAAAGTTACTTTATATTTTTTAATTAATTGAATAATCAATAATTCAATTATTTCATTTAATGAAATATAACAAATATATTAACTTTGACAACTTTTGTCATTTTGTCTTAATTAATTGAATAATCAATAATTCAATTATTTCATCTAATGAAATAATAATAAACTTATTATTGAGTGTATTAAATAATTAATTCATAATTAATTATTTAATCTCATTTGTTCATTTTTCTATTATTCGAATAATGATAGAAGGTGACGAAGGGACCGATGGACCTATAGTTTTAAACTCCGATAATATTTCGTTAATTAATATAAACTCTTTATATTAATTAACATAATTATTAACTCTAAAGTAATTCCACTAAATACTTAGAGTTGCACTCTCAAAACTATAGAGTATATTTACTTAAAGTAATATCCATTGATATAGTCATTACATATGTATTAACCCTCCATTTAGATTCACAATAGAGCTAGGTTTATAATCCATTAACCTCTCATATTACGTCTTTATCCTTGACTACCATTAGTTCTTAATTGAATAATTAATTCATAACAATTATGAATTGCGCGCTAATTATTTGATCCTTGAACTAACAAACAGGAGAATCTATAGAAATAGATTTCATTGTATCGATATTAATATTCTCAGCTATTCATTTTAATTTACTCCCAATATACAAGATATACGAATCGTAACTTGTACAAAACTTTACCGAGTAAATCAAAGAATAAATTAAAATAAAATAGGAGTTTATTAAATACAACGAATTAAGATCATACATATATGACCATCATTATGATAAAATTAATTGTTCTATATTTAACGAAAATTATCATAACAATATAATTTTATCTGGTCTAGTCCTATATAATCATATTATATAAAACATATTTATCTTATGTCACTACATATTTAGTCGGGATATTACTATACATTCTTAATGAGATAAACTATGTTTATAACTATGAACTATTTGAAGATTCCATACTTCAAATATAAGTCATGGACATATTCTGGTTATTACTCTTTATATTTTATCCCACATATATACAATATATATGTTAATATAAAGTTAGCATAAACAACCAAGAAATTTTCTATGAATTTTATAAAACATAATCTAAAATGTTAACATAATATCAATCAATATAAATTTATTCATATATTATAAAATTTTTCTATCACATTTACTTTTTGGGCACATTACTCCCAATAATCTCCCACTTGTCCTAAAGCAAATGAGACATGTCTCTAATCCCTAAACCCGTGTAGATGTTTCTCAAAACATTTTACAAGAAACGTCTTGGTGATGGGATCAACAAGATTCTCATCTCATGGAATCTTTAGAACAATCATGTCTCCACGCTGCACTATATCTCTTATCACATGATATTTTCTCTCTATATGCTTTGTTCGTTTGTGACTTCTAGGTTCTTTAGCATTTGCCACTGCACCACTATTGTCACAGTACAAAGACAATGGCTTATCCATATTTGGAACTACTTCCAAATCACTAAAGAATTTTCTAAGCCACACAGCTTCTTTTGTTGCTTTACAAGCAGCAATGTATTATGCTTCCATAGTAGAGTCTGAAACACCATTTTGTTTTACACTTCTCCAAACTATGGCTCCACCTCCAAGGGTGAAAACTGATCCAGATATCGACTTTCGATCATCTGTATCAGTTTGAAAATCAGAATCTGTGTATCAGTTGGAATCAAATCCCTACCAAAATATACTAGCATATAGTTTCTCGTTCTCCTTAGATACTTGAGAATATGTTTGACTGCTATCCAATGATCTAATCTTGGATTTGACTGGAACCGGCTAACTATCCCTACTGCATAACATATGTCGGGCTTCGTGCACAACATAGCATACATCAAGCTCCCAACAGCTGATGCATAGGGGTAACGTCTCATATCTTCTTCCTTTTGAGGTGTGTTAGAACACTGCTTTTTAGAAAGAATAACTCCATGTCTAGAAGGTAAATAACCATTCTTAGAGTTTTGCATCGAATATTTGACAACCATCTTGTCAATATACAATGCTTGAGACAAAGCTAACATTCTAAAGCTTTCATTTAGAATCTTATTAGACGAATCCCAAGAATGTAGCTTGCATTTCCTAAAGCTTTCATTTGGAATTGTTTAGCTAGCCATGCTTTTATATCTGATAATAATTCTACATTATTCTTAATAAGTAGAATATCATCAACATACAGAATTAAGAAGACAACATGCATGTCATTTATGAGCTTGTATAAACAAGACTCATCAAGGCACTGTGTGAACCCATAAGATTTGACTGTTTCATCAAATCTCATATACCATGACCTAGATATTTGCTTAAGTCCATAAATAGACTTATTAACTTACAAACCTTTTGTTGTGCATCTTTATCTATGAAACCCTCTGGTTGTTCCATATAAATGATTTCTTCAAGATGAGCATTTAGAAAAGCTGTCTTGACATCCATCTGCCAAATCTCATAATCATAATGAGCGACAATAAAGAGCAATATATGAATGGACTGAAGCATAGTTACAGGAGAGAAAGTCTCTTCATAATCAACTCCTTCCCTTTGGATATAACCCTTAGCTACAAGTCTAGCTTTGAATGTCTCTACATTCCCGTCCACTCCTCTTTTTCTCTTATAGATCCATATACACCCTATAGGTGTCACCCCTTCAAGTAGATCTACAAGATCCCAAACGAAGTTGGAATACAATGATTCCATCTTAAGTTTCATAGCTTCAAGCCATGCTTCTTTGTCGGCATCTTCCATTGCAAATCTAAATGACAATAGATCATCTTTTCCATCATCAGTGACAGCAACTTGTGCTCCACCTACCTATCCATATCAAGCTGGTGGTCATACTACCCTCTCACTACATCTAGGTGGCATGATGGTCTGACTAGAAGTATCCGTCTTCTAAGTACCATGTGGAACAACAACTTTTGTTGTTTCCGATCTGATCTCATTAGCATGAATTTCCTCCAAGACAATCTTGCTTTAAGGTTTGAAGTTTTCCATATAGTCATATTCAAGAAATATGGCATTTGTTGATACAAATACCTTATTATCTTGAGGACTCTAGAACAAACCTCCTCTTGTGCCTTTTGCATAACCAACAAACATGCAGACCTCAGATCGAGGTTCTAATTTTCTAGTCTTTCCTACTAGCACATGTGCGGGACACCCTCATATGCAAAAGTGTCTCAAACTTGGCTTGTGACCACTCCACAACTCTAATGGTGTCTTAGGAATAGACTTAGATGGGACCACATTCAAAATGTAAGTCGTTGTTTGTATGGCGTATCCCTAAAATGATTTTGGAAGTGCAGAGTAACTCATCATGGATCGAACCATGTTAAGTAAAGTCCTATTTCTCCTCTCAGCAACACCATTTTGCTGAGGAGTGTCAGGTGTTGTTAGTTGAGATATAATCTCATGTTCTAACAAGTAATCATTGAATTCATTATCAAGGTATTCACCTCCTCGATCTGATTGAAGACACTTGATTGACTTATCTAATTGTTTTTCAGCTTCAGTTTTAAACTCTTGAAACTTTCTAAAAGTTTCTGATTTAAATTGAATTAGATAAGTATAACCATATCTTGAGTAATCATCAACAAAAGTGATGAAGTACTCATAACCACCTCTAGCCCGAGTAGTCATAGGGCCACATACATCTGAATGTATGAGTTCAAGTGGCTCTTGAGCCCTTCGACCCTTTGCAGAAAAAGGTCTCGTGGTCATTTTTCCCTCTAGACAAGATTCACAGACTGGTAAAGATCCAACATTTAAATCTTTTAAAGGACCTTCCTTAACAAGTCTATCAATTCTATCTAGATTAATATGACCTAGATGAAGGTGCCAAAGATATGTGTCATCATCATGAGAAATTTTAAGTTTCTTGGACTTAGGCAATTTTACTTTAAAAATTTCAGTATTCAACAGTGATTTATTGATGGGCCTTATCACATAAAATCCATTTTCCACAAAATCAGAATAAATATCTAGTCCATTTCTAGAAATAATAACAATATTATTATTAAAAGAAATTGAATAACATTGTTTAAATAAGCGAGAAACAGAAATGAGATTTCTAGTAAACCCCGGTACAAAAAAAACATTATTCAATAATAAAAATTTATTTTGAAAATATAATTTTTTTTCTCCCACTGCTGAAGCTGAAACTAATGCTCCATTGCCCACTCTCATAGTGAACTCCCCATCTGCTAGATTCCGATAGGAACTAAGCATCTGTAAAGAACAACAAACATGATTCGTCGCACCTGAATCAACTATCCAGGGTGAGAAATCATTTTTAACTAAATAAGATTCAATAACAAATAAATCAGATTTACTTGTCTTCTTTGTTTTAGTTCCTAGAGATACTTTTTACAGTTTCTCTTTTCTTTTGTTGCATTTTCAACAGGGATTGGAGGACATTCATCAGTTATGACAAACTTCAAGTTGTCATGCACAAGAATCATATTCATGTTCCTTTTCCAGTTGACGAAATTATCGCCAGTCAACTTTTCAGTCACGAGTAAATTAATCATAAAAGAAAATATTATGCTATAATGAATAAATAAATAAAAATTAGTATTATGATTCATAAGTAATATGGCAAGTAAAATGATGCATAAGCATGCTAAATCACTAAATAAAATGCAAATGCTATTATTGCCTCGATACATAATATTTTTCCTTAGGGTAAAAATATTATCTATTAATAAATTTATTCAAAATATCTCATATTTTCAAAATTTATTAACTATCAATTATTTTTGGTCAAAATGTGATTAACACATTATATCACATTTTTATGAGTGTATACCATCGTTTCGGTTTTATAAAACTTAACTTATAATTGCCACCTTAAGGACGGTCAATTATAAAATACATTTTATAAAACTTATCTCTAGGAGATCAACCATGGTATTGATCTAAGTTAACACTCTCTTTAGGGAGGACGATAACTAAGTCGTCTCGAAGCCCCACTTAAATCTCACGTTGTTGTATCAACGATGGAGACCATGGAAAGTTAAACCTAACTTTCCGCTCCCACTCATTATTTTAAATTATAGTGATTTTATAGAATATCACATATTCTATTAAATCTATATAAAAAAATATTTAATCAAAATAAATTTATTTTATATATAGATTATTAATTTTTATAATCATATTATAAAATTAATTAGACTAAATAAACAATTTATTTAACACTTACAAAATAATGTAAAATTTTAACAATTAAAATTTTGCATTATTTTATTTTCTCACATAATTCATAAATATGAATTAATAGTTTTAATCTAATTAAACCTATTTAATTTTTAACAAACTAATTTATTAAAATTAAATAAATAAAATATATGCTAAGAATGCATATCAATGTAAGAAAATTAAATGATAAGTAGGCCCTATATGCAAGTCCTGTATGACATGTGAATGCATGACAATGATAAAACAACTTATATCAAGTATAAAAGTAAATGAAATAATGACCAGGTTGATTTGGATATTTCTAAAATTACATATAAACCCAAAAAAAAATTATCTAAAGTCTTTGTGGCCTCCACAATTTTTGCGTCATACGTCGTGGTGACAACAATTGCACACCATAGTCTCGCTCCAAAATTTGTCTAGTCCTCCTTCTTTCTTTGATCTCCATCAATATTACATAAAGAGTATTTACCCAAGACAAATTAGGTTTACATCAAAATTAAAAAAAAGAAATTTTAAAAAAATATTCCTAACCCAAATTGGCCACATGAAATTACGATCATTATTTCAATCATGCATATATTCATACATTCAACATTCCAAAATATATATAAATTAAAAAAAAATGCATAAGTCTACTTATCATCACATATCATGATTTTCATAAAATCACATTATTAATATAACATAACTACAACGAAGCTCTGATACCAATTGTTGGTTTTTAGGTTCCCTCACACGGCAGAATTACCGATATTCATAACAACGGTAACGTGCGTAACCTATGTTTCATGAAAAACTATTTTAACATAAACATAAAACGGATCATTGTTATAATATACTAATAATAATACATATTTAAAATCTCTATTTAAATCTAATCTAAAAGATAAAGAATGTTACCTTTATAGCTTACTTCACACGGGTAAAAAATCAACCTTCGATCTTCTCCGCCAATCCTCCTCACCTCAAATAAGCATGTGTGGGCGTGATGAACGAAATAAGATCACACTCAATTTATGATAGATCGTATTCTCAACACATGAAATAATCTATTTGAATTTAGAAAACACTTTTCTAAAACCAACACGGAAGACACAAATTTTGCTCTCAAAATGGATTTCTTAATCTCAAAGATTTCAACCTCAACTTCAACTTTTTCTCCAACAATTTTTCAACTAATGAGGTTGGACTTCAATTTATAGCGGTATTTCTCCATAATGGCCATTATGACATTTAGAGAAAAACACTACAAATTCCTAATTACATTTATAAAAATTTTATGGAAATCAAAAGTCTTGTCATTATATCTCAACACTTGGCACATTTAAGTTATAACACATTTATAACAAAAATTTTATGGAAAACAAAAGGTCATGTCATTAAATCAAATTTGACATTAATTCAAATTTGACAAAATCCATTTTAAAAACTATTTTTAAAAGTTACTTTATTTTTTTTAATTAATTGAATAATCAATAATTCAATTATTTCATTTAATGAAATATAACAAATATATTAACTTTGACAACTTTTGTCATTTTTTCTTAATTAATTGAATAATCAATAATTCAATTATTTCATCTAATGAAATAATAATAAACTTATTATTGAGTGTATTAAATAATTAATTCATAATTAATTATTTAATCTCATTTGTTCATTTTTCTATTATTCGAATAATGATAGAAGGTGACGAAGGGACCGATGAACCTATAGTTTTAAGCTCCAATAATATGTCGTTAATTAATATAAATTTTTTATATTAATTAACATAATTATTAACTGTAAAATAATTTCACTAAATACTTAGAGTTGCACTCTCAAAACTATAGAGTATATTTACTTAAAGTAATGTTCATTGATATAGTCATTACATATGTATTAACCCTCCATTTAGATTCACAATAGAGCTAGGTTTATAGTCCGTTAACCTCTCATATTGCATTTTTATCCTTGACTACCATTAGTTCTTAATTGAATAATTAATTCATAACAATTATGAATTGCGCGCTAATTATTCAATCCTTGAACTAACAAACAAGGGAATCTATAGAAATGGATTTCGTTGTATTGATATTAACATTCTCAGCTATTCATTTTAATTTACTTCCAATATACAAGGTATACGAATCATAACTTGTACAAAACTTTACCAAGTAAATCAAAAAATAAATTAAAATAAAATAGGAATTTATTAAATACAATGAATTAAGATCATACATATATGACCATCATTATGATAAAATTAATTGTTCTATATTTAACGAAAATTATCAGAACAATATAATTTTATCTGGTCTAGTCCTATATAATCATTATATAAAACATATTTATCTTATGTCACTACATATTTAGTCGGGATATTACTATACATTCTTAATGAGATAAACTATGTTTATGACTATGAACTATTTGAAGATTCCATACTTTAAATATAAGTCATTGACATATTCTGGTTATTACTCTTTATATTTTATCCCACATATATACAATATATATGTTAATATAGAGTTAGCATAAACAACCAAGAAATTTTCTATGAATTTTATAAAACATAATCTAAAATATTAACATAATATCAATCAATATAAATTTATTCATATATTATAAAATTGTTCTATCACATTTGCTTGTTGGGCACATTACTCCCAACAGCAGCACCATTGTCCTCAGAGGTCAACCTGTTCCTCCTGCGTCGGGTGGATTGTTGCCTCCACCACTAAAAACTGTGCATGTGGTACATCTTTGATTTGGTTATCTACATGTGTCTGCACTTATTCATGCCTTAGTAGTCTAACGGTCTCTTGTGAATGTTTTTTGCAGCAAAATGATATGATGGATCTGTTCGAGAAGCTTGTTGCTGGAAATACTCAGAAGAACCTGGAGACGTGCATAATTCTTTCGGAAAAGCTATTACAGGATGAGTACCACATCACTGAGATCATCTTCCCTCAGCAAGAAGGGACGACAAACAAGGTGAGAATTACGTTTTGTTACATAAGTAGTTAAGAAGATGTTTTCTTATTACTTATCCTTGCATTGTGTTCTTTGTTTGTAGTGATATGCGTTGAACGACGAAGAATATTTCCAAGTTCAAATGGAAAAATCGCTACTAACATTAGGGTGGACTCACGCAAGTAAACATTTCACTTTTCCAGTTTGTCGTTCATGTTTCAACAGTTCTAATACGTGCTTCCTTTGCATTTCAGTCTCACCCAAAGCAAGCATGTTTTATGTCGTCCATTGACATGCACACTCATTGCCCTTACCAACTATTGCTGCCTGAAGCAATTTTGATCGTCGAAGTGTCAACTTACAAAGAGTGGTATATCTTTTCCCTTGTGTAAATTCATATTGGTTTCTACTTATTTGTTGATTTGTCCCTTTGCATTTTAGCCTGTACGGCATCTTTCAGTGTATGAATGAAGGGTTGGAAGTGATCCGAGCTTACAAGAACAAGAATGACTTCAACCATCATGATGAGGTACCCACGAAGGGTCCGTTGTTCGCCAAAGGATCCAACATATACCTGGACCCGCATTTTTCATTTGTGACCACCAATTTGCGGAGAAAATCTAGTAAGAAGGCAACAGTGTAGATTAGTTGAGATGTGTAGGGATACTGAGATATTGAATTTCTTGTACATAATAAAAAATTCGTTGTCTCTATATATGTTGATGTTTATGTTTTGTTTTTTTTACTTGGATAATATCTGTTTGGAAAATATTGGTTTGGATAATATCTGGTTTTGATAATATCACATGGGGGATAGACTAAAAACAAGGAAAACTCTTAGAGAATTTTTAATTTTTTGAAAGAGAAATTGACTTAAACCATTGCATCATCATAAACAAACAACTAACATGCTCATTACAATAATTTAAGCAACATGTGCATAACACCAAGGCAGACGAGGCCCGATGACCCATGGTGGATCATAATCAATCTGCCGCAGATCATAGTCAATCCGCGGTGGAGCATTATCAATCCGTCGCGAATCATAATCAATCTGCAGCATAGCATTATCAATCTACCACGGATCATAATCAATCCACGGCGGTATGTGTACTGTTCCCCACAAATTGTTATTTTTAAAAAATAATATTATAATATTGATGATCCACCTTAGATCGTTGTACAACATGTCGCGAATTGTCCACGATCAACCGCCGTGGATCGTCGTGCATTTATGCCTTGTATAAATTCATACTATACTCCTCACGATTTTCTTAGAGAATTTGTCAGCGATTAGCAAACCCTAAAGATTTCTTAGAGCTGAATTGTACCAAATTTTGGCAAAGTTGAAGCATTTGTTGAACATCAAATGGCGTCTTGGAGTGTCAAGGAATCTGTTATTAACCACCAAGTTGACGTGGGCCCACGTTGATGTTAGCTTTTTTGTTAGGCTAAGTTTTATTTTGATGATGACTAAATTGTGTGTTAATTTAGTAAATCA